>JAWPHD010001195.1:0-347950 GCA_037043455.1 Cyrtodaria siliqua
TCATTAGTATGGGAAGCCATAACCGTCAAAATGTGGATATTTACAAACCATTCAATGACAGGCCATTTAATTCAACATGAAGTCATTTGATGACGTACATATTGATTCGATGCGACTGAATGGTTTAACATAGTGTAACATTTTTTTGGGCCACCATACCTGCATTTTAGAATTACCTTTGGGAAAAAATCTGCCTGTAAAATATATAGAATTTGTTTATGGAGTGTCAACAGGAGATATCTCTTCTTTCATCTTGTGTATATTTACTTCTTGTTTTCTAAAGAGTGTTGACAAGTTGTTGGTCAATGTTGGGCAGTGTTTACTTAATCTCAAAAGTAACTAGGATTGTTAATTTGAAGCAGGTACTCTCTGTTTGAAGTATGTACAGTACCGATGTGAAAATGCAAATATTTGCTTCGTCTGCTGCTTTTAATAGATAATATTGCAAACAAATCTTCAATATATAACAACAACATGTAGGCGACACTTGAATGTTGGTAACACATTCTATTTGGAACACAAAATATAATTTTAATTTTTGCACTACCCCACCCACTTTGTAAAGTATGCGTCCCTTAAGGGTCAAGCTAAGTCCTTGTAAATCTCATTGAATCGTATTGAATTATATAACGAATGCGTGAAATCCTAGAGCTGAAATGTTTCTAAGTATTTCTTCACAACATTTGCAATATGAGCTCTTTATATACCAATATAGGTAGTAGGGATACAAAATAATGGAATATTTGCAGGAAAAAATGTTTAAACAATCTTTGTTTCAGTCATTTTTCCATTACGCAACACCAATTATAGACAGTAAAGTTTTCCTTTGTTGTCAACACACTAATCCTTTTCTAAATGTGCACCTATGACTGTACAATGGACAGTGTGTACCTGTGTTGGAATATTCTAAACGAAGGCATATTGAGAAAGATAAAATGTTATTTTATAAACAGTATATGGATTTAATTTACTGTATATTATCCCTGCTACCTAGATTGATATGTTAATAATTTGCTTTCAAAAAACACTCAAATATATGTTAGTTCCAGGATTTGACATGCACAGCATTTCACACTCCTATCTGTTTCGTATAAAATAGAATGTGCCATGTGACCTTACATGTACCGGGGCCTATCTACACAGTTATTTCCAAAGAATATACATGAACCGTAATAATTGTAAAAAATAAAAGACGATATTGCCAGGAGATCAGGTTTTGTTATACAGACTCCTGAATTCACTTCATAGTATTGAAAACAGATAATACAGTTTATTTGTACATACCTTGGTGATGGCAGAGTACATCTTGTTGCACATATTGTTGTTCACTTTCCGCATGAACTGAGACTTTGAAATGTGTAAATGGAGAATTATTACTAAGGGAGATAATTCAAGAAAATTAATTGGACATCTATATATATATGACTACCTTTCCCAAAAGAACCAATTTGTCTGTCCTGTTTTAATCCAAAGGTAATCAATATACAGTTATGGTGCCTTTGTAGACAGCCTGATTTCGTTGACGACCTTATTTCATGTCAAAATAAAAAATGTAAAAAATGGTATCATACACAATATATCTCCCAAAATAAGAATACTGGACCTGTCCGTCTTGTCTCTATGGCTTAATTATAATCGAATTACAGTTGCGTTAGCTCTACGATATTATTATCCGTGTACTACATACATATACTTTTATATATAATGTTATTTTTATTCTGTTGAGTGCATGTCGCATACAAATGTATAGCTACATATATGCAGACTTGCTATATTTTACAATTTTGAGTTTGAATAAGTATCGGTTTCCTCCTGTTAAACAGTTCATGCATTTTTGTTGTACAACATCCAGAGTTGCCAGTCCATATTGCAAGTTATCGAAGCCAAGTGTGTTTAACTGTACTTCATTGAAGACAAATAAAGTATTATTAAAAACAATAAAATATCAAAAACAAATCTTCAGAATGTTTGTGTCTGCGTACATCCATAATGCTTGGATTGCCTCATCATTATTCATAGACTGAAAAAATCTCTGAATGTTATATGGACATCATTAAAGAAACACATGACAATTTGGATTTCTTCCTGTGTCCGGAATTTTTATTTAGATTATAAAAACATAATTTGACATTCGTGCGTTATTAAAGGTAAACATTGCATGGAATAAATACATTGAGTACTAATGTTCTTGTAAGATTGGCATGTGTCCCTTTAATGTATACTAACAGGGTCGTAGCCAGGCATACTCCTGTACGCCCGGGCGCACTCTAGAAAATCGAATGTGAAAAAATAAAAGTGCTTATTTGTTAAAATCAGCAATACAAATTGAAGTGGGGTAGTGGGTGAGGCACTATTTTTAAAAACACAATGAATGGAGGCGAAAGCCTCCAAAATCTCGCTCAAATGAAGCCACAAACCTCCGAAATTGCACTCAAATTTCAAAAAAAAATCCTGGGTAGGACCCCCACCAGCGCAGGAGGGGGACACCACCTCCCGCACCCTCCTCAGGGCGTATTCTGCAAAAGGCTCTGGCTACGCCCCTGACTAAGAACAGCATCTTGGTAGCAAAGTGGATAAGGGCTAGTGCCAGGACTATTGCTGCAGACCTCTGCATATGGGTTCATTCCCTGGCATAGACATGTCTGATAATAAACTCCAACTCGTTTCCCTCTGAGGTAGCTGTCCCAAATTCATATCTCGGAATAAGCTATAGTTTAAAGAGACAAGATCTGTGGAACTCATCAGACCTGTACGCACCCTGTATTCACAGAACCTGAATCTGGGAAGGGTTTAAACTAATGTTGGCAGAACTTGTTACCCGACCTATTTGTCATTATACTATTTCTATGTGGATATTATTCTGTATGTAACATTATTGGCAATAAAATATGTTTAAATCAGAACCTGAATCGGGCAATCCCGTCATTCTTCGGGATATGCTACGAAGTAGTGTACGAGATGTTGCGAATGCTATGAAAGTAGATAACTGTGTAGATAGGCCCTGGTACATGTAAGGTCACATGGCGCATTCTATTTCATACAAAACAGATAGGAGTGTGAAATGCTATGCATGTCAAAACCAACCACAAATTTATTTCTCATATTTCAACTTACAACCTTTTTTTTAAAATACACGTTTCTTTCAAAAAAATACTCCAAACAGGAAAGAAACAAGATGTTAAAGTGACTGAAAGCGATCTCGATCTGTAATGTGATTAGTGTCAACAAAATACACGTGAAAACCCTTCATAGTATGCTTCAGTTTCATACTAAAAGTTACCTCAGTGGGAGATGAGATGAAGTTATCCGCCAGACACGCTTCTATCAGGAAGCGAACTCGCTCAAGGCAGAGATCTGTAGCTCTAAAGTGAAGGCCTTATCCACTGAGCTACCAAAGCTATTGTTAAATTCTTTGGCTGAACAATAGGTCAATGACCTTGAAGCTCTACTGGCTCAGGTTCTGATAGCTAGATCAGCATTCCTGTGAAGTTTCATGAAACTCTGTCAAGTAGTTTCAGAGTAGTCGCTACAAGTTTTTACTACATAACTCTATGTAAACAAAGATGGCCGCTGGCAGCCATGTTTAATGTCGAATCAAAATGGTTTTCGACAAGGACCAACATCATGTCATGCTGATGATTTAAGAAAAAGTCCCATATCAATATCACTTATAGTTTTCAAGAAGTTGTCGCTACAAACTTGTTTTTTAAAAATCTATTTTTTAGCTTTGGCGGACATCTAGGATTTCACATCAAAGTGAATTTTTGCTAGGATCAGCTAGACATGATGGGCAGCATTCCCATAAAGTTTCATAATAATCCTTCCATTAGTTTCAGAGGAGTAGTGGCTAGTGTTTTATTTCTACTTTTGTGGGAAGGGGGAAGGGGGTCGGGGTCCTTTAGAGGGGAAAAATTCGACGTGAATTGGGAATAGGGGGAATTTTGACAATGTTAAAATAAAGAAGATAGTTTTGTTTATATATATTAAGTCTCAGTCTTTCATTTAAAATTAAATGCACATCAAGAACATATTTGATGGACATGTTATGGATGGTCAATTAAGAAACATTTAAAAAATAAATAATTTTTTAGCGGATTTTCTCAAAAAAGGTAAAAAAAACCACATACTTTTTGAGGAGGGGAATGGGGCCGAAATTACTCTTAAAAAAACAGCAACAATCGCTACAAAAACAATTTTTACGGACGGACGACGGACACCGCACCACGGCATAAGCTCTGGTGATATTTGATCAGTAGATCTAAATACTAGAGGACTCTACTTGTTTATCCTGTCCCTTTAAACTACTCTGGATGTAGCTTTCAACTCTGGACCGGTCCTAGAAAAGATAATAATTGTCTCAATGACACAATTTATTGGACCAACGAGCCCAATATAGGTGGCTTTAAAGTAGAATACCGCTTAAGCCGGTGCTAGGGGGCGTGAGAAGTGTTGCTTCTTTCATTACTTCTCATGAACAGACTCAATAAAACCGAGTCTGCTGCTTTATTCTCTGAATTGTGTTTGTTGCTCTCAAAGGATCACCTTTATCAGTATTTATTATACTAGGTTTAATACTGGTAGATGGAACTCCTTAGTATGTGTAATATCCTATAATTTATATCCACCACCACTCCCCCCCCCGCCTATCCAGCCTCTCCCCCACCCACTCGAAACTTTTTTTTTTTTTTTTTTTACATATTTCTGTGTTGCTTTTGTCAATTCTTACACGTTGCCCCCTCCACCCAACCCCAATCCCCACTCAAAACTGGAATATTTTTATTTTATTTTTATTTTTTACATATTTCTGTGTTGTTTTTGTCTATTCTTACACATAGCTATGTTGCCTCCTACCCCCACACTCCGCCCCCCCCCCGCACCCCCTCCCCCCACACTCGAAACTGGAATATGTATTTGTTTTACATATTTTTGTGTACATAGCTTCTTACACATAAATGTTGCCCTCCCCCCCCCCCACTCAATCCGTGCCTCTCCCCGCCCCCACAACCCACTGCCCCCCTCGAAACTTTTTTTATTTTTACATATTTCTGTGTTGTTTTTGTCAATTCTTACACATAGCTATATTTCCCCACTAACCTCCATACCCCCCTTTTTTTATACATATTTCTGTGTTGTTTTGGTCAATTCTTACATAGCTTCTTACACCTTACTCGTCCGTCGGATGGGGACGTAAACCGGGCGGTCCCGTTTATCGGTCTATCTTCCGAGCACGTTAAAGAACCATAGGAATCTATTCGATAATAAGAGTAGGGCAGGTTCCCGGATTCCTATGTATCCTTCCCCTCTCTCTGGGGCGGCTCTAAATAACCTATACTGTGTTGATGAGCCGTTAAACAACATTCAATTCAATTCAATTCTTACACCTTACACATATATGTTGCCCTCCCCCCACCCCTGCTTCTCCCCCACCCCCACTCAAAACTCTTATTTTTTTTTTAGATATTTCTGTGTTGTTTTGGTCAATTCTTACACATATAGCTATGTTGCCCCTGTCCCCCCCCCGCCCCCCGCCCCCCGCCCCCCGCCCCCCGCCCCCCGCCCCCCCCCACCCTACACCCACTCGAAACTCAATTTTTCGTATTTTTTTACACATATATATAGCTAGGTTGAATGTTGGATGCGCAACCGCCCTGCCCCCCCCCCCCCCCCCCCCATTGTTATGGGCTCCCCTCACAAGGAGGACAGGGGGAGGGGAATTTTTAGCTTCCATTATTTGGATATTAATATTTTTAATTTGAACGCAATCATTTACATATAAAACAATTTAGATTAAATTCAGATACACAGATGAAATATCAATAAAAAAATGAAATGAGAGGCCCACAATAAAAATTGCCAGATATTAGCTCCCTCCCCGAGTTGCCTTTCGACCACAAAGTTTTTATACAAGCCCTATCCCCCAACCCCACCCCACAATGTTTTAGCCTTGTTTTCTGATGGTATATACTATCTAGATAATTTATTATTCTCTGAAAAATCAAATAGTCGAACTGCGCTGTTCTCCGACAGCTCTTGTTTTGTGTATATAATATCTCCATATAAAAATAAGTAATTATAATAAATAATGGATGAAAATATAAATAAAGCATAGTATTGTCATATTTAATTAAATAAAGAATCTGTTTACTGAATTTATGAAATCATACATTTTTCATCAATGAGAAAAGCGCGTTATTTTCTCCCAAAATGGACAGGCCTGGGCCTTTTCCAAATTTGGTGGAAAAAATCCCTGATCACGTTAACGTGCACATTGCAGTTTTACCGGCTTTAGTGATTAATTCTATTCTTATAATGCAGTTTACTACCTTAGTATAAATAACTCCATTTGCAAATAGCTTTTCGACAGAGTAACTTGATAATTTGAATATTGATTGTATCAAACTATATACTCATGCAATCAACGACGAGGTATGTAAACTAAATGTGAACTAACCATTGCTTGATTTTAATTCAGTTGCATTTTAGATCTACTGACTGGACATGAATTTGTCTGATCGAAGTGGGAGGGGTAATACAATATAAAGCATGGATATACAGGTACATGTATGTAGATCTATGATTAAAGGTTGACAAACAGACGTATTAATAACAGATAGGAAACTTTCTGTCTGAAGCAATGAAGAAGCCAACACATCACTTGGCACCTAACTTTTCCTTCAATCTGCTCTATTGATTTTGATAAGAATCAAAATGGGATTATAATAAAAAAAAAATATTTTTATCATTTGAAGTTGTATAGAAAAATGTTTAAAGATAAACAATCTCATTATTTTTGGCTTTTCTTCTAAAAAACAATGTTTGACATAGTAAAAGTTTCCGTCGAACTCCGTTTTGTTGAAAATGATAAGAGTATGAAAACAACTATCATTAGAAGGAGAATTAAATATGTGATGGGTTTTTGCATACAAGACTATCAACCCACTCTCCCTCGAAATTTGCTCATGGAATGTCTGGTATAATATAAGGTAATATACCGTTTGATTTGTTTTGAAACTGCCCATAAAGCTGTGAGTTAGGGACTAAAACCTAGGTTTTAGGACCCAATCTAAACACGCCGGATAAAAGCACCAAACTTCCCTCAAATGTGTGTTTGATATTTCTCCATCTTTTTAAAAGGGTCCCCAAAGGTTCGTGAATCCCTAAATGTATTTTGTTCGGGTCAAAATGTTGGAAAAATAACAAAAACTGCTGATTTCTGGAATAATTCAATAAAAATATATTTTAAATGTTTGTTCATTATTTTATTTACCTATTTTAATGTAATGATATATTACTCTGAAATAATAAGTAAATAAAGGGATACATATGGGTCTTTTGGAAAACAAATATGGAAAAAAAGAGTTAAAAAACCCCACTAAAACTGCTAATTTCTGGAATAGTTCAATAACAAATTATTTCTTTAGCATATCTCTTATTTTCTTTTACCATATTAGGTATAATGATATTTTATACGGTTCATCTTATTTTTAAAAGGGTCCCTAAAGGTTCGTAAATCCCTAAATGTATTTTTTGGGGGTGAAAATGTTGGTAAAACAACTAAAACTGCTGATTTCTGGAATAATCAATAAACATATACTTTAAATGCTTAGTCATTATTTTATTTACCCATTTAAGTGTAATGATATCTTTTTATGAAATAATAAATAAATGAAGGGATAAATATGGGTATTTTGGCAAAAACTTGGAAAAAAGAGTACATGTATGGGTGTGTGTTTATTGACACCTGCTGTGTCTATGTTCTGTACAATTGTGTAGGTGTGGTCTTACGTGTAACATGACACGTATGGCCTGAATCTGTGTGTGAATGTGTAATTTGAAGCCCGCTATTCTAGGTTCTTTGCAATGGGTGGGTGTGTACTTACTTGTAACATTACAGGTATGGCTTGTATCTGTATGTTCGTCTGTACAAAACGTGGGTATCGTGGGTATCGTCTTACGTGTAACATTACAGGCATGGTCTGTATGTGTATGAGTGTGTGCTACTGGAAGCCTTCTGACTCTTTATGTTCGTCTGTATATTATTTGTGTGTACATTTACGTGTATGTTATCAGTATGAGTGTGAGTAGCTTAAAGCCTTCTGACACTATGTGGGTGTATACAAATGGCAGGTATGAATTGTATCTATGTGTGTTTTGGTGGCTTTAGTCTCACTGTATCAATGTTCTGTACAATATGTGGTGTAACATGATAGATATGGTATAAATATGTATGAGTATGAGCTACTTGAAGACTTCTGAAGCTATGTTCTGTACAATACATGGGTGTATACTTACGTGTAAAATGACATGTGTCGCCTTTATTTGTATGAATATGGACTACTTGAAGACTTCTGAAGCTATGTTCTGTACAATACATTGGTATATACTTACGTGTAAATTGACATGTGTCGCCTATATTTGTATGAGTATGGGCTACTTGAAGCATTCTGACTTTATGTTCCATACAATACTTAGGTTTGAGCTTACATGTAACCTGACATGACTGGCATATATGGTCTGTATATATGTATAAGTGTGGGTAACTTGAAGCCCACTGTCTTAGTGTTGTGTCCAATATGGGGTTGTGATCTTACATGTAACATGACAGGAAAGGCCTATATCTGTATGAGTGTGGACAACTTGAAGCCTTCTGTATTTACAAGTATGGTTACAATACGTGGGTATATACTGAAGTGTAACACGACTAGAATGACATGTATCTGTATGAGTGAGGTAGGTTAAAGCCCGCTTCCTCCTGGTTCTGTACAATATGTGAGTGTAACATAACATGTATGGTCTGTATATGTTTGGGTGTGGGCAGCTTGAAACATTCTGCATCTATGTTCCGTACACTATGTGGATCTACACTTACGTATGACCTGTAGTTGTATGAGTGTGGCTAGCTTGAATCCCGCTGCCTTTACGTTCTGTACAATACGCGTGTGTCCGCAACTTGTAGCCTTCTGCATCTATGTTCTTTTGTGTTAACATGACATGTATGACGTGTATCTGTTTGGGTGTGGGCAACTTGAAGCTCACTGTCTCTTTGTTTGGTACACTAAGCATATGTGTTAACTGATAGGTATGGCCTATATCCGTTTGAGTGAGGGCAACTTGAAGCCCACTGTCAATATGTTCCTTTGAACAATAATGTGGGTATATATTTTCTTGTTAAAAGACAGGTATGGCCAGTATTTAAATGAGTGTGGGTATCTTGAAGCACACTGCCTCTACGTTCTGTACCATACGTAGGTATGGGCAAGTTGAAGCTTTCTGTATCTATGTTCCGTGCAATTAGTAGGCATTCTTACATGTTAACATGACATGTATGGCTGTTTGTTTGACTCGAAGCACACTGCTTCTTTTTATTCCGTACAATACATGGAGAATATCCTTTCATGTAACATGAAAGGATATACCTTATGTTAGCTCTATGTTCTGAACACTCTTACGTATTACATTAAGTATGGCCCGTATAAGACTGTATGGGTATGGACAACTTGAAGCCCGCTGTCCTATTTTCTGCAAATATGTGGGTGAATACTGCAATCTGGAATAATGACTTTTAATATGCTAAATAGAAGTCTTAACCTAAACAAAAAACAACATTTAATATTATTATAGAGGAGCTTAAAACTAAACCAAAAATAAAATAAAACATATCCGTGTTAATGGTAGAATATATAGGGCCTTCCCCAGCCATTTATAGCGGAACCGCGATCCCTTAACTTTTGAAACCGACATGCCGCCATCCCTTAATCTGACCGCGATCCCTTAAAAGTGGGTCAAAACATTCATTTCCCAGTGTTAATTAATGACATATATGGCAAAATAACGCCTTGAGGTATAAACTCCTGACAAACATACGTCCTTAGCTCCTGATTGGAGTGTTTTCGTAAGGATTATAGGGGCAGAGGTGTTAATTACCTCAGCGAGAAGGGTCTAATTCAAGAATTCAACCATGCGTAAATGACCTGTAAAATTGTTACGTCATCAAATGTGAAAATAATTTACTTAAAAGTTTTATTTTATTATAGGGTTGAATTAACGTGCCGTCATCCATTTTATCGCGATTTTGAATAGATAATGAGGAGATTATTCGATAATCACATAACATTATAAGAATCTCGGAGTTGCAGATTATAATTTAGGTTATTTCCGGTTTTTAAATTTGCTTCCGTGTTTCAAACTAAAACGATTAATTATGAATAAAGACAGCAATTTATAACATTTAAATAAACTTATAACCGTTTCCTACAAGTTTTTTTCTTCTTTTTTTTCGAAAACGCTAACGACTTCATACAGTAAACATGACTTAGACGTTAATATATTATAAGACAGTGTCAGCGTAAAAAGTTGATGTAAATCCGAATAGTCCTTATTTCGGATGCTTAACAAAAAAGCACACGACAAGTAAAAAAAATGGACAAACATATATTTAAAACATGTTTTACAGTGTCAGGTGTATGCCAAAACCCGTATTTTACTTCAAAATATATGAAACAAAATCGTCCTCCCCACGTCGTGCGCTGAATGCCACTATCCCTTTAAAAATTCCTGGGGAAGGCCCTCAGCCTGTCTTTAAACATTTGGATGGTGGCCATTTTGAAATGTGATAAACATAGTAACATGGGTTTGGTGAAGTGGGGTGGGGTGGGGTGTGGTGAGGGGTGGGGGACATTTATTATATTACAGAGCAGCTTAAGTCTAAGCCAAAAATAAAATAAAACACTTCTGTTTAAATGTGTTTTGGGATAAGCCATAATTAAGAATATATCGCTATATTTAATAATTAGTAGTGTGCTAAAAATAGTTAACAAGGTGGGAGGGGGTACAGTTAATATAGTATAGAGGAGCTTACATCTTAGCCAAAAACAAAATATAGCATTTCTGTGCAAATCTTCTTTGGGTTAAGACATAATTAAGAATATATTGCTGTCTTGAAGCATTTTGATGGTGGCCATTTTGAAATGTGCTAAAAATAGTAACAGGATGACCTGTGACCTTGGGGATCCTTTTCGATTTTCAAGTTAGACTACCAACTACTATCACAGAAAGTTTGGTGCTTTTGTCCACTCTGTCCACATCCGACCATTTTGGTCCCTAATTATGTATTAACTAACATAGCTATACACCTTATAAATGTAACGTGTGTAGTAAAAACTTCGCCGATTCCGGCATTCTAAAAAGACACACACGCGTACATACAGTTAGCAGGTTAGGCAGTCTTAAAAGACACATGCTACTACATACACGTGAGACGCCATATTAAGTATAGTAATTTCAGCATGGAGTGATCTAATAGGACACATATGCATACATATATGTGTAGCTTGTGTAGCAAAGTGTTACTATTAAACAAATCACGTGATCTGGACCTTCTTATAAACACGAGTCAAATATAATGTCAACAACAACACGAGCTTACATATAGCAGAAACTGCACTACCTGTGACACGTGTAATATACAGTGCAATGTAGGGTTGGTGTAAACATTTCGTGTGAGTTTTTAGGTTCGACTCTGCTTACACTGTGTGAGCAACCATCAATGAAAACAGGTGTTTAGTAAACAAACAAGAACTTTCTTACATGTCTTGTGACCCCACCTTTTCTGGTGATTTTTCAAGGGGAAAATGTGTTTTCTATATGACATTACACTGCTGCATTATCCATACTTGAGTTGAATTTGCAGGAAATCATTAATATGTGACACTTTAACTTTGGTGTCTATGGGGAAAATAATTAGTGGTTTCATACCTAAAAGCATATATAAAATAGCAAATAAAATGTCCCCGAAATATCTAAGCGACTTGTTTTATATGAGAGTACTTCAATGCAACTGAAATCAATTACAAAACTTTAGTATGGAATAATTTAGATATATAATATGGTCTGCCCGGTGAATGTATAGGTATCATATCGCGTGTCTACGGCGTGGTATTCCAGTGTGAAAGCTCCCTTGTTTAACACACGGCATATAAAGGGTAGTACACGACTGGTCGGCCTGTAACAGTATAGGTATCATGTCACGTGTCTACGGCGTGGTATTCAAGTGTAGTAGCTCCCTTACTTGACACCTAGCATATAAAAGGTCGGCACTGTGACAGTATAGGTATCATGTCACGTAATAGATGTTATCGAGTGTTTGTTAGTGTGTACGTAAACAAAGATTATAATAACGTGATAGTAAAACATAAATAGACATCTCGCAAAAATGCCGAATATGTCCATCTTGACTTTGTTCTTATTTCACAGCACGCATGCAGCTTAGGTTGTACGACTTTACTGCCGTGCATATTTTTTTTGCGTTCAATCTTCTTCTGTTTGCCATGTTTGTGTCTAGAACTTGACAGATGTACGTCAGCTATCTTAAACTATGGCAGGGAAATTCACAAGATAAATGTAAAGGTTTTACTATTAAAATAGCATCTACAAGTGTTATGCGATTTTCCCCACATACACTGCATACGGCAGAAACGATTTCTCAAACATGCGTCGAAGCCCAAATTCAGGGAATAGTCGCTTTGCTCAATTGGCACATGGCGTTCTTCCATTTTTGGAAAAAAAAACTTGTTTAAATACGAAAATAATCGTGCACAATGTTGAACACTCACATCTGACGATGACGACCCTTAGTTTCGGAGATACTTAACTTTAAAGTTTATGACATCAGTGTCAGTCCCTATAACTCGAAATTAGTACGCCAAACTCGTAGGGGTTAAGCGCAAACGATTTCTCGTCTCGTCACGTCGAGCATCTTCTACATACTTTTCGCACGAGTGATTTTGGCTCGTATCTCGGTCATCTTTGTCCAAGCTCGTAGGTGCTAAGTGCAAACGTTTTTTATGACCTCTAGAATCCTTTTTTACATACCGGAAGTAGAGAATAAAAACATGAAAGTAAGGCCCCATAATCGCTATACTTTTCTAGGAGGAGGATATTAGGTGGAGGATAGGATGAGGAGGAGGATGATATGATGAAGATAGGGAGATGAGGATAGGGTAGGAGGAGGATAGAATGAGAATACGAGGAGGTGGACGGTAGGATGAGGATGATGATATCATAAGGATAAGGGGAGAAGGAGAAGGATAAGATAGGAGGAAGATATGATGAGAATATGAGGAGGAGGACGGTAGATGAGGATGATGATATCATAAGGATAAGGGGAGAAGGAAAAGGATAATATAGGAGGAAGATAGGATGAGGATACGAGGAGGAGGACGGTAGGATGAGGATGATAAAATCATAAGGATAAGGGGAGAAGGAGAAGGATAAGATAGGATGAGGATACGAGGAGGAGAACGGTAGATGAGGATGATGATATCATAAGGATAAGGGGAGAAGGAGAAGGATAAGATAGGAGGAAGATAGGACGAGGATATGAGGAGGAGGACGGTAGGATGAGGATGATGATATCATAAGGATAAGGGGAGAAGGAGAAGGCTAAGATAGGAGGAAGATAGGATGAGGATACGAGGAGGAGGACGGTAGATGAGGATGATGATATCATAAGGATAAGGGGAGAAAGAGAAGGATAAGATAGGAGGAAGATAGGATGAGGATACGAGGAGGAGGACGGTAGATGAGGATGACGATATCATAAGGATAAGGGGAGAAGGAGAAGGCTAAGATAGGAGGAAGATAGGATGAGGATACGAGGAGGAGGACGGTAGATGAGGATGATGATATCATAAGGATAAGGGGAGAAGGAGAAGGCTAAGATAGGAGGAAGATAGGATGAGGATACGAGGAGAAGGACGGTAGATGAGGATGATGATATCAGGAGGATAAGGGGAGGTGGAGGAGGATAAGATAGGAGGAAGATAGGATGAGGATACGAGGAGAAGGACGGTAGATGAGGATGATGATATCATAAGGATAAGGGGAGAAGGAGAAGGATAAGATAGGAGGAAGATAGGACGAGGATATGAGGAGGAGGACGGTAGGATGAGGATGATGATATCATAAGGATAAGGGGAAAAGGAGAAGGATAAGATAGGAGGAAGATATGATGAGGATACGAGGAGAAGGACGGTAGATGAGGATGATGATATCATAAGGATAAGGGGAGAAGGAGAAGGATAAGATAGGAGGAAGATAGGACGAGGATATGAGGAGGAGGACGGTAGGATGAGGATGATGATATCATAAGGATAAGGGGAGAAGGAGAAGGATAAGATAGGAGGAAGATATGATGAGGATACGAGGAGAAGGACGGTAGATGAGGATGATGATATCATAAGGATAAGGGGAGAAGGAGAAGGATAATATAGGAGAAAGATAGGATGAGGATACGAGGAGGAGGACGGTAGATGAGGATGATGATATCATAAGGATAAGGGGAGAAGGAGAAGGATAAGATAGGAGGAAGATATGATGAGGATACGAGGAGGAGGACGGTAGATGAGGATGATGATATCATAAGGATAAGGGGAGAAGGAGAAGGATAAGATAGGAGGAAGATAGGATGAGGATACGAGGAGAAGGACGGTAGATGAGGATGATGATATCAGGAGGATAAGGGGAGGTGGAGGAGGATACGATAGGAGGAAGATAGGATGAGGATACGAGGAGGAGGACGGTAGATGAGGATGATGATATCAGGAGGATAAGAGGTTAGAATTATTATGAATGATACATATTGTAAAGATGGAAATGTGTAAAATGTGCCGCGCGTCATTTACGAGGTCCGATAATCTGTAAAGGCACGTGAATATCAAGCACCAAAACGAAACAGAATTAATCTAACAATTCATAAACTCGTCAACGATGGAACTTAAGCATCCCTTTTACTATGGTGGTCTCGAGATCTACCGGGAGTGGTAAATCAAGATGGATGCAAAAACGGTTAGGTTTTAGCTTATAACACCCTTCATCGCATAGATAGGTGCTACGGACAGTGGCAACCGTTATACGACAAAATGAAGGTCACCTTTCCGTATATAGAATTCGCGCGTTTGATTCCGGATCATTTTTCAGATCCGAGATCAATACTGAAAAAGAAACGTTATTATCTTCGTTGAACAGGCTCAATAAAACGGAGTCTGCTATTTTTATCTCTTATTTGTGTTTGTTGCTTCCAAGGGATCACCTTTTCAGTATCTATTGATGACGGCGACCACATGCGAAGCTAGAATCGCCAAACTGTTTAAGAAAGGCTCTCATCATCGCAATCTTTCCGTGATCTATTTGAACCAAAACGTATTTCCCCAAGGAAAAGCGAGTAGTGATATCGCCTTATACACTCAGTACCTCGTGCTATTTAATAAAAGTAGATAAAATATCGAACAGGAAAAGTAGCAATCAGACATATACAGAAACAACGAACGACTTTAAAGATGAATAAAAAGCAAGATAAGACGTCACAAACACAACAGGGTTGACAATAGGGGCTACCGCCTTGGAACGGTCAGTGGCAAAAAAGCCGCTGGGGGGTTTAAACCAGGTTTTAGAGTGCACCAGCCCTCACTCACAGACCCCACTCTGTTGTCATGCCAATACACCGGACAGTGTAAATGAAGATATCACCGTCAGGTTATAATCTCTAACAAACTAGGCAGCATTAATAGGCAATATACGTAAATTATATAAATGATCATGTATATTATATATATATATATATATATATATAAGGGTGAGAAAATACATACATCTACAAAATACCTTTCAAAAAGCAATGGATCCCGGAGGGGATACGAAAATTATCTTTTTCCCATCTTTACTCTCTCTCTTCATAACTAAATGTCAGCGTACAGTTTTACCCTCATCGGACCAGATATGTTCTTTTATTAGTATCACATTTGGCTCCAGAGTGCCTATTCAAAGTAACCAGTCCCTGCAACACTGCCAAACGATAAGTTGTTTTTTAAAGAGTTTTATTTAAACTGCCGTGTATTTTAGTGTTGTTTGTTTCATATTTGTTCTTTTCGTGTTTGTGTACCCCTGACGAAGGCGTAAACCGAAAGCGCTTGGGTTTTTATAAACTGTAGCACTGTATAAATGTTTTTTGCACAATCTATATATATATATATAGAAATATAGTCCCACTTAGGCAAACATGAAAACAATGCAACTACATGTATAGGCTAATGTACATATACAAGTAATCGGGCAGTCGGGGCGAGTATAGTGAATCTTTATATATGTCTTTGTATTGTCAAAAGTTGTTTAAACCCTTAATATTTTAAATTATACATTTGTTCGAGAAAGTAGCTGTCTGCACAACAAGATCACTGAATCATTAGAAGCGATATCTATTAAGCAATACTCGTTTGCTGAATCTTTACTCGGTTCGTCTCAGTCAGCGGTCGGATTTCTCAGTGATCGTCGACCAAAGTTATGTTAATAACAACAGAGCTATTGGAAACTATCACGTAGTATTCAAAAGGAATGCCGGTAAATATAAACAGAACTCAACAATACATGCTATCCTTCCTATATCCTTCCGATTTATTTTATTTAAACACAAGTTATGACTGTGACATGATTTTACTAATGCTATCTTTGACCTCCAAGTGTGACCTTGACCTTTGTAGTAGTGAATCGATTATTATATGTACGCGCGACACAGTACTTCAGTACTTTCAGAGTTCATTTGACCTTAGACCTCCAATTGTGACATTGACCACTGAGGTACGGACCTGATTCTTGTGATCTACACAGCTGTCCACATATGTGTCGTAATTCCCTTTTGTACTTTCAAGGTTATGGCTGAGACACGAATTTGACTCATTTGACCTTTGACATCCAAGTGTGACCATAACCTTTGAGTTACGGATCTGATTAGTGTGCTTGAACCACCTTCTCGCTGTGATTAACCTTTGTGTGCAATTTCATGAAATTCCCTTCAATACCTTCAAAGTTATGACTGAGACATGATTGTTTTGGACGGACGATTTTACAAACGGACGGACGGACGGACGGTGCAGTTAATATATGTCACCTCCCATCGTGGGCATACAACGCGTTTTCTACAACACTAAGAATTTGTGTATGAAGAACAAGGATTGGTCAGTTGACGATAGATCTCTCGAACAACGACTTCAAATACAACGAGTGTTAACAAATAATAAATAAGTCAGTCTTAATCATAATCCGACGGACTGTATACGGTATGAAATCGTCGCTTCCAAGGTGTAATGCCATAGATATATTCACTACACACATTTATAATTTCCGTTCGTTTGGTGACTCAGTGGCCATCCTACGACTGTTTAGATTTGCTATTGACATGTCAATCCGGAATAAATGAGTGTGCTGCATATGTGTAGAATTACTACACACAACACTAATACAGTTGATGTATAGGTGTATACACAACACTAGTACAGTTGATGTATATATGTATACAAAAACTAGTACATTTTATGTATAGGTGTATACTCAACACTAGTACTGATGATGAATAGGTGTATACACAACACTAGTACAGTTGATGTATAGGTGTATACACAACACCAGCACAGTTGATGTATAGGTGTATACACAACACTAGTACAGTTGGTGTATATGTGTATACACAACACTAGTACAGTTGGTGTATATGTGTATACACAACACTAGTACAGTTGATGTATAGGTGTATACACAACACTAATACAGTTCATGTATAGGTGTATACACAACACTAATACAGTTGATGTATAGGAGTATACACAACACTAGTAAAGTTGGTGTATAGGTGTATACACAACACCAGCACAGTTGATGTATAGGTGTATACACAACACTAGCACGGTTGATGTATAGGAGTATACACAACACTAGTGCAGTCGATGTATAGTTGTATACACAACACTAGCATAGTTGATGTATAGGAGTATACACAACACTAGTAAAGTTGGTGTATAGGTGTATACACAACACCAGCACAGTTGATCTAAAGGTGTATACACACCACTAGTAAAGTTGGTGTATAGGTGTATGCACACAACTAGCACAGTTGATGTATAGGTGTATACAAACCACTAGTACTGTTGGTGTATAGGTGTATACACAACACCAGCACAGTTGATGTATAGGTGTATACACAACACTAATACAGTTCATGTATAGGAGTATACACAACACTAGTAAAGTTGGTGTATAGGTGTATACACAACACCAGCACAGTTGATGTATAGGTGTATACACAACACTAGCACGGTTGATGTATAGGAGTATACACAACACTAGTGCAGTCGATGTATAGTTGTATACACAACACTAGCATAGTTGATGTATAGGAGTATACACAGCACTAGTAAAGTTGGTGTATAGGTGTATACACAACACCAGCACAGTTGATCTAAAGGTGTATACACACCACTAGTAAAGTTGGTGTATAGGTGTATGCACACAACTAGCACAGTTGATGTATAGGTGTATACAAACCACTAGTACTGTTGGTGTATAGGTGTATACACAACACCAGCACAGTTGATGTATAGGTGTATACACACCACAAGCACAGTTGGTGTATAGGTTGTACACACTGCTAGCACTGTTGATGTATAGGTGTATACCCAACGCTAGTACAGTTGATGTATAGGTGTATACACAACACTAGCACGGTTGATGTATAGGAGTATACACAACACTAGTGCAATCGATGTATAGTTGTATACACAACACTAGCATAGTTGATGTATAGGAGTATACACAACACTAGCAAAGTTGGTGTATAGGTGTATACACAACACCAGCACAGTTGATCTAAAGGTGTATACACACCACTAGTAAAGTTGGTGTATAGGTGTATGCACACAACTAGCACAGTTGATGTATAGGTGTATACACACCACTAGTACTGTTGGTGTATAGGTGTATACACAACACCAGCACAGTTGATGTATAGGTGTATACACACCACAAGCACAGTTGGTGTATAGGTTGTACACACTGCTAGCACTGATGATGTATAGGTGTATACCCAACGCTAGTACAGTTGATGTATAGGTGTATACACAACACTAGCACAGTTGATGTATAGGTGTATACACAACACTATCACAGTTGATGTATAGGTGTATACCCAACACTAGTACAGTTGATGTATATGTGTATACACAACACTAGCACAGTTGATGTATAGGTGTATACACAACACCAGTACAGTTGATGTATAGGTGTATACACAACACGAGCACAGTTGATGTATATGTGTTTACACACCACTAGTACATTTGATGTGCTACTGACATGTCAACCCCGGAATAAATGAGTGTGCTGCATATGTGTAGAAATACTATACACATCATTAGTACAGTTGATGTATAGGTGTATACACAACACTAGCACAGTTGATGTGCTACTGACATGTCAACACGGAATAAATGAATGTGCTGCATATGTGTATAAATACTATACACAACACTAGTACAGTTGATGAATAGGTGTATACACAACATTAGTACAGTTGGTGTATAGGTGTATACACAACACTAGTACAGTTGATGTATAGGTGTATACACAACACCAGCACAGTTGATCTAAAGGTGTATACACACCACTAGTAAAGTTGGTGTATAGGTGTATGCACACAACTAGCACAGTTGATGTATAGGTGTATACACACCACTAGTACTGTTGGTGTATAGGTGTATACACAACACCAGCACAGTTGATGTATAGGTGTATACACACCACAAGCACAGTTGGTGTATAGGTTGTACACACTGCTAGCACTGTTGATGTATAGGTGTATACCCAACGCTAGTACAGTTGATGTATAGGTGTATACACAACACTAGCACAGTTGATGTATAGGTGTATACACAACACTATCACAGTTGATGTATAGGTGTATACCCAACACTAGTACAGTTGATGTATATGTGTATACACAACACTAGCACAGTTGATGTATAGGTGTATACACAACACCAGTACAGTTGATGTATAGGTGTATACACAACACGAGCACAGTTGATGTATATGTGTTTACACACCACTAGTACATTTGATGTGCTACTGACATGTCAACCCCGGAATAAATGAGTGTGCTGCATATGTGTAGAAATACTATACACATCATTAGTACAGTTGATGTATAGGTGTATACACAACACTAGCACAGTTGATGTGCTACTGACATGTCAACACGGAATAAATGAATGTGCTGCATATGTGTATAAATACTATACACAACACTAGTACAGTTGATGAATAGGTGTATACACAACATTAGTACAGTTGGTGTATAGGTGTATACACAACACTAGTACAGTTGATGTATAGGTGTATACACAACACTAGTACAGTTGATGTATGGGTGTATACACACCACTAGCACAGCTGATGTATAGGTGTATACCCAACACTAGTACAGTTGGTGTATATGTGTATACACAACACTAATACAGTTGATGTATATGTGTATACCCAACACTAGTACAGTTGGTGTATAGGTGTATACACAACACTAATACAGTTGATGTATAGGTGTATACCCAACACTAGTACAGTTGGTGTATAGGTGTATACACAACACTAATACAGTTGATGTATAGGTGTATACCCAACACTAGTACAGTTGATGTATAGGTGTATACCCAACACTAGTACAGTTGGTGTATAGGTGTATACCCAACACTATTACAGTTGGTGTATAGGTGTATACACACCACTAGTACAGTTGGTGTATACACAACACTTATACAGTTGATGTATAGGTGTATACCAAACACTAGTACAGTTGGTGTATACACAACACTAATACAGTTGATGTATAGATGTATACACAACATTAGTACAGTTGATGTATAGGTGTATACCCAACACTAGTACAGTTGGTGTATAGGTGTATACACAACACTAATACAGTTGATGTATAGGTGTATACCCAACAATAGTACAGTTGGTGTATATGTGTATACACAACACTAATACAGTTGGTGTATAGGTGTATACCCAACACTAGTACAGTTGATGTATAGGTGTATACCCAACACTAGTACATTTGGTGTATAGGTGTATACACAACACTAGTACAGTTGGTGTATAGGTGTATACCCAACACTAGTACAGTTGGTGTATATGTGTATACACAACACTAATACAGTTGATGTATAGATGTATACACAACACTAGCACAGTTGATGTATAGGTGTATACACAACACTAGCACAGTTGATGTATAGGTGTATACACAACACTAGTACAGTTGGTGTATAGGTGTATACCCAACACTAGTACAGTTGGTGTATAGGTTTATACACTACAATAATACAGTTGATGTATAGGTGTATACCCAACACTAGTACAGTTGATGTAAGGTGTATACCCAACACTAGTACAGTTGGTGTATAGGTGTATACACAACACAACACTAATACAGTTGATGTATAGGTGTATACACAACACTAGCACAGTTGATGTATAGGTGTATACACAACACTAGTACAGTTGGTGTATAGGTGTATACCCAACAATAGTACAGTTGGTGTATAGGTGTATAGACAACACTAATACAGTTGATGTATAGGTGTATACCCAACACTAGAACAGTTGATGTATAGGTACCCAACACTAGTACAGTTGATGTATAGGTGTATACGCAACAGTAGTACAGTTGGTGTATAGGTGTATACCCAACACTAGTACAGTTGGTGTATAGGTGTATACACAACACTAATACAGTTGATGTATATGTGTATACCCAACACTAGAACAGTTGATGTATAGGTGTATACGCAACACTAGTGCAGTTGGTGTAAAGGTGTTTACCTAACACTATTACAGTTGGTGTATATGTGTATACACAACACTAGTACAGTTGGTGTATACACAACACTTATACAGATGATGTATAGGTGTATACCCAACACTGGTACAGTTGGTGTATAGGTTTATACCCAACACTATTACAGTTGGTGTATATGTGTATACACAACACTAGTACAGTTGGTGTATACACAACACTTATACAGTTGATGTATAGGTGTATACTCAACACTAGTACAGTTGGTGTATAGGTGTATACACAACACTAATACAGTTGATGTATAGATGTATACACAACACTAGTACAGTTGATGTATAGGTGTATACCCAACACTAGTACAGTTGGTGTATAGGTGTATACACAACACTAATACAGTTGATGTATAGGTGTATACCCAACAATAGTACAGTTGGTGTATAGATGTATACACAACACTAATACAGTTGGTGTATAGGTGTATACCCAACACTAGTACAGTTGATATATAGGTGTATACCCAACACTATTACATTTGGTGTATAGGTGTATACACAACACTAGTACAGTTGGTGTATAGGTGTATACCGAACACTAGTACAGTTGGTGTATATGTGTATACACAACACTAATACAGTTGATGTATAGATGTATACACAACACTAGTACAGTTGATGTATAGGTGTATACCCAACACTAGTACAGTTGGTGTATAGGTGTATACACAACACTAATACAGTTGATGTATAGGTGTATACCCAACACTAGAACAGTTGATGTATAGGTGTATACGCAACACTTGTACAGTTGGTGTATAGGTGTATACCCAACACTAGTACAGTTGGTGTATAGGTGTATACACAACATTAATACAGTTGATGTATAGGTGTATACACAACACTAGTACAGTTGATGTATAGGTGTATACCCAACACTAGTACAGTTGGTGTATAGGTGTATACACAACACTAGTACAGTTGGTGTATACACAACACGTATACAGTTGATGTATAGGTGTATACTCAACACTAGTACAGTTGGTGTATAGGTGTATACACAACACTATTACAGTTGGTGTATAGGTGTATACACAACACTAGTACAGTTGGTGTATACACAACACTTATACAGTTGATGTAAAGGTGTATACACAACACTTATACAGTTGATGTAAAGGTGTATACACAACACTAGTACAGTTGGTGTATAGGTGTATACACAACACTAATACAGTTGATGTATAGATGTATACACAACACTAGTACAGTTGATGTATAGGTGTATACCCAACACTAGTACAGTTGGTGTATAGGTGTATACACAACACTAATACAGTTGATGTATAGGTGTATACCCAACAATAGTACAGTTGGTGTATAGATGTATACACAACACTAATGCAGTTGGTGTATATGTGTATACCCAACACTAGTACAGTTGATGTATAGGTGTATACCCAACACTAGTACATTTGGTGTATAGGTGTATACACCACACTAGTACAGTTGGTGTATAGGTGTATACCCAACACTAGTACAGTTGGTGTATATGTGTATACACAACACTAATACAGTTGATGTATAGATGTATACACAACACTAGTACAGTTGATGTATAGGTGTATACACAACACTAGCACAGTTGATGTATAGGTGTATACACAACACTAGTACAGTTGGTGTATAGGTGTATACCCAACACTAGTACAGTTGGTGTATAGGTGTATACACAACACTAATACAGTTGATGTATAGGTGTATACCCAACACTAGTACAGTTGATGTATAGGTGTATACCCAACACTAGTACAGTTGGTGTATAGGTGTATACACAACACTAATACAGTTGATGTATAGGTGTATACACAACACTAGCACAGTTGATGTATAGGTGTATACACAACACTAGTACAGTTGGTGTATAGGTGTATACCCAACAATAGTACAGTTGGTGTATAGGTGTATAGACAACACTAATACAGTTGGTGTATAGGTGTATACCCAACACTAGTACAGTTGATGTACAGGTGTATACCCAACACTAGTACATTTGGTGTATAGGTGTATACACAACACTAGTACAGTTGGTGTATAGGTGTATACCCAACACTAGTACAGTTGGTGTATAGGTGTATACCCAACACTAGTACAGTTGGTGTATAGGTGTATACACAACACTAATACAGTTGATGTATAGGTGTATACCCAACACTAGTACAGTTGATGTATAGGTGTATACGCAACACTAGTACAGTTGGTGTATAGGTGTATACTCAACTCTAGTACAGTTGGTGTATAGGTGTATACACAACACTAATACAGTTGATGTATAGGTGTATACACAACACTAGTACAGTTGATGTATAGGTGTATACCCAACACTAGTACAGTTGATGTATAGGTGTATACCCAACACTATTACAGTTGGTGTATAGGTGTATACACAACACTAGTACAGTTGATGTATAGGTGTATACACAACACTAATACAGCTGATGTATAGGTGTATACCCAACACAAGTACAGTTGGTGTATAGGTGTATACACACCACTAGTACAGTTTATGTACAGGTGTATACACACCACTAGCACCGATGATGTATAGGTGTATACACACCACTAGCACAGTTGATGTATAGGTGTATACCCAACACTAGTACAGTTGGTGTATAGGTGTATACCCAACAATAGTACAGTTGGTGTATAGGTGTATAGACAACACTAATACAGTTGGTGTATAGGTGTATACCCAACACTAGTACAGTTGATGTATAGGTGTATACCCAACACTAGTACATTTGGTGTATAGGTGTATACACAACACTAGAACAGTTGGTGTATAGGTGTATACCCAACACTAGTACAGTTGGTGTATAGGTGTATACCCAACACTAGTACAGTTGGTGTATAGGTGTATACCCAACACTAGTACAGTTGGTGTATAGGTGTATACACAACATTAATACAGTTGATGTATAGGTGTATACACAACACTAGTACAGTTGATGTATAGGTGTATACCCAACACTAGTACAGTTGGTGTATAGGTGTATACACAACACTAGTACAGTTGGTGTATACACAACACTTATACAGTTGATGTATAGGTGTATACCCAACACTAGTACAGTTGGTGTATAGGTTTATACTCAACACTATTACAGTTGGTGTATAGGTGTATACACAACACTAGTACAGTTGGTGTATACACAACACTTATACAGTTGATGTAAAGGTGTATACACAACACTAGTACAGTTGGTGTATAGGTGTATACACAACACTAATACAGTTGATGTATAGATGTATACACAACACTAGTACAGTTGATGTATAGGTGTATACCCAACACTAGTACAGTTGGTGTATAGGTGTATACACAACACTAATACAGTTGATGTATAGGTGTATACCCAACAATAGTACAGTTGGTGTATAGATGTATACACAACACTAATGCAGTTGGTGTATATGTGTATACCCAACACTAGTACAGTTGATGTATAGGTGTATACCCAACACTAGTACATTTGGTGTATAGGTGTATACACCACACTAGTACAGTTGGTGTATAGGTGTATACCCAACACTAGTACAGTTGGTGTATATGTGTATACACAACACTAATACAGTTGATGTATAGATGTATACACAACACTAGTACAGTTGATGTATAGGTGTATACACAACACTATCACAGTTGATGTATAGGTGTATACACAACACTAGTACAGTTGGTGTATAGGTGTATACCCAACACTAGTACAGTTGGTGTATAGGTGTATACACAACACTAATACAGTTGATGTATAGGTGTATACCCAACACTAGTACAGTTGATGTATAGGTGTATATCCAACACTAGTACAGTTGGTGTATAGGTGTATACACAACACTAATACAGTTGATGTATAGGTGTATACACAACACTAGCACAGTTGATGTATAGGTGTATACACAACACTAGTACAGTTGGTGTATAGGTGTATACCCAACAATAGTACAGTTGGTGTATAGGTGTATAGACAACACTAATACAGTTGGTGTATAGGTGTATACCCAACACTAGTACAGTTGATGTATAGGTGTATACCCAACACTAGTACATTTGGTGTATAGGTGTATACACAACACTAGTACAGTTGGTGTATAGGTGTATACCCAACACTAGTACAGTTGGTGTATAGGTGTATACACAACACTAATACAGTTGATGTATAGGTGTATACCCAACACTAGTACAGTTGATGTATAGGTGTATACGCAACACTAGTACAGTTGGTGTATAGGTGTATACTCAACTCTAGTACAGTTGGTGTATAGGTGTATACACAACACTAATACAGTTGATGTATAGGTGTATACACAACACTAGTACAGTTGATGTATAGGTGTATACCCAACACTAGTACAGTTGATGTATAGGTGTATACCCAACACTATTACAGTTGGTGTATAGGTGTATACACAACACTAGTACAGTTGATGTATAGGTGTATACACAACACTAATACAGCTGATGTATAGGTGTATACCCAACACAAGTACAGTTGGTGTATAGGTGTATACACACCACTAGTACAGTTTATGTACAGGTGTATACACACCACTAGCACCGATGATGTATAGGTGTATACACACCACTAGCACAGTTGATGTATAGGTGTATACACAACACTAGTACAGTTGGTGTATAGGTGTATACCCAACAATAGTACAGTTGGTGTATAGGTGTATAGACAACACTAATACAGTTGGTGTATAGGTGTATACCCAACACTAGTACAGTTGATGTATAGGTGTATACACAATACTAGTACAGTTGATGTATAGGTGTATACCCAACACTAGTACAGTTGATGTATAGGTGTATACCCAACACTAGTACAGTTGGTGTATAGGTGTATACACAACACTAGTACAGTTGATGTATAGGTATATACACAACACTAATACAGCTGATGTATAGGTGTATACCCAAGACAAGTACAGTTGGTGTATAGGTGTATACACACCACTAGTACAGTTTATGTACAGGTGTATACACACCACTAGCACCGTTGATGTATAGGTGTATACACACCACTAGCACAGTTGGTGTATAGGTGTATACACAACACCAGTACAGTTGATGTATAGCTGTATACACAACCCCATCACAGTTGATGTATATGTGTATACACAACACTAGCACCGTTGGTGTAAAAGTGTATACACAACACTAGCACAGTTGGTGTATCGGTGTATACACAACACTAGTACAGTTGATGTATAGGTGTATACACACCACTTGTACAGTTGATGTATATGTGTATACACAACACGAGCACAGCTGATGTATAGGTGTATACACAAAACCAGCATAGTTGGTGTATAGGTGTATACAAAACACTAGCACAGTTGATGTAGTATAGGTTGGGTAACCTAAGTGGTAAACTCACTATTCGCTATATGAATGCTATGTTATAAAATATACGATTGAATCATGTTTTATATCTATGTTTAATTTCAGAATCAGTAAAAACCACACTTGTAGTTGATCTCAGAACAGACATCATCGTCAATCCGGACGGCGGTGTATCTGGGAACAGATTCAGTTTGAACGGAAACAAGATCGCCACAGAGGGATGTTATGGCCCACAAGGGAGAGAAACGATTTATATGTCATGTATGTGACAAAGGCTTTACGACAGTATCACATCTTACCAAACACGCTTATTCATACTGGAGAGATACCATTTCAGTGTACAGAATGTGAGGCATATGGCTGTACACACCGGAGAGAACCGCTTCATACGTCAAGCATGTAACAAATGCTTTGCACTATCATTACATCTTACCTAACACATACGTATTCATACTGGAGAGAAATATTTTCAGTGTACAGAATGTCAGATGTATTTTGCACGCAGTCAGATCTCAAAAGGCATATAGTAGTCCACACCAGAGATAAACTATTCATATGTCAAGCATTTAACAACGGCTTTACGGAATCATCATCTCTTACCCACACATACTGGAGAGAAACCTTTTCAATGCACACAATTTTAGACGTTTTTCGCACTTAAATTATATCTCAATTTTAATATGGTAGTCCACACTGGAAAGAAACGATTCATATATCATGTATGTGACAAAGGTTTTACGCAATCATCATATCGTGTCCAACATATGCTTATTCAAACTGGGGAGAAACATTTTCAGTGTACATAATGTGATAAGTATTTTGCACACTGCTTAAGTCTCAATATGTATATTGAAGTCCACACTCCAGAGAAACCATGCATATGTCAAGTATGTGACAAAGTGTTTACGAAATCAGCAGATCGTACCCAACATATGTGTAAACATACTTGAATGAAAAGATTCGTATTGTATGTACAAGAGGTGACACGTCATTGCACAGTAAACAAAAGCTGAACGTGCATAGAGTTAATTGTTTACAATGGAGAGAACACATTTTAATGTGCATACTGCGATGTATCTTTAACACATTGCTTAGTTCTCAAAAGTCATATGGCTGTGCACAAAAGCGAACGATAGTTTAAATGGCAGGTATATTATACAATGTTTACGTTATCATCAATTGTTACCCGACACCTTGTTGTTTATACTGGGGAGACACCATTCCAATGTCGGGAATGCGTTACAGTGTTCACGCAATAATCAAACTTACTGGACATATGCCTGTATATAATGCATTGAAACCATTCCAATGTCGGGTATGTGACACTGTGTTTACGCAATAATCAAACTTACTGGACATATGCGTGTATATAATGTAGTGAAACCATTCAGATGTCGGGCATGTGACACTGTGTTTACGCAATAATCAAACTTTCTGGACATATGCCTGTATATAATGTAGTGAAACCATTCCAATGTCGGGTATGTGGCACTGTGTTTACGCAATAATCAAACTTACTGGACATATGCGTGTATATAATGTAGTGAAACCATTCAAATGTCGGGTATGTGACACTGTGTTTACGCAATAATCAAACTTACTGGACATATGCATGTATATAATGTAGTGAAACCATTCCAATGTCTGGTATCCGACACTGTGCTTACGCAATAATCAAACTTACTGGACATATGCGTGTATATAATGTAGTGAAACCATTCCAATGTCGGGTATGTGACACTGTGTTTACGCAATAATCAAACTTACTGGACATATGCGTGTATATAATGTAGTGAAACCATTCCAATGTCTGGTAGGTGACACTGTGTTTACGCAATAATCAAACTTACTGGACATATGCGTGTATATAATGTAGTGAAACCATTCCAATGTCGGGTATGTGACACTGTGTTTACGCAATAATCAAACTTACTGGACATATGCGTGTATATAATGTAGTGAAACCACTCCAGAGTTGGGTATGTGACACTGTGTTTACGCAATAATAAAAACTTACTGGACATATGCGTGTATATAATGTAGCGAAACCATTCCAATGTCGGGTATGTGACACTGTCTTTACGCAATAATCAAACTTACTGGACATATGCGTTTATATAATGTAGTGAAACTATTCCAATGTCGGGTATGCGACACTGTGTTTACGCAATAATCAAACTTACTGGACATATGCGTGTATATAATGTAGAGAAACCATTCAAATGTCGGGTTTGCGACACTGTGTTTACGCAATTATCAAACTTACTGGACATATGCGTGTATATACATGTAATGTAGTGAAACCATTCCAATGTCGGGTATGCGACACTGTGTTTACGCAATAATCAAACTTACTGGACATATACGTGTATATAATGTAGTGAAACCATTCCAATGTCGGGTATGCGACAGTGTTTACGCAATAATCAAACTTGCTTGACATATGCGTGTATATAATGTCGGGTGTGTGACGGTGTTTACGCAATAATCAAACTTACTGGACATATGCGTGTATATAATGTAGTGAAACCATTCCAATGTCGGGTATGCGACACTGTGTTTGAGCAATAATCAAACTTGCTGGACATATGCGTGTATATAATGTCGGGTGTGTGACACAGTGTTTAAGCAATAATCAAACTTACAGGACATATGCGTGTATATGATGTAGTGAAACTATTCCAATGTCGGGTGTGTGACACTGTGTTTACGCAATAATCAAACTTACTGGACATATGCGTGTATACAATGTAGTGAAACCATTCCAATGTCGGGTATGCGACACAGTGTTTACGCAATAATCAAACTTACTGAACATATGCGTATATATAATGTAGTGAATCCATTCCAATGTCGGGTATGTGACACTGTGTTAACGCAATAATCAAACTTACTAGACATATACGTGTATATAATGTAGTGAAACCATTACAATGTCGGGTGTGTGACACTGTGTTTACGCAATAATCAAACTTACTGGACATATGCGTGTATATAATGTAGTGAAACCATTCCAATGTCGGCTATGCGACACAGTGTTTACGCAATAATCAAACTTACTGGACATATGCGTGTATATAATGTAGTGAAACCATTCCAATGTCGGGTGTGTGACACAGTGTTTACGCAATAGTCAAACTTACTGGACATATGCGTGTATATAATGGAGAAGAACCATTCAAATGTCGGGTATAAGGCACAGTGTTTATGCAATTATCAAACTTACTGGACATATGCGTGTATATAATGTAGTGGAACCATTCCAATGTCGGGTATGCGACACTGTGTTTACGTAATAATCAAACTAACTGGACATTTGCATGTATATAATGCATTGAAACCATTCCAATGTCGGGTATGTGACACTGTGTTTACGCAATAATCAAACTTACTGGACATATGCGTGTATATAATGTAGTGAAACCATTCAGATGTCGGGTATGTGACACTGTGGTTACGCAATAATCAAACTTTTTGGACATATGCCTGTATATAATGTAGTGAAACCATTCCAATGTCGGGTATGTGGCACTGTGTTTACGCAATAATCAAACTTACTGGACATATGCGTGTATATAATGTAGTGAAACCATTCAAATGTCGGGTATGTGACACTGTGTTTACGCAATAATCAAACTTACTGGACATATGCATGTATATAATGTAGTGAAACCATTCCAATGTCTGGTATCCGACACTGTGTTTACGCAATAATCAAACTTACTGGACATATGCGTGTATATAATGTAGTGAAACCATTCCAATGTCGGGTATGTGACACTGTGTTTACGCAATAATCAAACTTACTGGACATATGCGTGTATATAATGTAGTGAAACCATTCCAATGTCTGGTAGGTGACACTGTGTTTACGCAATAATCAAACTTACTGGACATATGCGTGTATATAATGTAGTGAAACCATTCCAATGTCGGGTATGTGACACTGTGTTTACGCAATAATCAAACTTACTGGACATATGCGTGTATATAATGTAGTGAAACCACTCCAGAGTCGGGTATGTGACACTGTGTTTACGCAATAATAAAAACTTACTGGACATATGCGTGTATATAATGTAGCGAAACCATTCCAATGTCGGGTATGTGACACTGTCTTTACGCAATAATCAAACTTACTGGACATATGCGTTTATATAATGTAGTGAAACTATTCCAATGTCGGGTATGCGACACTGTGTTTACGCAATAATCAAACTTACTGGACATATGCGTGTATATAATGTAGAGAAACCATTCAAATGTCGGGTTTGCGACACTGTGTTTACGCAATTATCAAACTTACTGGACATATGCGTGTATATACATGTAATGTAGTGAAACCATTCCAATGTCGGGTATGCGACACTGTGTTTACGCAATAGTCAAACTTACTGGACATAAACGTGTATATAATGTAGTGAAACCATTCCAATGTCGGGTATGCGACAGTGTTTACGCAATAATCAAACTTGCTGGACATATGCGTGTATATAATGTCGGGTGTGTGACAGTGTTTACGCAATAATCAAACTTACTGGACATATGCGTGTATATAATGTAGTGAAACCATTCCAATGTCGGGTATGCGACACTGTGTTTACGCAATAATCAAACTTGCTGGACATATGCGTGTATATAATGTCGGGTGTGTGACACAGTGTTTAAGCAATAATCAAACTTACTGGACATATGCGTGTATATGATGTAGTGAAACTATTCCAATGTCGGGTGTGTGACACTGTGTTTACGCAATAATCAAACTTACTGGACATATGCGTGTATACAATGTAGTGAAACCATTCCAATGTCGGGTATGCGACACAGTGTTTACGCAATAATCAAACTTACTGAACATATGCGTATATATAATGTAGTGAATCCATTCCAATGTCGGGTATCCGACACTGTGTTTACGCAATAATCAAACTTACTAGACATATACGCTTATATAATGTAGTGAAACCATTACAATGTCGGGTGTGTGACACTGTGTTTAAGCAATAATTATACTTACTGGACATATGCATGTATATAATGTAGTGAAACCATTCCAATGTCGGGTGTGTGACACTGTGTTTACGCAATAATCAAACTTACTGGACATATGCGTGTATATAATGTAGTGAAACCATTCCAATGTCGGGTATGCGACACAGTGTTTACGCAATAATCAAACTTACTGGTCATATGCGTGTATATAATGTAGTGAAACCATTCCAATGTCGGGTGTGTGACACAGTGTTTACGCAATAGTCAAACTTTCTGGACATATGCGTGTATATAATGGAGAAGAACTATTCAAATGTCGGGTATAAGGCACAGTGTTTATGCAATTATCAAACTTACTGGACATATGCGTGTATATAATGTAGTGGAACCATTCCAATGTCGGGTATGCGACACTGTGTTTACGTAATAATCAAACTAACTGGACATTTGCATGTATATAATGTAGTGAATCCATTCCAATGTCGGGTGTGTGACACTGTGTTTACGCAATAATCAAACTTACTGGACATATGCGTGTATACAATGTAGTGAAACCATTCCAATGTCGGGTATGCGACACAGTGTTTACGCAATAATCAAACTTACTGAACATAGACGTATATATAATGTAGTGAATCCATTCCAATGTCGGGTATCCGACACTGTGTTTACGCAATAATCAAACTTACTAGACATATACGTGTATATAATGTAGTGAAACCATTACAATGTCGGGTGTGTGACACTGTGTTTAAGCAATAATTATACTTACTGGACATATGCATGTATATAATGTAGTGAAACCATTCCAATGTCGGGTGTGTGACACTGTGTTTACGCAATAATCAAACTTACTGGACATATGCGTGTATATAATGTAGTGAAACCATTCCAATGTCGGGTATGCGACACAGTGTTTACGCAATAATCAAACTTACTGGTCATATGCGTGTATATAATGTAGTGAAACCATTCCAATGTCGGGTGTGTGACACAGTGTTTACGCAATAGTCAAACTTACTGGACATATGCGTGTATATAATGGAGAAGAACTATTCAAATGTCGGGTATAAGGCACAGTGTTTATGCAATTATCAAACTTACTGGACATATGCGTGTATATAATGTAGTGGAACCATTCCAATGTCGGTATGCGACACTGTGTTTACGTAATAATCAAACTAACTGGACATTTGCCTGTATATTATGTAGTGAATCCATTCCAATGTCGGGTGTGTGACACTGTGTTTACGCAATAAGGAAACTTACTGGACATATGCGTGTACATAATGTAGAGAAACCACTCCAATGTCGGATGTTTGACACCGTGTTTACGCAATAATCAAACTTAATGGACATATGCGTGTATATAAATTAGTGAAACCATTTAAATGTCGGGTATGCAATAATCAAACTTACTGGACGTATACGTGTATATAATGTAGAGAAACCATTCCAATGTCGGGTGTGTGATGCGTGTATATAATGTATTGAAACCATTCAAATGCCGGGTATGCGACACAGTGCTTACGCAATTATTAAAATTACTGGACATATGCGTGTATATAATGGAGAGAAACCAGTAAAATGTCGGGTATGCGACGGAGTATTGACGCAGTTATCAAACTTAGTGAACATATGCGTGTATGTTATGCAGAGAAACCAGTCAAATGTCCGGTATACTGCACATTGTTAACGTAGTTATCAAACTTACTGGATATATGTGTGTATAGAATGGAGAGAAACCATTTTAATGTCTCCTATGCGACACGGTGTATACAAAATGTTCAAACTTACTGGATATATATGTGTATATAATGGAGAGAAACTATTTAAATGTCGGTCATACGGCACAGCGTTTACGCAAATATCAAGTTTTACCCAACACATAGGTTAGGTACTGGACAGAAATATTTAAATGCACTGGGTGTAAGGAGAGATTTACGCAATCCTCACATCTCACGCTGCACATATGTATACTGGAGGGTTTGTTTGTGTGAATGGTGTTTACGTCATTTTTAGCACATTTAAGGTCATATTTGATGGAGGGTTTTGTTGTGGTAGAGGCAGACCACCCCATTTTTCCTAGGTAGAAGGAGTACGGTATTCCTCCCGCCATCCGTAACAATCGACACTTTCTCACTGACAAGTTTAGGTCCCAGTGAGATTCGAAACCGCCGCGATGTGAGGCGAGACGTTTTTCAACTCAGTACCCGATGGAAATAATTCAAATGTCAGGTATATGAAAACAGTTTTACGCAATCATCACATCAAGATCTAGGAGAAAGTTTACAATGCAATATCTGAGGGAATTATTCAAATGCCAAATGATTCAGACGACATATGTTTGGCATTACAGTTACAAAGAGAGGCTATATACTGATATAATCATGGTATATTTTGCTGCATTTGTTTCATTGATTAATCACATTGAGTTATACCGAATATTTGATCATACATCGATAAATGTTCATAACTAATTATATATGACTTTGTTCCTTACGTGTGATAAGGGCCGTACGGTGCTTCGGTATTCTCCGTGCGACAACAGCCTCGTTGATTTCCGTTATCCGGTATTGTCAACAGTTACGTACATCGATACATCAAGCCCGATTGCACACCGAGCTGTTTCCCAACCGTATGATGCTTCGGTATTAATTTGCATACGATATTGATGTCATGGCTGTATTACACTTTCATATCGTAAGTTATGTGATAAATACATGGGCCTATAATAATCCAAAACTAAAATAAGGTCAACAATTGCAAAAGCCGCGTTATATTAGTTTATTCCCATACATACGATTCAATTACCTGTTGATTGTTTAGAGAATACGGATATGGAGATTCTGTCGAAGCAACAAACACAAGAGCATAAAGTAGCAGACTCGGTTTTATTATTCTTACATTTCTGTTCGTGAGAGGTAATGTGAGAAGCACATTATTATTATTATTACATTTGATAATTTGGTAAACATTTTATTTGAAGGTTGTTTAAAAAAAATATACTTAACGCCATTAAAAACGTAAGTTTGGTGTGCACGTGATCGCACATTAAAAACGTAAGTTTGGTGTGCACGTGATCACACATTAAATACGTAAGTTTGATGTGCACGTGATCGCATAAAATTCGCAATTAAAAACGTAAGTTTGGTGTGCACGTGATCGCATAATTCAGAGTTTACTTCTTTCAATACATGAATCTGATCGGTCACCAGATTTATAGGGAATGTGGATAATTTCTAACATGTATATAACACTACAATCGATCTTGGAGACATTTTAATTAAAAATAAACACAAAAAACCGCACTTTTAAAGGCGTTAAGTATATTTACTATGGTACAACATACTGAACTGTTAAATATCTACAGACTAAGCACAGTGTATACAGTCGTACATTCAAACACTATCGAACACCATACATCATTATGTATTCCTAAAGTGTTATACTATTTTCAAAATTATATATATACATTGTTGGATTTTACTTTTAAAAGATTGATTGTCCCGAGATTTGTTTAGACTAGCGCCACGGCAGGCAACCATTTTTGAAAGAGAGACTAGCCCGGATCCAGACTGGACTAGCCCCGGATGTCGGGCTATCCTATTATTGGAACATTGAACTGGTAGAGAAGTGGCGAACTTAACCAAAACACAAAAGCATATGTCAGGTCATTCACATTGTACTACTGCTGGTAGGACACGCTGCTATCGGCGAGATGTGTGTAGTTCTATATCTGTATGCCTTTTGGTGTCCGAGACATTAATCAGAAACTTGGATGTAACACATGAATGTAATTAATGAAGTATGAAAAGTAGGTCAAGGCCATTCAGTGACCTACCTTTGGTAGGAATATACTGCTGTCATGGATATGTAAGCGTGTGTGAAGTTTGAACGCTTTATAGTTTCGGGGAAGTGGAGTTGCATGTAAAACTTAAATGAAAACGAAACTGCCAACAATTTATTACAAAATAACAATTAACAAGAGTGCCACCTAACGGGGCATTATAAACCCGCTTTCTAAAGTTGTTATGCTAAAAGCATTTCCTAGGCGATAGGTCAATGTAACCCTTACCGTTGACCTTTTAACAAAAAATAACTGATAGGGGATGTTGTTTCTATTTGTATAAAATTTCAAGACTGTAGATCAAATATTCGTTAATAACAGCTGGTAAGGAATTTGTCATGATCAGGCCTTGAATTCACCAACCATTCTTGAGAATATTCTTAGACTTAAGCTCAAGTATGCAATTTTCAATCACAAATATTTCTATAAGTTTAAAGGATAAACGTTTATGACAAGCTGTTATGAATAAATATGATAAATACTAATAGATAGCAACTTCATACGATTGTTTATTTTTGAAGGTCTTGAAAATATTTGTGAAATAATTTTCAGTACTTGAGTTCAAGTCTAAGAATAGTTTGAAGAATAGTTGGTGAATTCCAGGCCAGGTCACAGTGACCTTGACATCTGACCTACTAATCTATAACTTAATAGAGGTTGTTGTTGTTTTAACTTGGGTCCTATTTCTTTAATGATTATGGTCTAATAGTTACAAGTTTCAGAGGATTCAGGCATTGTCAGTTCAATGTGACCTTGACGACCTACTGAACCCAAACGTAATAGGCTTCCTCCTCTAACCAAGGACAATGTACCTCTGAAGTTTAATAAGTGTGGGTATCATATTTCCGGGATGGTCATTTGCAATGTGTATGTCCATATGAAGACATGTGTGACCTTTACCTTTAACCAACTAAGCCTAAAAGTGATAGGGTTCCTCCTCGCACCAAGGGCAATGTATCTACAAAGTTTCATTAGTGTGGGTATTTTACTCCTGGAGTTATCACTTTGAATATGAACTAATGACCTTGACTTTTGACCTAGTGACCCCAAAAGAAAAAGGGTTTCGCCTCTGACTAAACGCAATGCATCTATGAAGTTTCATGAGTGCAAGGGTTGTTGTTGCACAGTTATTTGGCGGAATGTGTATTTCCATATAAGGTCATAAAAGAGCATGATGTCCATGATATTTGGCCTACTGACCCCAAAGACAATATAAGGTCTTTCTTTTGCCAATGTCAATGCACATGCGAAGTGGGGATGTTATGGTTTTGATTTTATCGCGCAGAATGCATATTACAACATAAGGTCATAGCGACCTTGACCATTGACCTGCTTGAACTCCAATATTTTCTCTTACCAAGGGCAATGTACTCATGAAGTGTCGTGAGTGTAGGTGTTATGGTTTTGAAATTATCCTACAAAATGTCTATTACCATATAATGTCACGGTGACCTTGACATTTGACCAAATGACCCATAATCAATAGGGTTCCTCCTCTCTCCAAAGTCAATAAACCTATCAAATTCTTCAGTGTGGGTGTTATAGTTTCGAAGTTATCGCAAAGAATGCCTATTTACATATAAGGTCCCATAATCAATAGAGTTCCTCATCTTACCAAAGTTTCATAAGTGTTGGTTTTACGGTTTCGAAGTAATTAAACTAACACTCGTTTGGAATATGTTATTTACACTATTATTAATATTAAATACTGTTGTATATCTGTGTTTCGTCACTTGTTAGCTTGCATTACCATACATAACATACTGAATAATCAAACAGGAATACCGAGTACGTGTCATTCATTCCAGATGGACGGTCACGAGACTGGCTGCATAACATACTGAATAATCAAACAGGTATTCCACACCGAGTACGTGTCATTCATTCCTGATGGAACTCAAGAGACTGGCTGCATAACATACGTCAAGCATGTTGCCTTTTAAATTATCGGCATATAAACTGCCACATCAGTATTGATCCTCTCCAAGTATGATATATAAATCCGGATTTAAACTAAAGACATAGTACGTTTTCAACACTGTGTATATAGTCATCAGAATTGGAGTTTCCGAACCAGCCGGGATTTCACTTTGAGTATATTACAGTTTACGACATCTCACGTACCAACCTAGTCCAACAAGTGACTATACTATCATTTGTATCGAGTTGTATATAAAAATAGTATGGCTGGTTCCCACACAGGGTATGTTACATGTATCGGGATGACAGTTCAGTCAAATAGTTTGTCATGTATGTATGAACAGTGGACATTGTACGTCTACTCGACGGGAGTTATATATGTTGTTGTAAAGGTTACTTCATCTCATAGAATATTGCGGGTATATGAAATCAGTAAAATGGACAAATACTTCGATCCACAGACTACTCTTACATGTTACCTCTCCTTCATAAATCTTCACGGATATTTTAAAGATCAGTATATAAAATACTTTGCCATACACACGTCTTTAATATATGTATATTACTTATATACGTCATGGCTGTCCATATGGTCCATATGATACACTTGATCTAAGTGGTTGTTCAGATGCACGGATGCACACATGTCTTTTAAAGATGCCGCGAATGACTAAATTCTGACTAAATTCTGCAATGCGCTAGCTTCAAGTATCTGGTGTCTCGTATGTATGCATACGCATGTGTTTGTAAAGCTTGCTAGACATGGTAAATCCTTTACTGCACACGCTACACTTAAACGTTTTTTTCACCTGTATGTATAAGCATGTGACCGTTAAGCTTGCCTGACTGGGTATATCCTTTACAGCATAAGCTGCACTTATATGGTGTCTCACCTGTATGTATGCGCATATGAATGTCACGGTATATCCTTTACTGCACACACTACACTAATATGTTTTCTCACCCGTATGTAAGCACGTGACTGTCAAGATTGCTTGACGTGGTAAATCCTTTACTACACACGCTACAGTTACATTTGTATATGGTTTCTCACCTGTATGTATGCGCATATGACTGTTAAGATCGCCTGACATGGTAAAACCTTTACTGCACACGCTACAGTTATACGGTTTTTCACCTGTATGTATAAGCATGTGACTGTTAAGATCGCCTGACTGGGTGAATCCTTTACTGCACACGCTACACTTATATGGTGTCTCGCCAATATGTACGGGCAGATGACTTTTAAGCCTATCTGACCTGGTAAATCCTTTACAGCACACGCTACACTTGTATGGTTTCTCACCTGTATGTATGCGCATATGACTGTTAAGATTGCCTGACTGGGTAAATCCTTTACTGCACACGCTACACTGATAAGGAGTCTCACCTGTATGTATGCGCATATGAGTGTTAAGATCGCCTGACCTGGTAAATCCTTTACTGCACACACTACACTTATATGGTTTCTCACCCGTATGTATAAGCATGTGACTGTTACGATTGCCTGATACGGTAAACCCTTTACTGCACACGCTACAGTTATATGGTTTTTCACCTGTATGTATAAGCATATGACTGTTAAGATCACTTGACCTGGTAAATCCTTTACTGCACACTCTACAGTTATATGGTTTCTCACCTGTATGAATGCGCATATGACTGTTAAGATTGCCTGACTGGGTAAATTCTTTACTGCACACGCTACACTTATGAGGTGTCTGATCTGTATGTATGCGCATATGCCTGTTAAGATTGCCTTCCTTGGTAAATCCTTTGCTGCACATCGTGCATTGGAACGTCAACTGTCCTGTATCCATGTTTATTGAAAGACGACTTTGCCTATTGTTTTGTTGTCGTAATGCGGTTTCTGAAACAAAATAATATTCATACTCAAATTGATATTATGTAATAGTTCAGTTTAACGTGTATGACATAATTAATATCGTCTGCGTGTAACAAGCACATCGATGGAACCGATGGATACTTTGTTTGAAGTTACATAAAGTTCTATCAGTTGACATAAAGTATACAGTATACAGAATAACAAGAGCTGTCGGAGAACAGCGCAGCTCGACTATTCGATTTTTCAGAGAATAATAAATTATATAGCTAGTATATACCATCAGAAAACAAGGCTAAAACAATGTGGGGTGGGGGGTTGGGGCGCAACATAGCTATGTGTAAGAATTAATCAAAACTACAGAGAAATATGTAAAAAAAATAATCAAGTTTTGAGTGGGGGTGGGGGTGGGGGAGAGGTGGGGTGGGTGGTGGGGGTAGTGGGGGTGGTGAGGGCAATATATATGTGTAAGAAGCTATGTAAGAATTCACCAAAACAACACAAAAATATGTAAAAAGAATTAATTAAAATTCGAGTTTTGAGTGGGGATGGGGGAGAGGCGGGGGTTGGGAGGGCAACATATATGTGTAAGAAGCTAGGAAAGAATTGACCAAAACAAACAGAGATATGGTTACACAAAATAAAAATATTTCGAGTGGGGGGAGTGGGGTGGGGGGGGTGGTGGGGGGGGGTGGAGAGGCAGGGAATGGGGTGCAGGGGGCAACATATATGTGTAAGAAGCTATGTGTAAGAATTTACCAAAACAACACAGATATATGTAAAAAAAACAATAAACATTCAATAAAAATATTCCATTTCGAGCGTGGGGATGGGGTGGGGGAGGGGAGGGGGGGCAACATAGCTATATGTAAGAATTGACCAAAACAACACAGAAATATGTAATTTTTTTTAAAAAAAATGGAGTTTCGAGTGGGGGTGAGGGGGGGGGGTAGTGGGTAGTGGGGGTGGAGAGGCAGGGAATGGGGTGGAGGGGGCAACATATATGTGTAAGAAGCTATGTGTAAGAATTGATTAAAACAACAGAAATATATGTAAAAAACAATAAACATTAAATAAAAATATTCCATTTCGAGCGTGGGGGTTGGGTGTAAGAATTGACAAAAGCAACACAGAAATATGTAAAAAAAAGAAGAAAAAATAAGAGGCTATGTGTAAGAAGCTATGTGTAAGAATTGACCAAAACAACACAGAAATTAATGTAAAAAAAATAAATGTGTAAGAATTGACAAGAGCAACACAGAAATATGTAAAAAAAAAAAAAAATAGTTTCAAGTGTGTGGGGGGGGGGGGGGGGGGGTGAGAGGCGGGGGGGACATGGGGTGTGGGGGGGACATGGGATGTGGGGGAGGGGGAAACATATATGTGTAAGAATTGACTAAAACAACACAGAAATATGTAAAAAAATAATAAAAAATAGAGGGCGAGGGGGAGAGGCGGGGGTGGGGGTGTGAGGGGCACATATATATGTGTAAGAATCGACCAAAACAACACAGAAATATGTAAAAAAAAGAAAAAAGTAAAACAAAAAGGTTGTGGAGGGGTGGGGGGAGGGTGTGTGGGGACTTGGGGGGAGGGAGCCATGTCCCAATATGAGTGAAGTATGAATAAGATGCATAATGCTATAAGAAATCCCAAACCAAATTTATATATATATACATGCTTACATGCAAACCTAGATCTGCCTTTATTGCACATGTTATGGGCCATCACGACTTGGGTTCCATGGGAGCCCATTATTTGCAGAACACAAAATTAATTACCCAACCCTTTACAACATACTATAAGGAAACCAATTCCAAAATTTAGTTCAGCTAGGACAAGAAATGCAAGAGATATAGACCTGTAAACACAGCTTACACGCAAAATTTGATGTGAAACAGACACATTTTATGATTTTGGGTTCCATGGGAGCCCAGGGGTTACAGGAACCAAAATTACTTTAGCAGCCCTTAAGATAATGCTATCAAGAAGCTAATGGCCAAATATGATTGTGCTAGGGTAAGAATTGTAAGAGATATAGACTTGTAAACACAGCTTACATGCAAAATTTGATGTGAAATGGGACACATTTTATATCATAATTTGGGTTCCATGGGAGCCCATGGGTTACAGGAACCAAAATTGCTTATATAGCCCTTAAGATAATGCTGTAAGGAAGCAAGGCTAAATTTGGTTGTGCTAGGATAAGAAATGTAAGAGATATAGACTTGTAAACACAGCTTACACGCAAACTTTGATGTGGGACACCGACGCCAACGCCGACGGGTGATTACATAAGCTCTCTTATTCTTCGAATAGTCGAGCTAAAAAATGTATGTAGATCTTCTCATATGGAGTTGAAAAGCAATAACATACAGCTGCGTACCCATTAAAACCAGATATCGGGACCTGCCGGACGGACGTACAGACAGACGGAGACAGACAGTTAGATTGCTCATTTCCCACTATCATTGTTTGAAATTTCAAAGCAGTCCCATTAGTATTTTTCGAGTTATGCTCCATCTATCACTGTTTGAAGTGTGAAATTTTATTGCGATCCCAGTCATTTTCTTTTTTTAGTTATGCCCCGAACACAAATTGTAATTATGAGAATATAACACAAATTGTAATTATGAGAATATAATTACAAAGGGTAATTCTTGTTTTCTGCACTTCCACTCATTGCCCTCCATCACTGTGTGAAGTTCAGGCCTGCCAAAACTTTTTAACACAAAATCCTGAGATTTTTTAAAATTTAAGATTTAAAGCAAACATTTTTAAATAGAAATTTGGAGTTTGCAACTTGATTTTCGCGCTTATTTTTTTAATTCGCGAACTTTATTTTCACACTTTTTTTTAAAGCACAAATTTAAATTATAGAAAATAATAGATTAGCATAGTTCAACAAAATAGTTTTAGGACTACATAATTCGACTAGAAAGACTTGGTTAAATTTCTGCCACAACTGTTTTTTCATGAAGTGCACTTACCTTATTACACATATGCCTGCTAAATGCAAATACAGTCTTCATAACTCTTAAACAAATTATAGTCATCGTAGCTGTTATAGTGATACACCACCTAAGGATTTGCTAGTTCCTCACACTTGCTATTTCAATTAGCTTGACAAATTAAAGAAGCCACAGATATGCACATGTCGTTATGTCACTGAAGCAACTAATGATATCCTTAGGTGTTAATCTTATATTCAGGCAGTGCTTACACGGACGACCCCCATTAATTCGACACTTGTAAATACTCTCTGACTAGGGAGCGTAACAGGACAAATTCGGGAAATAGCTGATAAACTGTGAAATCATGAACATTTTGTTTTGATGGAAAATCCGGAGATTGTACACTTAAATTCGGAGATAAGGAAAGCGACTGAAAAATCCGGAGACTTGGCAGGCCTGGTAGTGGTTCCTGGGTTATGCTCCGGACAAGAATTATAAGTATAAACTTGCAAAGGGCGTGACTCTATTTTATTTTGAATGAAAATAGAGCTATGAGTCTCAAGCAACAGTTATGTTAGACCTTGAACAAAAATTAACTTAGTGAACTAAAACCATGGTTCTATGTAAAGTATTTGAGCTTGGCCAAAGCAACCTTGGAGAGAAATGGTATCAAAGGATCTTGGAATCCACCTTTAATCCAAGATGTTTTCACCTGAAGATTAGTTTCTTTTTCATATAATAGAGACACTAGTAACCTTGACCAGAGTAACCTGTAAAGCAATATCAAGCCTCATATCCATGTGTTTAGGATATTGTGACTGACATATATACTGTCTGACATATCCTCTTCTTACATTTCAATCACTATATATTGTTTTTTCTTCTGTAGTAACGCTAACACTGACCTTGACCAAATGAAATGATAATCGATCAAAAACCTCGTTAAACAATGGGAAATTTAGCCATGACATATATGATTTTACCGGATTTACTGTTTGGAAACCTTGTAAAATCATATTTAAGATGTTATAGTAAGAACAGAAGTTACTAATGGTCTCAATTTTCCAGAATTAACAAGAAACAGGTTGTTTGTTTATATGGTGTATTACATCATTTTCAGCAGATGTAAATAAATACTGAAAAATGGATCTCTTGGAAGCAACAAACACAAACAAGAGATAAAAGTAGCAGACTTGGTTTTATTGAGTCTGTTCAAGGTTATATATGACGGCCGATATTTGTTCGTGGTGGAGGCGACCACCTACTTTTCCTGGGTAAAACCAGTACTGTAAACCTCCCGCCTTCCGTAAGGATCGATACTTCCTCACTTACAAGTCGAGCTCACAGTGAAATTCGAACCCGCATACTCAGGAAGGGGAATTTTGCGTTGTTTTAATATCAAAGGGGACTTTCTAAGAAACACAAATTAGTGTGGTTAAATGGTACCCAGAATTTACCATTTAAATTGCAAATTGTATGCTGTTTTCCTGTTTTGGAGTAAAAACAAATTCAAATAATTTTTCATTTTTTTTAAGAGGGAATTTTTCACAGGAAAAGGGGGAAGAATACATACATTTAGGGGAGTGGAATGGGATCGAATTTCGGCACCAAAAATGGCCAAACGAGTGCCCAGCTGCAATAAAAATATTATTAAAGAGAACAATATAAAAAGTTCATACCTTGTCGTTTATTGTATGCGTAACCGTTTATAGTTTCAAATTAAAATTCTCCAAATGTAACATCAATCATCAATTATCTCTTATTGGCGAACCTGAACAGATATCGACTAACAAACCAAGATGAAGTTGTAAATGGCGAAATGTATACTAAGGGAGGTAACTACATTAATGTATGAACATAAAATAACAGTTAACTGCACTTTAACGATAGTTTTCACGACTCACTCACTGAAAAGGGTTATATGGCACCTACAGAAATTACCGTCCCATGCCACCCTCTCCATTTAAATCGAGATAAAGGCATATGCTTCAAGAAAATAAACTGTGTCCGTTATAACATTAACTTTTATTTTTGTGCCTATGTTTTATAATTTGTAGCATGCTTGGTGATTGAATTGTTTGACGTTTGTGATTGCACTGTTTTAATTCCAAACTAAATAAGCATTTGATTTATCATCCGTACTACCACTAAAAGTGTTGTCGAGCTTTTCTAAGTATTTGATTTTTGTCGTAATCATCTATCAACAAACGGCAAGAACAAAGCAGACTCTTTTATGCCCCAGGAAGATTATAGGGTGCAACAGCAGTTTCAAAATACTTTCACCATATTGCAAGGCCATAGAGAAAAGGGTACCAGCTGGGGGCATGGGTCAGGGGTGTGGGAAATATCAAAATAGTTTTATAATTGTAGCCACAATTAGTTATTGTAATTTGGCTCGGCCGAGGACACCAACCACTGCGCTAGTTTATGTTATCGCAACCCGGCGAGTGATCTATAATGGCATAAATTCCCTAGAAAGTTAAAAATGTTCTAAATATTTATCAACATATGTACATTATAAATGTTTTGTCCTATCGTTCCTCCCGCTGGGTCATTTACTGAAATGTTTAAAATATGTTGCATATTAAACGTTATAAAAAATGATAAAGATGCCCATTACTGTTTGTCAGGCACCAGTCCTCAGCATCCAAAATCTGTCATTGTCTAGAGACCTTCATCTGAAGAAGGGTGTTTGTCAGGCACCAGTCCTCGGCATCCAAAATCTCTCAGTTGGCTAGAGACCTTTGTCTGAGGAATGGTGTTTGTCAGGCACCAGTTCTTGGCATCCGAAATTTCTCAGTTGTCTAGAGACCTTCGTCTGAGGAAGGGTGTTTGTCCACACAAAACCACTAGGCGGCCACGCTGGGGAGAGCAATGATCAAAGATATACATAGATATTAAGTGATATAGTGGAATAAAAGCCCGCTGTAATTATGGATGACTGCCAATAGATAAAACTAGAATCTCCGACGCTTCTGGTAAAACAAGTGATGATAAGTATAAAAAAGTGTATATGCAACTACCTCGTTTTTTTGTCGGAGATATCAATGTACTATAACACAAAAATAACAACGATTAGAGCTAACAACGATTAGAGCAGGCTTAGATCTATTGAAAAAGATATGTGGATAATTTTCTTCCAAAGATGGTTAAATAAAAAAAAAGCAGTACATATCATTAGAAAGAGTGATTGAAGTGGCGGGGTGTGTGGGGGGGGGGGGGGGTGTGTGTGTGGGGGGGGGGGGGGGGGGGGGCAAACAAAACATATCAACTGATCCACTCCAACATTCTATAGATGAAAATACGTTAAAATAGAAATATTAATATGTGAGTTAGAGAATCGCAACGGCTACTGAAACCTTAAAAAATAGTAAAAAATCAGATAACAACCCAGATCAGATCTGGATTGTACTGATTAGCACCGACTTCTCAGCATCGTTATAAAACCTTATTTCTTATCTAATAATGACTGCATTATTTACAGCATAAAATATGATGAAATTAACTTTAAAAAAAACAAGAACGCTTACCAGCTTACTACAAGTAAAATAAATAATAATAGTAACACATAATTAAGAATATAAAACAGAGTTTCGCTTTTTGAGAATATTACAACAGGTTTTGGCACTCACGCGTATCATATCTTTATTGGAAAATAAAAATAACATTTTGTCTGTTTCGTTTACATCTTTAAAATTTGGATATACAGACACTGCTTTATCAAATAAGAGTTTTCTAGTATCACCATACATAGCACATTCTAAAACAGCATGCATCTCGTCCTCAACCTTGTGAATACAATATGGACAAAAACGCTCATTTTCTGCAATAGTTTCATATCGGCCTGTTTCGATTCTCAACTGTGCCACACCACACCTAAACTTTGCTGTAAAGGTAATATAAGTTTGCAATATGATTCAACTTCATACTCTGATTTAAATAGCCTGTATGTTCTTAACTTGTTTCTACCTAATCCACTTACTCCTGTTACTCTGTTTATACTATTCTTCCAATCTATTACATATACATCCATAAGAGCCGTTGTAACATCTTCAATACATTTTAACTTTGGAAAGGAAAAAATTATATTCGTGTATGCATCTAAGCCAATTCTTTTAATTATCAACAACAGAGTGGAACCAATTTTTACAATTTCGGTTAGCTTTATAATAAACCCAAACAAAAATACGTTTATTTATCCTTGTATTGTTAAGAGTTACATTACGACTCCAATGGTTACAAACATTTTTCCATTGTCTAATACAAGGAGGTATCCAACCCATATCACCTGATAACGCGGCCACTGGAGTGTATTTGCCTACTCCAAAGTAAAACCTCATGGCTCTATGTTGTATAGCATTTATACAAGAGAATGAGTTATTTCCCCATATAGAAGCTCCATATGAAATAACAGGCCAGACAAGAGAATCATACAGTTTTGTATAAACATCATAGGGCATACCACCCATACTTTTATATTTAGCTATAAGCAAACCTAAAGCTCTTCTAGCACTTTGAGAAACGAGTTTAGCAGTAATGGAATAATCCAAATATTCAATCAGAGTTAGACCAAGATAAACATATCGGTCAATGGTATCAACAGTATTAGGTCCACACATACAAATACATTTTGTTTTATTGGACAGAATTTGGCCTAAAGTGAACAACATTATTTTTATTATTATTTATAGACATTCTATTACTATCACACCAGTTATGAAGTAAATGCAACATAAATTGAAGATCGTGCTCACTATCGCCAATTAGGACAATATCATCAGCGTATAATAATATACACACCTTTTCGCCGTCATCAAGTTCTATACCTTTCCCCTGTGATTTGATTTTTAATGCCAAATCATTAATAAACAAGTTACAAAGTATAGGAGACAGCGGACAGCCTTGCCTTAAACCAGCATTAACGTTGAACCAATCGGTTGAAAACTTGTTCACCCTTACACATGATGATACGGACGTATATAAAGTCTTAACTGCTATCAACATTTTACTAGAAACGCCACTATTCTGAAGTCTCTTCCAAAGTCTTTCTCTGTTGCCAAAAGCATATGCTTTACGAAAATCTATAAAAGAACAAAATGTTGATAACTTAACCTTTTTCCTAGTTTCTGTAATATTTTTTGATGAGGCAATATGATCTACTGTGCTGCGATTTTTTCTAAAACCGTTTTGCTCATCGACAATTTTATTATCAACTTCAGACCATATAGAAAGTCTATTATTCAACACTGAACTTTAAAGTTTATACATAGACGAAGCTAATGTTATTCCCCTGTAAGATAGGGGGTCTCTTGGATCAGCGGAGCTTGTCTTCGGAAAAGGATTAATAATACTTTTACCCCAAATTGTAGGAAGTTTACCGGTTTCAAAGCAGACATTAAATAAGGCATGCAGAAAAAATACAGATGTATCATTTGTTAACACATTAATCGGTATTAAATCAACGCCAAAAGCTTTACCTCTCATAGCAGTATTTATAGCTTTTTCAATTCTAATAATGAAATATTACTATCCAAAAGAACATTATTATTCCCATCGACATTTAACTCAAATACTCCATTAACATCCGAGTTCAAGTTTAAAAGATAATCAAAACCACGTTCCCATTTTAAAAGAACATCCTTCAAAGCCGTTGACAAGCTACCGTCATCCAAGAGGACCTCCATTGGTATAACATGTTTTTTAGTTTGCCCCACTCCAGTCTTTCCTATTGACTTTCAAAATTGGGTTTGGTTAATGTTTACCTCCTCAAGAATATCATTTTGCATTTTATACCAGAATAGACGTTTTGATCGTTGAACTTTAGCCTTCTTTGTCTGTCAAATGTCTTTTTTGTTAAACAATAGTCAGACTTAAACTTAACCTTGTCAGACGAAGAAGACGACTGTAGCCATTTACTTTCTAAGGTACAAACATTATTCCATAATTGAGAAAATGTTTCACTCCACCACGGCTTTCCTGTTCTCCTGCGCTTGTTACTCAATCCGCACTTCACAGACTTGTAAGGTAGCTTTTCATACATTTCTTTCTTAATAAGGTGTGTCCCATCATAGGCTACGTCTATATCACCCTGTGTACGGAAGCTACATTCCAAGCCTGCAATAGTTGTGTTTACTAAGGCTAAAATCTCGCCATCACATAAAAATGCATTCGGAATATCATAAGAATGCAATTTCTCGGATTCGAACTCACTATAATTTTGAAATAATGAAAGTTTAATAGTCCAAGTAAGAACAGAATGATCAGGAAAGCCGGATGGAGCTATATCAATTATAAGACAAGCTTTGTTTTTAAGGTCAACTGCCCGTATAACTGAAAATCCACTGAAATCTAATATTTGTTCATGACTAACTAAACAATAATCCACTACAGAACACCCTTTAACAGATTTGGAAATAAAATCGTTGCACAGAAAGTTTCGACCGTTCAACATACACATGTTAACGTTAATTAAAACATAAATCCGCATATCACCGTAAGCATTACTTTTAAAATCAACGACATCCCGTTCACATATATTATCAACACCAGATATAAAATCAACAGTATTACCACAACGACTGTTAAAATCGCCACATAAGTAGATTAGTCCTTCATTCTGATATTTATAAATATCTGATAATAAACTGTCAAAGAAGTTGTGGACATCTACATTCCGACAAGAGTTCTCTGGTTGGATATAACAAACACATGGGAACAAGACAACAGATTCAAATTTATACATTAGTTTAAGCCAAAGTATTCCTTCTATGGAGTCATCTAATATATGTATATCAAAACAGTCCAGAAGTTCCTCACGAATGAAAATCCCACGCCACCCGATCCGGTTTTGGCTCGTACGTGTAGATTCGTCCGATTGTTCCCAAACCACCTGTAACCCTCAGCTTCTAGAATAGAATTGCCTGTGAGATGCGTCTCAGCAATACCGATAATGTCAAGATCCAAATGCTTCACACATGCATATCGAAGATTAAAATTGTCACTTTCTATATTAGAGTTCCAACCTCGAACGTTCCAAAACCCGGCAAGAATCTAGTTCCGACCCCGAATGCCCCAATGTCTACCATTGTAATCGCCACCTCCTCGCCCACCACTTCGCCCTCGATCATTCGCACTGGCGGTATTCGAACGATCTGTAGATATAACCTGACCTGTACCGCGGGCATTGTCAGACTGAATGTTATCACCACGCGAGGTACCACGTCCCTGGGTATTTTGGTTGGTGTTGCTTTCACGTTGTTGTCTAGAACTTATAACACGTGTGCCACGAACGTACAAATCAGCGTCTCCGCGGTTCATTGCACCAATAATGGTTTGCAAATTATTAGCCATACAACGTTCCTCTCGAGATTGATCATGATTAATGAAAACATTGGAATGCACTCTGTCCTTCTTCAAATTTGACTTAGCTAACATGATCTTTTTTTGTCATTTGTCGATTTAAATGAAGCGATGACAACTCCAGGTTTGTTAGATGCGTCAGAAGACTTCCGAACGGCACCATGTACAGTAACATCTTTAACATTAAGATATTTGTGAAGCAGAGTGATCACCTTATTCTCTAGGTTTTCGTTGGCACGTTCTGGTAAGTTGCGTATCACAACATTTAAAGATATGTCCGATAAATTACTAGAACTTGGCTGTGCAGTCGTGATGTTATTGACTTTAGTGGTTATTTCTTCCAGACTGTCAGCAAAATCTTCACGCAATATCTCCTTGGAAGTGTCCAGTCGCGTATCTATATCTTTCTTAATGCGACCAAGCTCTACATTAACCCTTTTATCCAGAAGCTGTGCCAGTTTTGAGGATATACGTTGTTCTAACCCCTCTTCTAGTTTGTCAATACGCTCCGCCAATGATGTAAATATCATGTGCATATCCGAGGACATTTTAGCGAGCAACTGTTTCACACTAGGATCAGAGTCTTGGTGTACATCTGCTTGCGTGACTTTATGTTACATGGCGCGGGTTTTGGAGTCGCTTTATACAGTGCACGCCTAGCAGTGGCCTTTATGCGATCAGCATCTTCATTTTTGGTTTTCTTAACAGTACTTTCATTTGCTGAAGGAAGCGACAAGTGCCTTTTACGACCATTTCCCTGTGATGTATCAACGCGTGTTATTCGCAGGGAAGCCATAATTGAGTCCACATAAGCCTCTGCTTCGCTTCCACTGTTGATATTTAAATCCTTATTACGCCAAATATTAAATGCGCAGACGAGCTATCAAGTGTGAGCTAAATGACCGCCGATATCTCTTTAGCTGTGATTACTCGACCGTGACGAAGCGCGGATCAGTAGACGTGCTTTGAAAATGGCCGTCAGGACTTAGCCGAAAAATCGATACACAGGTGTATACACGTGTGAATGACAGCACAGAAAAGGGCAATTAACACTGTAATACTTATAGTTTATCACAGATGAGTTATCAATTTTATATCACAGTACCTTCATAAATACAATCCTAGATAAATATCCATAAAACAAGCACGTTAAACACTGTAAAAATCAGAAGTAAAAATATTATATTGTCCACGCAAAAAATAAACAACTTTCTCATTCGGATACCTTCAGTCTATCTAACAATGATATAACAATCGGTGAATTTCCTGTGAAACAGGAATGTCAAAGGCAACTTGATTAATTCAGTAATTATATTACGTTTACACAACTGGAAGCCATGTATGGTATACATTCAAGACAATATATGTACAGGCACACAACAACTGCATGTACAGCAATCGACATATTCGTGATCTTTATATCGTCGTCTGTTTCTCCAGGTATGTATAATTTTATAAGTGTATATTTTTATTACTTGTTAGTTTTTTTGAAAGAATATTCATGTTTATTTTCTGTAGCATTATAAGGTTTGTTTAAGGTAGTAATTGTAACACAAGCATAGATTATTCACACCACGTTCGAACGCCAGGCTCTGTGTAAGATATTGTGAGAATAATGTTTAGAATATTCAGATATTTTTGTAAATATTAGAAATTGCTTCACATCATAATAGTATAGATATTGACTTCCTTGAATTGTAATTTCAGCATGTCATTTCGGCCAATCTCTTTAAAACGCAACGATTTACTTTAGAACTCTGTACACAGTTTTCTCTTTGGTTATTATTATTCAGTTTTTGTAAATTATATAGACTTTATAAACAAAACCTTCATAATGAATTACACTTTCAGAAATCATAATTGTAGAAATGCTTGTTTTCTAATCTTCAAATAATCATCAATTATGTGTACATAAATTGACTCACGTTAGTTTGTATAACTCAATACTTACTAAAGCTAGTTTTCCTAATTTAGTTTAATTTTGATAACACTTTCTAACCTCCATTTGTTAATATTGTATGTTTATATTACACATAACTTCTTTAACCTGTTTACGACATATTCGTGATCGTGCCTTTCTCCAGAAAACAATATCCTCGCAACCGCAGGCATAACAGATGTAGGTTATATATGACGGTCGATTTTTTTGTGGTGGAAGCAGACCAAGTCACAATATCTTTACAATACTCAGCACTTGTGGTAACTGTATCAGTCGAAATAATACACACAAACATACATCTGTTAAACATACATCTGTTTAAAGCTACAGTTGTAAACAAAGTCCTGTTTTCCACAGCTTTTCTGGATAGTTTTCGAATGTTTTGCCCTTTTTTCTTTCGCGAAAACGATGTTAATTGAATAATTCAGTCTCTACTTACGATTTGTTCGTGGCTGGATATCGATAATACCGATCTCGGTTAAAACAAATTGAGTTAAATCCAACCATAGTTTCTGTTTTGCGGATACTCATCTGATCTAGCTCAATGAGTCTGAGTCGGTGCCATCCAGCGCATAAACAGACCTGGGTCCAATATTGAACTGACACGTGTTAGTATGATGGTGTCAAACATGAGGTGTCGAGTAGGTAAATAGATCTGTATTCAACCTTTACCATTGATTATAGTATACAGGTATCTAGGCTCATTTTTGGTATTAAATTGTCACATGTCTACATAATTATGCTCATCGATATTTGTTTCGAGAAGGTTTATTTGTACCAAAGATGCAACGTTTTGAAAAGGTATGCACGTTTAAGGAAATTAAACGTGTAGTTGCACTATATTAGAAATTGACAATTAAATGATATCTAATAATATTGAGTTTGCCTGTCAGAATATTTCTGCGCTGACACAACACTTGACACTTTCAATTTAGACTATTTAATAAACGATTGTATTTTGTTTCGGCTTATTTCGTTTTCGAGATACGCTTTTTATTAAACACATTAATACTTGGGATAATGTCCTGACATAAAGTACATATGGCATGAAAATGTTTTCGTTGATATACATGATATTGATATAGTTGGACATACAACCAGTTAAAATTGAAATACCTTATACGCGTCACGAGGTTTGATCTAAACTGTTTTATAATATAATTTATGTTGTCAGTTTAATCCAGATAACGAATCTAATTTATTTAAAGCGTTTTTTATTGATATTCATAAACAACAGCAACAGTCAATGCTTTTTCTTTTCATATCGTACCTCTATTTGATTTCTGATGCCCCTACAAGTTACATACATATATAGACGTCTACATGTCGTCACGTTTTGCGGATTTTCTAATCTTTGCAACAACGTTGATTTGTTACTGTATTTTAAAAACCCCACATCTTACCAGTGTCAGACTTAAACTCATAAAATGGAAAACATACTGAATTGTTGAGAATGAATCATGCAGCGAATTGTTGAGAATGAATTATGCAACGAATTGCTGAGAATGAATCATGCAACGAATTGTTGAGAATAAGTCATGCAACGAATTTTTGAGAATGAATCATTCAACGAATTGTTGAGAATGAATCATGCAACGAATTTTTGAGAATGAATCGTGCAACGAATTGTTGAGAATGAATTATACAACAAAATTGTTGAGAATGAATCATGCAATGAATTGTTGAGAATGAGTCATGCAACGAATTGTTGAGAATGAATCATGCAACGAATTGTTGGGAATGAATCATGCAACGAATTGTTGAGAATGAATCATGCAGCGAATTGTTGAGAATGAGTCATGCAACGATTGTTTGAGAATGAATCATTCAAAGAATTGTTGAGAATGAATCGTGCAACGAATTGTTGAGAATGAATTATGCAACAACATTGTTGGGAATGAATAATGCAAGGAATTGTTGAGAATGAGTCATGCAACGAATTGTTGAGAATGAATATGCAACGAATTGTTGAGAATGAATCATGCAACGAATTGTTGAGAATGAATCATGCAACGAATTGTTGAGAATGAGTCATGCAACGAATTGTTGACAATGAACCATGCAACGAATTATTGAGAATTAATCATTCAACGAATCGGCAGCGGATCTCCGCCATTTTATTTTTGTGTTGGAGAAATAGTCAAATGTCAACATAGTCATGGGCTCCATTCGTAATATTTCGATCACTTCTTTTTAACCATGTCCAGAATGTATCTAGAAGGAATCCATATTGGTAACGTCATACTAGCATGGCTGCACACAAGTTTCCCGCTAAAAGGAACTTGCACCCTCACTAATGTTTATCATCAATGTCATTTAGCCGATTGCTCAATCTACAGTTTATTTACATGGAAGCACTGATAAAACCTCCATGTTTGTATTATATAACAACGATGCAACATGTGGAGCTAATGGCCATATTCTTTCTATAACACCAGTGCACTGTTTTCTGTCCCGTTGCCTTCAGGCAAATAAAATGTCAACCATATGAACATTTCGATCGTGTAATATACACATCCGGTTTGATTCCGAGCATATCACCTTCTCAAAGACAAGCTTATTGCTCTTATTCAAAAAACTTTCGCTACAGAAAAAAAATACATGTTTGGCCTGTAATAATATTAAAGCGTTTTTTACTGAAGGCGGTTTAAACAAAATACACTATGTGGACTTGTCAAGAAGTTTGGTAATCACTCATCTTTCTATTAGAAAAAAGGACGGTGACGTTTGATGTTTGTGTGCAATTTTGTCTTGTCGTGGCGTCAATGGTTTGTTCGCTTGTTGCTCTGGCTTTTGCCAAGTCACCGAGTAACCTTTTCTGTGGCTTGCTAGGCTATTTTGTTTAGTTTTGATATATACACGAGCATCTTTGTGTTTTACTTGTATTGATATATACACGAACATCTTTGTGTTTTACTTGTATTGATATATACACGAGCATCTTTGTGTTTTACTTGTATTGATACATACACGAGCATCTTTGTGTTTTACTTATATTGATATATACACGAGCATCTTTGTGTTTTACTTGTATTGATATATACACGAGCATCTTTGTGTTTTACTTATATTGATAAATACACGAGCATCTTTGTGTTTTACTTGTATTGATATATACACGAGCATCTTTGTGTTTTACTTGTATTGATATATACACGAGCTTCTTTGTGTTTTACTTGTATTGATATATACACGAGCATCTTTGTGTTTTACTTGTACTGGCACATGTATATACACGAGCATCTTTATGTTTTACTTGTATTGATATATACACGAGCATCTTTATGTTTTACTTATATTGATATATACACGAGCATCTTTGTGTTTTACTTGTATGGATATATACACGAGCATCTTTGTGTTTTACTTGTATGGATATATACACGAGCATCTTTGTGTTTTATTTGTATTGATATATACACGAGCATCTTTGTGTTTTACTTGTATTGATATATACACGAGCTTCTTTGTGTTTTACTTGTATTGATATATACACGAGCATCTTTGTGTTTGACTTGTACTGGCACATGTATATACACGAGTATCTTTATGTTTTACTTGTATTGATATATACACGAGCATCTTTATGTTTTACTTATATTGATATATACACGAGCATCTTTGTGTTTTACTTGTATGGATATATACACGAGCATCTTTGTGTTTTACTTGTATGGATATATACACGAGCATCTTTGTGTTTTACTTGTATGGATATATACACGAGCATCTTTGTGTTTTATATTGCCTATTAATGCTGCCTTAATGGGTAGAGAATAGTACATGGCGGGGATTTATTTATTTACAATGTCCCGTTTTATTGGGACGACAGTAGTGTAAGTGTGAGGTTTGGTGCACACTAGAACTTGGTTAAAAAACCCAGTTTTTTTTTTAATCACTGACCGTTCCAAGGCGGTCAACCCTTTTGTGTTTGTTATGCCTTATTTGGCATTTTATTCATCCTTAAAGAGTGTTCTTTGTTTCTGTGCGTGTTTGTGGTTGACTGTCGTCCTTGAATGGTGCTTTTCCTGTTCGATGTTTATATTTACTTTTTCACGAATGCCTTGCATGTCTATGGCATGTTGACCAATTAAAACCTTAGCATTTTCTTCGCAGTATGACTCGTACTAATACGCCTAAATCTATTCTTCAAAGCCTTTCATGTCACCATGGACAAAGACACCTTACAAACAATATTTCTGTTCATGTAATCAGTCGGTCGCTTTTTGTTTCATACTCGTTTACGTTGGCAACTGATCACGTGCGTAGTACTGAAAAGCAACTAACTGGAACGTGAAATTCTTCTACCTTCAGGTAGTTAAATATCAACTGTTTTCTGTATACTTATTAAAAGATCAACACTAATTCCAAAGAAAACAAGACGCTTTAAATGAGAATGAAATGACAATTCATGCATATAACGTACGGTCGATAACACTGCCGTACACTGTGTTGAAGTAAATGTTAAGGTCAACACTTCACGCATACTACGGGTCTTTATGTGTGGAAATTCAACCGACATTGCGATATCAAAAGAGACCAGTAGTCTGGTGTGTTGGATTGTAATAAGACAATAAATAAATGTTGCAGTACAGAAAATCGATATAAGAGGCAAGAGATGTGATATGTGTACATAATGGCCTACAGCAGTAAAGCATGAAGTTCTCTACACGCCCACACGTTTGTGTACATAATGGCATACTGCAGTAAAGCATGGAGTTCTCTACACGCCCCCACGTTTGAAATCATGTAATGAGTGTAATGATTCAGACAATATAAAGATAGTCGTGCTGACAGTACTGTTGACAATATATATTTTCAGTCCATGCTTGTTAGAAAAGGCTTACCACGTCATCAAAATTAAACCAACACAGGCGTATACATACTGAGAGAAATCTTTTGTGTGTGAAGACTACGACATGTACAGAATGTGAGAATTTTTTCACGCGTCGCGTCGATGCCGAAAAGCACATGCAAACACACACGGGCGAGAAGTCGTTTACGTAACACGTCTTTTACACGTAAAAAAAACTCAATGAACACATGTTAATACACACTGGAGACAAGACGCATACATGTACAGTAGGTGATAGGTCATTTAAACAATTAGGATCTCAGTAGTCACATGCGTATACACACTGGAGAGACGCCGTTTACGTGGCCTGTATGTAACAAGTCATTCACACTTAAACATAACCCCAATGAACACATGCATATACATATTGGTGAGAAGCAGCTTACGTGTATTCTATGTAACAGGTCATTTACACGTAAAAATCACGTCAATTAACACATGTTAATACACACTGGAGAAAAGCCGCATACATGTAGAGTATGTGATAAATCATTCACACAACTAGGAAATCGGAATAATCACAGGTTAATAAATACTGAAGAAAGGCCGCATACATGTACAGTATGTAATAAACCATTCACACATCTATGCAATCTAAATAATCATATGTTAATACACACTGGCGAGAAACCTCATACATGTAGAGAAGGTAGAAAAACAGTCTAAAAAAAACATGTTAAAACACACTGGTGAGAAGCCGCATACAAGTACAGTATGATATAACATTCACACAACTAGGAAATCTCAAGAAACATAAGTTAATACACACCGGTTAGATGCCGTATACGTGTACAGAAAGTGAAACATCATTCACACAAATATGTGGTCTCAATAGTTACACGTTAAAACAAACTGACGAGAAGCCACATACATGTAGAGAAAGTACCCATGAACGATTCGTAAATACATCATGCAGTTACGCTACAACCGGAAATTGCCAAACTCTTATAGACGATTGCGGACGGCCATTGAGATAAACCTTGAAAGGTGTGGTTTATACCCACCTGTTGGTGAAGTCTATACACACCTGTTCTTCGACTTTTCTGGTTGTTGCGCCATTTTGAAACCACGTGATTGCCCACATTATTATATGTCCGACTAAAAAGGTGCAAGGAAACAGTGATACAAAGTATCACAAGCTGGTCAGAACTGTTACATATAAAAACAGTAAGGGGAATGAATATTATAACAATTAACAGTGTGTAGATTTTAGATTATTTTTTGTAATTGAATTGAATTGGATTTTAAAGTAGCACCAACAGCGAAGGTCATATGGCGACTTTCCAGCTTCCACTGGTGGAGGAAGTCCGCATGCGCCCCCTCCGCGCAATTTTCATGCACGAGCGGGCACCATGGTAGAACCACCGACGTTCCGGAAGCCAGCTGGATAGTTTCCTCACATATTGTTTTTGTTAACAATCAAAACACATCTATTATGAGCACTAGATAAACTAGTCATCACGAGACGAAATGAACATGTTTTTTTTAATTGTGGGATATGGGCTTTATAATGTTATAATACGAATTTGATAGACATCTCAAATAGTATGTGTAATGGATCACTAAGTAGAATGTTGTTTCATGATTAGAATGTGAGGAATTTGGAAAATATCATGGTTAAAATATGAAGAATTGGTATCATAATTATAAACGACAACTTAATGACAATATAATAGCAGTTGCAATAAAATATTAGTATGGGTGAAGGTAATCTCAGTTTTTAGCAATAAATTTACCTTAGAAGTAAGGGGTTTAATGTTAGATTTTTTTATTATCTGTTAAATAATTGAAAAGTTATTGCTTATTTTAAAATCAGACAGTACCAAAAAGAGATACATACGAGTAAACACAAACCGTTAATAATATTCAAACACAATTTCCTTTATATTATTCTTATAATTAATATTAATTATTGAACAAATGCAAGTTATGTAGAAAAAATAGCAGGGCGCCTTGAGCTTTTAAAAATCAAGATTGCCGTTTGTCACTTTAATGGAGTTTATCATCAGTCAATAATTAGTGACGATACCGATTTGGAACCAGCTGTCTTCGTATGCTGAGAACAGATTTATAGACTGTATCCATCTAATTCTTGTAGTAAAAAGCAGTTAGAACCAGTTTTACGCGCATGCGCAAATCATAATTCGTAGACTATAGGACATTTTAGCCTATATTGTTCATACAAAGAACCACAGATACCCGTTATATGTCCTTTAAAAACTGTTTTTAATCTACTTATACGACTTTTTTTTAAAAACATGTATCTGTGCAAAGAAGAAGTTCTATTTAAGCGCTACAAAATCGCATATTTTATTGTTGATCAGTAAGTAATTCTCGTTTCCTTTTGTAAAACAAAAAGTATTTTCTGTAATTTATAATGCCATTTTGGGCACATTGTTGATCCACAGACATTTGTTATTAGGTCCGTGGTTAATTTATGTGTTACATGTGTCAAGCATTGCTATGTTGAACTTGTGAGTGTATGGAGATGAGTGTATGAATACAGTAGTTTGGCCTCTCGGTGTTTATTTTTTAAAGTGAGCATTCATTTATGAGACAAATTATTTCTTAGAATATACATGAGATTGCGGATTTTTTGGCAGCACATGGGCCATTTTTGATCAGAATTACTTTTTTTTTAAAATTTTAAGGCTTCTTACAGTACTAGCTTTCATAGAGAGGACAACCAATATAACATATTAGGGACAGTCTAACCACTCTCCGCCTTACCCATCGCCACCGAGATTGACGTATGGTAGTCTGATGGCTGAATGTGTGTAGCCGTACACTGGATAGTCGGCAAATTGAGTTATTATTTACTTTGTCTGGTGCTGGTCTAATTGATGTAGTCATCCGGATGCCAGGCATCCGGATACCAGGCTAGCGGGGTAGATTGTGGGGTATAATTATATTGTATTATTATTGTATTGTAAAGTACCGTATCTCTTATGGGATATACCTACCGTAGAGCTATGTTTCCGTATCTTTTTAATATATGTAGGATATCAGGAACGTCTCCAGTTGACGACATTGTCTGCACAGTATTGCGTATTCATGCACATAACTCCCAAAACTCACGCCGATATAGCCATGTTTGTTTTAGCTTGTATATATTTCTAGAAATGTTTCAATGTGTTCTTTTCGAAATATCTCACTCTCCTATGAAAGCTTCAAAAGTTGAATTTTTTAGTACGATGTCAACGATAAAAGTGATAAAGTTGTATAATTATGTGTGAAATTTAAAATAGAAAGTATAAGATGTACAGCTGCATATATATAAGATGACATTTTTTCAAGTTTGGAGTAAATGTAAAACATTATCAAACAATGGCAACCATCATTCCAAACGGTATCGTACCGTAATTATACCATACCTTATATTTTTATTATTAATTATACCACATGTATCATATATAAATATGTAAGAATATTATATCAATAGTACACATAAGCGGATACACTGTTTAACCGTGTCCTTGATTTACGGTTAAAATGTCAGATACCGTACCTTCCGTTCATCATTTAACACTTACCATGGAAACGATGTAATCGACTGTAAACATATATGGATACATACCTAAGTACATATATTTGATGTAACCCCATCTTTACGATAATTACTACTAACGTTTCCTCTTTTATGCAACTACGAACATACGTTAACTGCTAAAGGGGCCTTTACACAGGATGGCGACCTTTGTGCCTCCCGTGTGCGACCATAAAATTTGCCAGGTCGTCGTTGGAGGCTCAAAGGAGGCAGAATGGTTGCCTAGGTCGTTCAAAGGTGGTACACAGGAGGTTCAGACATCGCCATGAACGCCATGGTCGCCGTGAATTTTTGAACATGTTCAAAACAGTCGCACAAAGGTCGCCGAGGAGGTTGGTTGCTCAAAGGTGGCTCAAAGGAGGCAGAAGGGAGGCACAAGCATTACCGTGGTTGCAGAATGGAGGCACGGTTGTCGCCCAATGGTCGCCAGGTAATAGATGCGTTCTGCTGCAAATTTATTTGGCTGAATGGTCGTCCAGTGATCGCCGTTAGTTGCCGTTGGTCGCCGATGATGGCACAGAGGAGGCACAGAGGAGGCTCAATGGTTGCCCAAACATTGCTCGGGGGTCGCCTATGTAGCCTATAATCATGTTGGTTGCCGTAGGTTGCACAGGGGAAGCAAAGGGGAGGCAGGCAGGTGGCTCAGTGGACGTTCGTAGATCGCCATGAAAATGCCCGAAAATTGCATTTTTGGTGGTTCAAGGGAGGCACAAGGATCGCTGGAGCAGTTACATAGAAACATGATTTTCAGGGTTTAGGCGACCATTGAGCGTCCTGTCCATTTTTTGGTCGCTCAAAGGTGGCACAAAGGTCGCAGCCCTGTGTAAAGGGGCCTTAAGCATTGTAGGTGTAAGAATATTCCTTTGGATAATAGAGTATGTATGTTCTTTATGCAATTTAGAGGTTACGGTTCTCGACTTAGCGATCACAATGTCGTCCGGAGGTATGTGTGTCTGTTCGTTCGTCCGTTAGTCCGTGCGTACGACTTTCATTTATTTACGTCTTCTTCGTTACTTGAAGGGTTTTCACTAAATTCCACCAGAATGTTCCATATATGCATCTAACATCTTATGTTCGGGTCACTGTGACCTACCTTGGACGCAGTAAACTAGTAAGTCACATCCGGGCACCATGCGTATCTTGCTTTTTTCTTGCAGGATGTTCTCCAGAATGTTCATTATATGAATTCCACATCCGGTGCACAATTTCTGGTCGCGGTAAGTTACATTGGATGAAATATAGGTCACATCGGATCTCGTAACGACATGCCTATCTTGCTCTTTCTATGCAGGATTGTCACCAAGCTCCACCAACATGTTTCTTATATGCATCTAACATAAGGCGCAACAAATAATTCGGATCGATGTGACTTACTTTCGACGAAATATAGGTCACGTCCGGTCTCCACTATGGCATGCGTATCTTGATCTTTTCATGCAGGATTGTCACCAAACTCCACCAGAATGTTTCTCATGTACATCTAACACTAGGCGCAAAGGTTCAGATCGCTTTGACCTACTTTGGGTTAATTAAATACTAAGTATACGTGAGGAACACATGTCTCTGGAGATTGACATTAGTGATGGTAAAAAACAAAATATATTTCTAACTGGCTTCTTCAACACAGTGCTAGACATGCCAGCCGTCTACTTCTATTGTATGACATGTATAATAAATAGGCTTTCTTTGGCCGATTTTATAGCCGATATTCGGTCATATTCCCAATCACCAAAAGTATATTTTTTTTCCCAATTTCAGGACGAAAATTCCCAATCCGAACCTCAAAAAATAAAATAAAATAAAATAAAAATGGATCTTTTCTCGGTACAAAAATATGTAGTACGAATCTACCGGAAGTTGTTTGTGTGTTCGGATATTTTCGTATTTTATCGTAGGCGTCAACTATCTGATCTTGTAGACGGTTGTTTTGTCGTTTTGAATGGGAAATACAATATTTACAAAGTGTTTGATAAATAAAAAAAAAGTCACATAGTTCCAAGTATTATGTAAAGAAACTTAAAAAAACAGAAGGGAAATCCCAAACGATCGACTTATTATTCAAACAAGACGCACTGTTCTCACAGTCAGTCCCAGTACCGACACAGAAACCTTGTCTAAACCCAGCGCTAAGTAACTGCTATTTGTAGTACAATTCCTGACCATGGTGAGTCGGAATCACTAATTTCTGACCATGGTGAGTCCGAACCATCTAAAAAAACTGATTTGCCAGGAATCTTGTTAATTGCATGCAATTATACCTGTAAAAGTACTAATTAGTGAAATTTAGCTGTTATTTTCCCCAATTTTGATTAAAACACCGCTAAAATTCCCAATTCCAGGGGTATGGGTCATGTTCACAAAATCATGAAAAAAGCCTTTAATACTTAACCCTTTAAGAAAGTCTGTCCTTCATTAACTAATTATAACATTACCATCTCTTTCACAAATGAACAACTCGGATAACGTATCAATTTATTATGCAATTTATTTTGTTTCAGAGACCACATAAGACGACATTACAACATGCAATGCCATCTTTAAATACAGATGGATATATCTACAGAACATAGGCCGTTTAAATGCATGTTGTGCAGCATAGCATTTACTAAAATAAGTGATCTTAACAGACACATGCGCAAACATACAGGCGATACAGCATATAAGTGTTACGTGTGCAGTAAAGTATTAACCAAGTTAGGCAGTCTTAAAATACACTTGCGCATACATACAGGCGATAAGCCATTTAAGTGTATAGTGTGCAGCAAAGGATTTTCCCAGTCAGGCAGTCTAATAAAGCACATGCGTCTTCATACAGGCGAGAAACCATATAAGTGTGGCGTGTGCTGTAAAGGATTTACCGACTTGGACAGTCTTAAAACACACATGCGCATACATACAGATGAGACACCATATCAGTGTAGCGTGTGCAGTAAAGGATTTATCCAGTTGGGTCATTTAAAAGGTCACATGCGTAGACATACTGGTGAGACACCATTTAAGTGTAGCATGTGCAGTAAAGGATTTACCCTGTCGAGTAATCTGAAAGGACACATGCTTATATATACAGGCGAGAAACCATATAAGTGTAGCATGTGCTGTAAAGGATTTATTCAGTCCAGTGATCTTAAAAAGCACAAGCGAATACATACAGGAGAGACACTATTTAAATGTAGCGTGTGCAGCATTCAATTCAATCAGTCAGGCACTCTTAAAAACACATGTGCATACATACTGGCTACACCATTTAACCTTATCGTATGCAGGAAACAAGACAATCGAGCAAGATCTAAAAAAACAGGCGAATTGATATCGGGTGTGCAGAAAGGATTTATCCGGTCAGACCCTCGTAAGCAACACATGTGCACGCGGGCGACACGTCAAACAAGCGTAGCATGTCCAATCAAGAATTTACCCATGCAAGCAATGTTACAATAAATATGTAAGTGTATAGTGTGCAGTAAACGATTTAACAACTCTATTAATATGCAAATGCATATACTCAGACATACATCAGAATAATCACCTACATGAAGAGTGTGTGCAGGCAAACAAATAACCATATATACAGGCTACCCTATTTAAAGCCAAGTAGATAACAGACCGTGTTCATACATACATAATTACGATTTTAAATGAAGTATTTTATCTAACACAATGAGTGCCCATATATACGTTCGTACACAGGAATAGATGTTGTTGAAGCTTGTGTAGAAAAGGATATATGTCATTAACACGAGCTTACATTAGGACAAAAAAGTTTCCCTATCATATGAAATTCTACTTTAAGAAAATCAAACATATATACTGATAAATATCATTCCACTTTCATATGTAATAATAATGATAACCAAGGTAGAAAACACATAATCATATTGCATCCATTTAACATGTGTTACTATACTAATGATCTTACATATGTGGCTGTGTATTATTGACTAATAAACGGGTGGATCTTTTATCCAACGAGTTATTGTACACCAGTTATTCTGACAGGTGTTATTTTATTAATATTTTATTAATACCTGTGCCAATACAAAGGAACTATCAGTGTCCATGCTACAAGCGTGTGTAATGCGTTCGCACTTGGAACCAGACACAGTGATTCGGTCTTCATTTGTATAGTTAAAACATCTACCATAAATACGTCATGACTGTATCGCATCCAATGAAGCCATGGAAAATGATAAAAGTAATGTGTAGTATGGTTGGGAAAAAACACATTAACTTGTTTAATTCAGAATAACTAAGGGGTCAGAGTTATACAATGCTCTAACGCCCAATAAATAGAAGTTAGAGAACGTAGTTATTTTGTCAGAGTCACTAAGTACACCATACTAGAAGTACAAATAGTCTGGTCTGGGCTCGTTGTTATTCAAAAACCTGGATGGACTACGCCCATCTCGGTGTTTAAACGGACCAAACTCGCTGGACCAGTCTCTGTCGGTTACGTAGTGTGATTTCTCTTGTTTTTAAAGGAGGATAAAGTAAAATTACATTGACCGTCATAAAGACATTATCGAATTTAAAGTATCTCTCTCTACGTGTACTGTAAACGAATAGATTTAAATGTATTGACATTTTGAATTGTGCGACTCGAAAGATAAAGTTAAATGACGATCCATGAGGGCCGTTGAATATCATTTTTCGACGTTTATACAATGGATAGTGAAACTGTTAAATATATTTTAGTTTAAAAATATTTTATTGCAGATATGTTACAATACATCCATTCAACATCACAATATTCATAGAAACATATGCAAATGGATTGAACTACAAGTTATTACAACATTAGTAACAGTTCTCTCCATAATATATTTTGATTGTGCCAGATCAATACCTGGTGGGCGGGACTAATACCTGGTGGGCGGGACTTGAGGATCTTTGATACTTAGGGCTGTAGGTCTATGGTTTCGATGTTTTTTAAGTCCCACGTGCCATGTTTCGATCTCTCACAATATAGTCACGAGAAAACATTTTGTTTCTTACATGACATGTATTTTATATTTATTTTGATTTGCATGCATATTATAACGACAACACCGTTTCGATTTAACATAATACAAAGTCTCACGACCTGCCCAACTCTTAACATCAATTTATTTACCAAACAAACAGCGTTATCTTTGTTTTTGCATGTGTCCTGACGTTTAAAATCGTAACAATTGAAGTATTAACGGTTAATGGACATGACGTCAGAGGTACATGTATTGACAGGTCATTTAATAACTCGTAAATAACCCAATATTGGATATTTTAATACTATTTTAGAATTACAATTAAATGCTTGCTACACATTTGTTGACAGTTTTACTGACATACGCATTCAAGGAAATCTGAAAAGACATCACGTGACGGTGTTTAGGGTTTAACAGTCAAACCGTCAACATTTCCCGACATCTTTTTAGGTTCAGGTGAAGGTGAATGTGTGAAATACACACATTTGGTGTCCAGTATATATATAAACTTTGATTAAAATTGACAGGAAAAATATAACAACTATTGATAAATACTGAAAATGTATTGAAATATCGCTTGGAAGCAACAAACACAAACAAGAGAGAAAAGTAGCAGAATTGGTTTTATTGAGTCAGTTTTCAAGAGAGGTAATACAAGTTTCAACATCTCTCACGCCCCCTAACACCGACTTAAAGGCATTCTACTTTAAACCCACACAGAGTGGGCTTGATGATCCCAAAACAAGTAATAAAATACTGATTTGTAGTTGGTTGGCATTTTACAGTCGTCATACAGCACTAAACAAAGGTTAATGTGAATGTCAACACACACAAACAAGAGAGCAAACTAGCAGCCTCGGTTTTATTGAATCTGTTCATGAGAGGTACTTTTAAGGTTCAACACCTCGCACACCCTCTAGCACCGAGGTAAGCGGTATTCGTCATGACAGCCACACATATTGGGCTTATTGATACCAAAGGATCAGCAAGCAATAGTAACACTATTGACTTTTAGTCACACAACACTAAACAAAGGCTAATGGGAATGTCAGTAACAGCAGCCACACAACACTAAACAAAGGCTAGTGTGAATGTCAATAACAGCCGCCACACAACACTAAACAACGGCTAGTGTGAATGTCAAAAACAGCCGCCACACAACACTAAACAAATGCTAGTGGGAATGTCAATAACAGCTGCCACACAACACTAAACAACGGACAGTGGAAATGTCAATAACATCCGCCACACAACACTAAACAAGGGCTAGTAGGAATGTCAATAACAGCCGCCACACAACACTAAACAAAGGCTTTAGGGAATGTCAATAACAGCCGCAACACAACACTAAACAAAGGCTAGTGGGAATGTCAATAACAGCCGCCACACAACACCAAACAAAGGCTAGTGGGAATGTCAATAACAGTCGCCCACATAACACTAAATAAAGGCGAGTGGGAATGTAAATAACAGCCGCCACACACACTAAACAAAGGCTAGTGGACTGTCAATAACAGCCGCCACACGACACTAAACAAAGGCTAGTGGGACTGTCAATAACAGCCGCCACACAACACTAAACAAAGGCTAGTGGGAATGTCAGTTAGTACTGATAAGTGGATAATGAATAATCTCGATAACAATATTTTCCTTTTTCGCAATATTTTCGCAATATTTTACCTGAAACCAATACCTCCCCTTTTCTGTACATATGGAGTTGTAAATCCGTCCGTCCGTCTGTCCGTCAATCGATCCATCCATCCATCCATCCCCTTTTCTGTACATATGAAGTCCAACCGTCCATCCATCCTACAACCAGCCATGCTTGATGTTTGAACTTATTCAAGGTATGCATCATCATAACATATTCTGGTCACAATCAGCTGGTTTGTTTGGAAATAGTAAAAAAATGTAATAGTGTTGATAATGATTTATCACAACATATTCTGGTCACAATCAGCTGGTTTGTTTGGAAATAGTAAATGTAATAGTGTTGATAGTGATTATCACAACATATTCTGGTCACAATCAGCTGGTTTGTTTGGAAATAGTAAATGTAAGAGTGTTGATAGTGATTTAAGAAAAATATTCCGGCATGCCAAACTATTTATAAACAGTACAACCTGCTATATCCGACATCGCTCGGTGCTAGCACTTCATGTCGTATAACAGAGGTTTCCGCCAAAGAGGAGTTGAGGAAATCATGAACACATACGGGTTATATAAATTATTTAATTAAAATTTCACATTTATATTATAATACAAACATTTAGAATATTTATCCCGAGAAATATACCAAGTTTTAATATATACAAAAATATGCTCCAAGAATAGGATAGCTCGAAACCCGGGATAGTTCAATCTGAATCCGGCCTAATCTCTCTTTCAAAAATGGTTGCCGGTCGGGTTAGTTTAAAAAATCTAAGGACAATCAAACTTTTCGAACTAAATCCAACCAGAAATCGTGTTTTATCAGTCCGTATTTGTTGAAAAATAAATTTGATTAAATGTTCATCAGTTTGAAAGCTCGCATTTTATTGGTTAATAAAACGAGTTCAACCAATCGAAGTATTCAATATCAATAACAATTATAAAAAAGACTTTGATGAAGTAAACTGCACTTACTCTGTGTTTAAGCCTCTTTTTAGTACAATTTTTTTTTTTAATTAACCTACAGTGACAGCAATGATAATTATACGTCATTATAGAACACTCGGATTAGGATTCAATACGATGGTGGAGTACAATGACAATGCTATCTAACCTGTTTGAAAATGTGTATATTTAAGCCTTTATAATCCTTTTCATTGACCGGTTCAGCGTCCATCGAAGCTGGAGACGGATTCCGTTTACTATCCGAATACTATGCAAATATCGAGATTCCAGCTTTTAAAATGGCCTTTCATTCGATATATATAGTTTCAAAATTGAAATAAATCTAACAAAGTCACGGCAAATATAGGCATTTAAACTTTTTAAACACTTTTTTAAAACTCAGTTTTCAAATAAATAAGTAGAACGTTTTTACAAAGGGCATGTGTTGTTCTATAAATCGCTGTTTTTTCAAAAAAATATACAAGAAATTGTGTAATGTATATACTTGACCTACTGGGAGATGATGTTAATTTACCGTGACAATCTCGTATTTCTAAAGGGGTTTAACATTTCGAATATAATAATTTAAATCGCAATATATATTTCATAAAACTTTAGAAGTGAGATTTATTCGGATAGACTCGTGAAAACAAAATACGAATGGATTAATATATATTTATATAGTTTTAAACCGTTGGACATTATTGATTGTATAGTTGTTTATCATGGATTAATTAAATATATTGTTTTAAAAGAATATGAACTAAAATATTTAACCAGACACGTAACAATAGCTTCGTGATCAATTATGTATACTGGAATTATGGATTTACTTAAAGGGGAGTACATAAGTTATTGGTCATTCTTTTAGAATTGTTCAAAATACATTATTTTTTTCTGTACACCTTTTTTACAATAAAACCCCTGATCATTGACAATATACAACATATATTTTGTAGTCATTGTTACTTAGACCCCCTGTTACATCGTAATGAACTTCAGCGATCCATTATACCATTTATGATCGATGTTTTCGATCCACCGATTGGTCGATATCAGTTGCTCACACATACGCATGCCCCTCAAAAATCATTTTGACTTATCAAAACACGCGCGCTCGTTAAAACACGTGTCGAAACGCGTACCTAATCGAGGTTACCTTCTATAATTTATGCGTGACGTCATCCGTTGGGCGTGGTTTCATCTGTCAATCATGCCGCGAAAGTGGGGGTTTTGTAGTAAAAGGTCTCCCAGAGTTAACCATGTAAACATTTAAATGAAAAACCTGCCCAGCTCCATCTATTGGCTTTTATACGACAGTTTGGCCTTTAAATTTCTGAAACTTGATGGGATTACAACAAAAAAGCACTTACTTTTTCTTTAACCGTTACCATTTTCATGCACTCTTATATTTAACTAAGTATTTATTATTAATTATTTGAAAGTACAATATATGGATGTAACTTGCGATGATAACCATGGTAACGTATGTATAATGACAGCTGTCGATCATGGATATTGTTTTCATAAAATATATTAACACAAAGAGTAGCCGAAATATCGCATTTATTGGTTCAACATATAGTTGTTAATAAAATAATAAAATAACGAAACCAAATGTTGTATGTGTTACTAAAAGGACTTTAGATATGTGTTACAAAAGGACTTTAGAATAGTGACATTACAAATTATTGTTATAACACTAATTCGTCCATAGCAAACACTCTTGAAACATTCGCTCATGTAGCTGCAACGTTTTATTTACATATGTACGTAATGTACATTTCACGTTATATTGCAAATACATTCATGTTTATTTTGTCATTTGTATCATGTTCATTGAAGGTCTTCATCATCATCCCCGTATTGCTTCAGATGCTACTAGAGTGGTGGCAGAAAACAATGGCATTGGCTCCATCAACAAATGAAATGTTTACAACATAATATGCAGCAACTCTGCAGTTTTGCCGGTGTGTTTACATCAAAATGTAAAGCTACTCTGCAGTTTTGCCGGTCTGTTTACAAAGAATATGCAGCAATTTTGTTGTTTTGCCGGTATTTGTACAACAGAATGTGCAGCAACTCTGCATATTTTGCCGTTATGTTTACAACAGAATGTGCAGCTACTCTGCAATTTTGCCGGTGTGTTTACAACAGAACGTGCAGCAATTCTGAAATTTTGCCGGTGTGTTTACAGCAGAACGTCCATCAACTCTGCTGTTGTGCCGGTGGGTTTACAACCGAATGTGCAGCTACTCTTCAGTTTTGCAGGTGTATTTACAACAGAATGTGCAGCAACTCTGCAGTTTTCCCGGCGTGTTTACAACAGAATTTGCAACAACTCTGCAATTTTGCCGATGTGTTAACAACAGAACGTGCAGCAACTCTGCGGTTTTGCCGGTGTGTTTACAAAAGAATATACTCTGCAGTTGTGCCGGTGTGTTTACAACAGAATGTGCAGCAACTCTGCAGTTTTGCAGGTGTGTTTACAACAGAATGTGCAGCTACTGTATAGTTTTGCCGGTGTGTTTACCACAGAATGTGCATTTGTCGATGTGTTTACAACAAAATATGCAGCTACTCTGCAACTTTGCCGGTGTGTTTACAACAGAACGTGCAGCAACTCTGCAATTTTGCCGGTGTGTTAACAACAGAACGTGCAGCATCTCTGCAGTTTTTCCGGTGTGTTTACAACAGAATATGCAGCTACTCTGCAGTTGTGCAGGTGTGTTTACAACATAATGTGCAGCTACTCTGCAGTTTTGCAAGTGTGTTTACAACAGAATGTGCAGCTACTCTGCAGTTTTGGCGTTGAAAGGTTCTAGAGTTAATCAGCAGCTGTTTTATCTCGATTTAAATGGAGAGAGTGGCCTGGAACGTTCATTCCTGTTTGTGCCGTATAACGTTTTTGTGTCAATGTATCGTTTAATTCAAATCAACTAAACTCGTTAAAATGCAGTCAGTACTATTATTTTATGTGTACTAATTATAAACTCATTTAGTGCAGTTACCTCCCTTATAAATATGTAATGGAGAAACCACTCGCAACTGTAGATTTGTGAAAAATTATGCACAAGCCCTGAGCTTGTGCATTATTTTTCAAAAGTTTACAGTTGTGAGTGGTTTCTCTTATTAAAGCCATGCGAGTAAGCTACAACGTACTTTAAAACAGGGAACGACCACCTCATAAGTAAATGTTATTGAAAGAAGTTGATATGTACGTTGTTTGTTTCTTTTTACGGTGACGACCATTTAAAAATCCCTTTCGAGTTTGTGAGTATTAGATCTGCGGTATTAATAGACTTGCTGCCAGCACGTTTTTCTCGTGCAACACATGGTGCACATGATCATGATACATATGCCATAAATATATGGAGCGCTGGCCACATGATGGAGTCGGACAACTATTTTTTCGTAACGCAGTAAAATTATCGACTATGTATTAGTAAGTGTTTATTATTAAGGTAAATTGTAACAACATCTTTTTATACCTTTTATTCTTTAACTATTTTAGGATGTAGCTCAGCGTTTGACAGTCAATTTGCATTTAAATATTTACACATAATGAAATAGTTTTCAATCCAAGAAATACTTTCCTGAAATGTTTTAATCTATATATTTTTCAGGAACTGGTAGGTTCCAGATACCCGTGTCTACAGATGACAAAAAGACTAGAAATCTAAGTTCAGTGCCAAAGAACAATTTGACAAAAACGCTATGGCGGGATTGGGCAAGGTGAAGATTCTCCCAAGCTTCTACTTTTATGGAACCCGGGTTTCCTATTCCCGAGGATGTGGGGCAACTACTCGTACACGACACTTTGTTGGATTATTGGGGTCAGAGATTTTCATGGAACCGTTAAGGATAATGCATGTGAGAAATTGTCATTGGATTTAAAATGTGAAAACAGTGATACTTTAATTATGTTGCTTTTAATTATAAACTATTATAATTATATACTTTACTTATAAATGTACCAAATTGTGTCAAAAAAGGACAATAGTACAACGGGACGTGAAAAGGATGGAAAATTGATGTGTGATACTTTATTAGACATGCGGATATATCGGAGTTTATTAGCTATATTGTATTTGAAATATCTTAGATTTTTGGATTGCTGACTGAACATTGGATCTAAAGTGTGAGAACCGAGAGAACTTTTTAGTTTATTTTATTTTTTAATATCTTCGTTTTTTTGGATTAATAATTAAAAAGGTAAAATAAAATTGAACTTTTTAATTTCTTTCTGTTCTGTATTTTTATTGTTTAACTTGATGATAGCCAGTTTGATTTAAAAAAAACACGTAAAGGGAATGTAGCGACACAGCCAAACAATCTCTGTAATAGAGAGTTTTGAAAAACTTGAAAAACGGTGAAGAATTATCAAAATCGGATGATAGATAAAAAAAATATGACTATTTAAATATTGTTCTAAAACGGATATGAGAGCCATTTGCAGTGATTTTCTTCGTTTTAAATGGTATTTATCCCCAAGAATGCACAATATTTCACTGGTCATATAAAGCATTATTGCCATTAAGTATTACATATTTATCATACAGTTTCTGTCATTTTTTCGCTATAAATCAGTACATTTTCATATTTATAAATATTCATTAACCGTGATGTCATAGCTCTCAAAATGGCTCATATCCGTTTCAATAAAAACTGCAAATGATCATATCCTCTTTGTTTATCATCCGATTTTGACTTGATAATTATTTCACCCTTATTCATGTTTTTCAGAACCCTCAATAAAAAAGCTGGTTTGGCTGTGCTTTTTGTAAAGTTGTCAATTATTTTTAATGTTACGCCCCGCCCCAAACCAACCCCTCCCAACCTCTCCAGCTCCCATCCCCAAAAACTACAAACAAAAATCTGACAAGTTTGGTTCTCACACTTTTAAAAACAAGTTGCGGCCACCACTTATCTTAATCTGAATCCGCCACTGGAACTTAAACCATAGGTATGACGTCACTCTTTGGTGTAACTGTGGATTATTTTTCACGGACGAACGGTTGATTCGTGTGTTCGCGATTTACACAGTCTGTGATAGAAGAAGAATATAATTTCTTCTTCCAACACAGTCCGTGTAAATCGCGAACAAAGGAATCAACTTTTGATTCGTAAAGTATGGTTTAATAAATTGAACCTATTAATATTTGGTTATCTCCCCTAGTATACATATCTCCATTTGCGTGTCGAAATGTTACTGTTTGTAGATACGTGATGATTGATGGAAATTTTGGAGGATTTGCATTTGAATATTGATCGTATCGAACTATAAACGCATACAATCAACGACAAGGTATGAACTTTTTTAGATTGTTTACAATTTTATAGCAGATATGTTACACTATATCATATATGTTATCATATCACAGTGAACTAATAGTAATAATACCAATACTAATAGTGATTAAATATTGAGTCATCTTTTACCAGTAGAGGGTTCTCCATCCTACTTTAATTTCAGTATAAAGCTATATAAAGATGAGTAAAGTTTTGTTTTTCAATACTGTCTTTTTTAAAATCAGTATCCTTTATATTGGACGTAGTTAAATATTTGAAACAAAACAAGAAAACAAACGCAATCATAAAGGAAATGGTAAACATCATAAATGTATGACATATACTCCCCTTTTATACACCCATCTTTAAATGGGCGGTATCTTGTCACGGCATTGTCCACCTGTATTTTAACTTTTAGGTGACAAGTGACAATGTGGCTAATAACGTTCAAAATATAATGTCTACATTCATGAAACTGCATACACATCTTTAGCATGATCCAAAATATAATGCCCATTACTCTATGATAATGTATGCATTATATTTCTTAGTTATCAGTACTACAGCTTTGAAACTTAAAACAAAAACCCTTCTTTACTCACAAAATAAAAATATAAAGGACCCCTTACTCTTAAATATTTTGTTTGGGTTATGCCTGTTTTCATTTGAAATTTAATCTATATGCTAAATATTCCTCTTCATTTAAACAGTTGACCTTGAAAAACTTATGTTATATGATGCGGATATACTTTTTTAGGTTCCAGTAGTTATTGTTAAACAATTTATGTTACAGCAAAGCAGCAGTTGATAACAACTCTGATGGGCAGCCCAAAACTGTCAGATTATCCAAATGCGAGGAAGAGCGGCATGAGGATATATTCATCCGCTGAAATACAGAAGGTCAAAGGATTTGAGCGACAGTGCCTTCCACATTGGAATAAAATGGCAGAGAGACTGGCAAAGGATGGAGTGAAGAAAACAGCTATAACTGGTGCAATTGATTTTGATTGGCGTCTGAGAAAGACAGAACTAATAACACAAAACTATTGAAAAAAACAAGGATATAATGTTGTCTGCATTTGGGAAGGTGAACACCACCGCATCTCTGGTGTGTAAAGCCAGGCTTGAAAAGAAGTTCTCACTGGCAGATGAAATAGAAACCAATGAGCTGCCATTCCACTTTGCTGAATTAAAAAAGAGCCAGGATGCAGTAATCAAAAGTGTGCAAAGAGCCAAAACCAAAGAAGCAGCAGATGAAGTTGAAGAAGAAGAGTTGGAAGATATTGATATAAACAGTAAAGAATATCGCGAAGTTGTAAAAGAAATGGGAAGAGTTGGAAACATGTACTGTTTCAATGAGTGAAAAGAAGACATAGGAACTGTAAAGCGAAACAGAAATAAAATACTTTTTTTCTTGAAAGAAAAATGGGCGGAAGGTTCTTTCAAAAATAGAAGTGATTTTAAGCTCTATTGGTAAAAGGTCATGTAAGCTTATGGAATGATGAGTTGTCCGTCATCCCTTGTCCTACTGTTCATTAACTTTTTACTTGTTTAGACAATAGGGCATTTCTTTTGTTATAATGTTCTGTTTTTATGAAGTTGTCTTGTTCATAGATGAAAGCATGAACAAATTAAAAAACAAGTCATGTTGGACACGAAACAGTAGAGTTACAGTCCCTTATATTTTAATATGCTATACTGCTTTAGCTCTTTCATTTTTCATCTGATCTATACCAAACTGCGTTAGAGTGTTTATATCAATGAAAGATTGAACAAGTACAAATTGCACTTGTTCAATTATATAACCAGCCAAATTGTTCATCTGATCTTTACCAAACTTGTTTCAGAATATTGATGTCATGGACAAAATTGAAAAACAGCCATATCACTCCTGCTCGACCCCACCATCCCACTGCCTTCTCCATCACTACTCGTTTATTTTTTTTTTTTCATTTTATTTCAACCAAATTGGTCATGCCCATCGATGAGATAAAAACATCAGCATTACGAAGGTTTTCTTAAAAATATTACGTCAGTGACATTTCAGCATAAATTTGTTTAAGGGTGTGAAGTGGTGGCCTGGGAACAAGGCACCGAATTGCCTATTTCAAGTTCTACATCCTATGACTGAGGTATATTAACGTTATACGTTTTTCTTCCAAATAAATAAATAAAAATGCATTTATTAAAATAAAGAGTAATTTTAAACAATATACACAGAAGACTTAGTAACTGTACAATTATGTATTCATTTGGCTTTTTCATATTGTTTTCTTCATTAATATTAAAAATAAATTAAAATATATTGTTGTTGTATATCTACTAACATCACAGTCCGGAGTTCACTTGACCAATGCATGAATATCCATCCAACTCTCCGAATTCATATTTTAATCTTTAATAATTGCACTTTTTTTTTTTCTCAATTGGATCTTAACCTTTTGATTGGATCTTAACATTTTCAGCAGGGCTCCCACAAAAATATGGCACAAGAAAAAACAAATTTGCGAAAGTGATTTGCGCAAAAGAATATATTATATACATCAAATCTTCTTTCTAACTGACAATTAAAAAAAAGATGCGGGATGGGATGACCACCCCCACTTCCACAGCCCACCCTGCTTCCACCGCAAAAATGCCACCACTCCTTACAAATGATTTGTTTTGTGGACCACGTTAACTTGAAATTTCACGTAATGAGTTTGTGCCATAAAGAAAATATTTGGCTCCAATGTTTTCAATTTGGCTCTAATTTTTTTCATTTGGCGACAGTAGTTGCGCAAAGGAAAAAATAGACAGGGCAAGCCCTGCGGGCTTTTGGTTGCACATTTGGCAGAATTAATATAAATGCATTAACAGTTGTGCCAAGTTTCAATTACATTTAATTAAATGTTCTTCTTCTTTTTCTACACCTGGCCTGGAATTCACCAACCATTCTTCAAACTATTCTTAGACTTGAACTCAAGAACTGAAAATTCGTTCACACGAAAAGCTCTCGGCGTACTTACGCCACGATACTTCACGGAGTACGCCGAGTCAAAACTGCAAAGGTAAAGGGTGCGAGGGTGGATATTTCTATAGACAAATTGAGGCAACACAATGGACGCGTTTCCCCTCGAAAAAAGTTCAAAATACCACCTGGACAAAGTTTTATCCCCTGGCGGAGTGAGGCACCAAAACTGCCCCTGGACACGGACACCCTGGACAAAGCTTCAGAATACCCCCCTGGACAAAGTTTTACCCTTCCATAGGTAGATTGAGGCATGAAAACACACCCCTGGACATGGACCCCCTGGACAAAGGTTCCAAATACCCACCCCCAGGACAAAGTTTTACCCTTCTATAGGCAGATTGAGGCACCAAAACACCCCCTGGACACAGACTCCCTGGATAAAAGTTCAAAATACCCCACTGGACAAAAGGTTACCCTTCCATAGGCGGATTGAGGCGCCAAAAACCCACCCCTGGACATGGACCCCCTGGACAAAAGTTCTGCCTAGACAAAGTTTTACCCTTCCACAGGCAGATTGAGGCACCAAAACACCCCACTGGACAAAGGTTTAAAATACCCCACTAGACAAAGTTTTACCCTTCCATAGGCAGATTGAGGCACCAAAACTGCTCCTGGATACGGACACCCCCTGGACAAAGGTTCAGAATACCCCCCCCCCCCCCCGGACAAAGTTTTACCCTTCCATAGGCAGATTGAGGCACCAAAACTGCCCCTGGACACGGAGACGACCCCTGGACAAAAGTTCAGAATACCCCCCCCCCCACCTGCTGGACAAAGTTTTACCCTTCCATAGGCAGATTGAGGCACCAAAACTGCCCCTGTACACGGACACCCCCTGGACAAAGGTTCAGAATACCCCAAATGGACAAAGTTTTACCCTTCCATAGGCAGATTGAGGCACCAAAACTGCCCCTGGACACGGACAACCCAGGGACAAAGGTTCAGAATACCCCCCTGGACAAAGTTTTACCCTTCCATAGGCAGATTGAGGCATCAAAACACCCCCCTGGACACGGACCCCCTGGACAAAGTTTCAAAATACCACCCCCTGGACAAAATGTTACCCTTCCATAGGCGGATTGAGGCACCAAAAACACTCCCCTGGACAAAGTTCAAAATATCCACCCCCAGGACAAAATTTTACCCTTCCATAGGCAGATTGAGGCACCAAAACACCCCCTGGACACAGACCCCCTGGATAAAAGTTCAAAATACCCCCCTGGACAAAAGGTTACCTTTCCATAGGCGGATTGAGGCGCCAAAAACCCACCCCTGGACATGGACCCCCTGGACAAAAGTTCTGCCTAGACAAAGTTTTACCCTTCCACAGGCGGACTGAGGCACCAAAACACCCCACTGAACAAAAGTTCAAAATACCCCACTAGACAAAGTTTTACCCTTCCATAGGTAGATTGAGGCACCAAAACTGCCCCTGGACACGGACACCCCCTGGACAAAGGTTCAGAATACCTGCCCCTGGACACGGACCCCCTGGACAAAGGTTCAAAATACCATCCCCTGGACAAAATGTTACCCTTCCATAGGCGGATTGAGGCACCAAAAACACACCCCTGGACCAGATCCCCTGGACAAAGTTCAAAATACCCAACCCCAGGACAAAATTTTACCCTTCCATAGGCGGATTGAGGCACCAAAACACCCAAAGGACACAGACCCCCTGGACAAAAGTGCAATTCAAAATACACCCCTGGACAAAAAATAATACCCTTCTATAGGGGGTGGGGGGGGGGGGCGGATATTTTCTGGAAAAGCCCAATATGAAATAGGTTAAACCTGTAATGTTTATATAAGAAACAACGCTGTGAGCATGTTAACTTCTTTATTAAGACTGAAGCTAATACACTACTATGGTATATATAAATAGATGGGCATGCACACTAAGCTATCATGTTACATTTCCCCTGTTTTAGAAAGCAAATAAATGTACTTCATGACATTTAAATATTGCTGAACAAACTCTTACTTGTGAATGAAATATTAAACTGGATGAATGTTTATTTGGTTAAAATTGACAAGCTTAAAATAACATTCCTGTAATAATGAAAATGTCACTTGGTAATTGATTCAATTATTATCTTGTTGGTATAATTAAACTGTAATTGATGCATTTATCTGGAGTCACTTAATGGCCTCACTTTGTCTGAAATATAAAATGTTGTTGGCTAACAATTATAGCTGTAGAAATGTAAATTTAATAAGGCCAGTAATATATTTTAGTATGTTTCATAGTCTCTCAAATATGCAGGTTTGCGAATAACTCGTCCACGGGATGTTATTTTAGGAATATCAGAGTTAATCACTGGTTGATTTTCCATTGAATCGTCACTGTTTTTGATTGGTTCTAATGGCCCACTAGACGTAATTCCATCATAATCTGGTTCATGTATATGTGTTGGACTTCTGTCATTTAATTCTGATTCTGGTTCCTGCACATATATTGCGTTTTTGTCATTGAATTGCTCCTTTGTTTTATTAACATGAATTCTGTTTCTTCGATACACATGTCCATTTGACTCTATTATGTATGATCTTGGCTTGTCACATTATTCGGATTGTTCCTTTTTTCCATTTATCATTAAGTTTCACTCTCACATTCTCTCCGATTTTGATTGGCAGTAATGCTTTTGACTTTTTGTCGTAATGCAGTTTTTGCTTTGACCGTTTTTGTTGTAATTTCTCCTTCACCTTTGTGATCACTTTGGGTTTAAGAAGCCTTTTCGAGGTAGGTAAGAGTGTTTTTGTTCTTCTTCCAAAAAGTCTCTGTGCTGGTGAACCCAGACTAGCATCACGCGGTGTGTTTCTGTAGTCCAATATCGCAAGGTAAGGATCGCGGCCATCCATCTTTGCTTTCTTAAGCAACCGTTTTGCCGTCTGTACCGATTTCTCAGCCATCCCGTAGGACTGAGGGAATGTAGGACTGGGTGTCTTACGTATAAATCCGTATTCATTTGTAAATGATTTGAATTCTTGACAATCATAATTATGTAAACAAACAATAAACATTAAATAAAAATATTCCAGTTTCGAGCGCGCGGTGGAGTGTGGGGAGGGGAGGGCTGGCAACATAGCTATGTGTAAGAATTTACCAAAACAACACAGAAATATGTAAAAAAAGAAAGACAAAAAGGAGTTTCGAGTGTGTGTGGGTGGGGGGGCGCAGGGAGAGGCAGGGGTGGGGGGGGGGGGGGGGGTGGGGCAACATATATGTGTAAGAAGTTATGTGTAGGAATTGACCAAAACAACACAGATATATGTAAAAAAAGGAGTTTCGAGTGTGTGTGTGGTGGGGAGGGGATGCGGGGGGAGAGGCAGGGATGGGGGTGGAAGGGAGCAACATATATGTGTAAGAAGCTATGTTGACCAGACCAACACAGAAATATGTAAAAAAAAAAAAAGATTTAAATTAAAAATATTCTAGTTTCGAGTGTGTGGTGTGGGGGTGGCGGGTGGCGGGGGAGGTGAGGCAGATGGGGGAGGGGACAACATTTGTAAGAATTGACAAAAGCAACACAGAAATGTGTAAAACATATAGTTTCAGGTGTGGGTGGAGGTGGGGTGAGAGACGGGGTTGGGTGGGAGGGAGCAACATATGTGTGTAAGAATTGACTAAAACAACACAGAAAATTGTAATAAAAAAATCCAGTTTCGACTGGGGTTGTGGGTAGTGGGGGGTGGTGAGGCAGGGAGTCGGGTGGAGGGGGAAACATATATGTGTAAGAAGCTATGTGTAAGAATTGACCTAAACAACACAGATATATGTTAAAAACTATAAACATTAAATAAAAATATTCCAGTTTCGAGCGTGCGGGTTTGGTAGTGGAAGTGGAGGGCGGCGGGCAACATAGCTATGTGTAAGAATTGACCAAAACAACACGGAAATACTTTTTAAAAAAATGTTAAATAAAAATATTCTAGTTTCGAGTGTGTGGTGGGGGTGGGGTGGTGGGGGAGTTGAGGCAAGGGGGAGTGGGCAACATGTGTAAGAATTGACAAAAACATCACAGAAATATTTAAAAAATAATAGTTTCAAGTGAGTGGGGAGGGTGGTGAGAGGCGTTGGTTGTGGGGGAGCAACATATATGTGTAAGAATTGACTAAACAACAAAAAAATATGTAAACCAAATAAAATAAAGTTATAAGTGTGGGGGAGGGGGAGAGGCGTGGGGGTGGCAGGGGGCAACATATATGTGTTAGAATTGACTAAAACAACACAGAAATTTGTAAAAGAATATATAAAAAAGTTTTAAAAAAAGGGTGTTGGGGGTGTGGAGGAGTGGGGGCCTGAGGTGGGAGGAGGGAGCCCATGCCCAATATGGGTGAAGTACGAATAAGATGCATAATGCTATAAGAAATCCCAAACCAAAATTATAGATATATACATGCTTACATGCACACCTAGATCTGCCTTTATTGCACATTTTATGGGCCATCACAATTTGGGTTCCATGGAAGCCCAGAATTTGGAAAAGACAAAATTACTTACCAAACCCTTTACAACATACTATAAGAAACTCAATTCCAAAATTAAGTTCAGCTAGGACAAGAAATGTAAGAGATATAGACCTGTAAACACATCTTACACGCAACATTTGATGTGAAACAGACACATTTGAAGGGCTATCAGAATGTGGGTTCCTTGGGAGCCCAGGGATTACAGGAACCAAAATTACTTAAGCAGCCCTTAAGATAATGCTATAAGGAAGGTAATGGCCAAATTTAGTTGTGTTAGGATAAGAAATGTAAGAGATATAGACTTGTAAACACAGCTTACACGCAAACCTTGATGTGGGACGCCAACGCCGACGCCGGGGTGATTACATAAGCTCTCTTATTCTTCGAATAGTCGAGATAAAAACATGTTTTATGCAACTTTTGCTTAAACCACCTGTCTTGAAATATTGTGAGTAGCATAATCTATAAATAGAATGTGTACAGGTAGTAGTGACCAATCAAATAATGTATCATGACCAGGTATGTAAATAACATATGTATTTCTGAATTGACATAGGCGTAGAAGCCGGGATGGGTGGGGGCGGGGCCAGAGTATGCTTGCCCACCCCACCCACCCCACCCCCACCAAATAATTTGGAAAGTACTTTTTTCACTATAAAATGTTTTGGTGTAATTGAGCGTTTTTTAGTGTGTGTTTTTCGTTTGTCAAAAGTTTTGTGAAAATGTGTGTTCCCAACCCCACGCCCCCTACCCCCGCACCCTCCCCCATAATTGAAACATACATTTTTGGATTTGTCAAATGTCTTTTTCAAAAAGACATTTTTCCGTCGGATTTAAAATGAGGAAAGGGTGACAGAGACTGAGCAAGCCTCATAAGATTAAATTTGCAGGGCTAATGCAAGTCAAATATTCAAATACTCAGCTTATCTGTATCATCGTGAATTACAAATTTACCACCCGCTCATGACCAAGTAATAAATACAAAGTTTTTATAAAAGTATAGAATAATATAAGACAATGTTTATGTATGGTGCAATGCATATTGGCATGAGATATGTACATATTTTACTTGTATTACAATTGTATGCTAAACTTTGCATCATTATTTAGATTATTAAGAGGCAGTGACAGTAGTATAATAGTGGGGGTACCGGCGCAATTTTTTTTCAAAAAAAATATGAAAATCACTACAATATGTAAGGGGGGACTCTATCATAATTTGATAAAAAAGAGACGTTTTTGAAAAAAAATGGGAGGGGGGACCCTACCCGATTTTCTCATTTGTAATACAGACGTTTTAAAGAAAAAATATGGAAGGGGTACCCTACCCGATTTTCTCATTTGTAATACTAGGATCTAAATATAAGTCACATTTGAATCCTACCCTTGCATACTGTAGCAGTGTTTTCATACTTTTGTTGAAAAAAACTATACTGATACCCTCATTATCTATACTACTCAATCATAAACAACCCGCCAAAAAAGTATTTTGCCGTCAAACAAAGTCTGACGGAACAAGATAGTCGTCATCACGATCCGAAACGGCATCAACTCCGGGTCTAGTCTCGGCAGTTAAACAAAATCAGAAGGAGCAAAGCAATCATCCTCATCATCACTATATGACACTCGATCATGGCACTCAAAATGGGGTTCTGTTAATGTTTGTTGAGCAACCATGTTGAAATATTACCCAGTCAGAGATATCACAGAATCAGGAATACTGGAAAAGCATCAAATCAAGAATACTGAGATATCACAGAATCAAGAATACTGGGATATCACAGAATCAAGAATAATGAGATATCACAGAAGCAAGAATACTGGAAGAGCATCAAATCAAGAATACTGAGATATCACATAATCAAGAATACTGAACTTGCAGCAAACCAGAGATACTCAAACAGCATCAAATCAAGAATACTGAGACATCACATAATCAAGAATATTGAAACAGCATCAAATCAAGAATACTGAGACATCACAGAATCAAGAATACTGAAACAGCATCAAATCAAGCAGTCTGAGATATCACAGAATCAAGGATACTGGGATATCACAGCATCAAGAATCCTGAGATATCATCAAATCCAGAATACCAGAAAAGCATCAAATCAAGAATCCTGAGATATCACAGAATCAAGAATACTGGGATATCATCAAATCAAGAATCCTGAGATATCACAGAATCGGGAATACTGAAAAATCATCAAATCAAGAATACTGAGATATCACAGAATCAAGAATACTGAAACAGCATCAAATCAAGAATACTGAGATATCATCAAATCAAGAATACCGAGATATCATCAAATCAAGAATACTGAATAGTCGCAAATCAGAGATATTGAGAAATCATCAAATCAAGAATACTGAGATAGTAGCAAATCACGAATACTGAAATACTAGCAAATCAGTGATCTCGATATATCATCAAATCATGAAGACTGAAATAGCAGCAAATCAAGAATACTGAGATATCATCATATCAGAGATATTGAGATATCACGGAATATATATCATAGAATCAAGAAAACTGGAACATCATCAAATCAAGAATACTGATATATCACAGAATCAAGAATACTGAAATAGCATCGAATCAAGACTATTGACATAGCATCGAATCAAGAATACAGAGATATCATAGAATCAAGCATCCTGAGATATCATAGAATCAAGAATTCTCGAACAGCACCAAATCCAGAATACTGAGATAGCAGCAAATCAGAGATAAATCATAGATATTAAGATATCATCAAATCATGAATACTGAAATAGCAGCAAATCAAGAATATCACAGAATCAAGAATACTGAAACAGCGTCGAATCAAGAATATTGAAATAGCACAGAATCAAGAATACTGAGATATCACAGAATCAAGAATACTGAGATATCACATAATCAAGAATACTGAGATATCACAGAATCAAGAATACTGAGATATCATAGAATCAAGAATATTGAAATAGCAGCAAATCAAGAATACTGAGAAATCATCAAATCAGATATACTGGGAAATCATCAAATGAAGAATACTGAAACAGCATCAAATCAAGATTACCGGGACATCACAGAATCAAGAACACTAAAACAGTATCGAATCAAGAATACTGAAACAGCAGCAAATCAAGAATACTGAGAAATCATCAAATCAGATATACCGGGATATCATCAAATCAAGAATATTGAAACAGCATCAAATCAAGATACTGGGACATCACAGAATCAAGAATACTAAAACAGCATCGAATCCAGAATACTGAGATATCACAAAATCAAGAATACTGGAACAGCATCAAATCAAGAATACTGAGATATCACAGAATCAAGAATACTGAGATATCACAGATTAAAGAATACTGATATATCACAGAATCAAAAATACTGAGATATCACATAATCAATAATACTGAGATATCATCAGATCAAGAATACTGAGATATAACAGAATCAAGAATACTGAGATATTGTCAAATCAAGAAAACTGAGATATCACAGAATCAAGAACACTGAACTTGCAGCAAACCAGAGATACTGAAACAACATCAAATCAAGAATACTGAACTTGCAGCAAACCTGAGATATTGAGATACCACAGAATCAAGAATATTGAGATATCACAGAATCAATAATACTGAGATATCACCAAATCAAGAATACTGAACTTGCATCAAATCAAGAATACTGAGATATTACAGAATAAAGAATACTGAAACAGCATCAAATCAGGAATACAGAGATATCACAGAATCAAGAATACTGAGATATCAAGAAATCAAGAATATTGAACTTGCATCAAATCAAGAATACTGAGACATCAAAGAATCAATCATACTGAAACAGCATCAAATCAGGAGTACTGAGATATCACAGAATCAAAAATACTGAGATATCATGAAATCAAGAATACTGAACTTGCATCAAATCAAGAATACTGAGACATCATAGAATCAAGAATACTGAAACAGCATCAAATCAGGAATACTGAGATATCACAGAATCAAGAATACAGAGATATCATGAAATCAAGAATACTGAACTCGCAGCAAACCAGAGATATTGAGATATCATCAAACCAGAGATATTGAGTTATCATCAACTCAAGAATACTGAACTTGCAGCAAACCAGATATATTGAGATATCATCAAACCAGAGATATTGAGATATCATCAAATCAAGAATACTGAGATATCATAGAATCAAAAATACTGAAACAGCAGCAAATCAAGAATACCGAGATATCATCAAATCAGAGATACTAAGATAGCATTGAATCAGAGATATTGAGATAGCACGGAATCCATCACAGAATCAAGACTACTGAAATAGCATCGAATCAAGACTATTGAAGAATTACATGTTCAGGAGGCGTACGACAATGTCCAGGAAGCATTACATGTTCAGGAGGCGTACTGCAATGTCCAGGAAGCATTACATGTTCAGGGGGCATACTGCAATGTCCAGGAATCATTACATGTTTAGGAGGCGTACTGCAATGTCCAGGAAGCATTACATGTTCAGGAGACGTACTACAATGTCCAGGAAGCATTACATGTTCAGGAGGCGTACTACAATGTCCAGGAAGCATTACATGTTCAGGAGGCGTACTGCAATGTACAGGAAGCATTACATGTTCAGGAGGCGTACTACAATGTCCAGAAAGCATCACATGTTCAAGAGGCGTACTACAATGTCCAGGAAGCATTACATGTTCAGGAGGCGTACTACAATGTCCAGGAAGCATTACATGTTCAGGAGGCGTACTACAATGTCCAGGAAGCATTACATGTTCAGGAGGCGTACTTCAATGTGCAGGAAGCATTACATGTTCAGGAGGCATACTGCAATGTCCAGGAAGCATTACATGTTCAGGAGGCGTACTGCAATGCCCACGAAGCATTACATGTTCAGGAGGTGTAGTGCAATGTCCAGGAAGCATTACATGTTCAGGAGGCGTACTGCAATGTCCAGGAAGCATTACATGTTCAGGAGGCATACTACAATGTCCATGAAGCATTACATGTTCAGGAGGCGTACTGCAATGCCCACGAAGCATTACATGTTCAGGAGGCGTAGTGCAATGTCCAGGATGCATTACATGTTCAGGAGGCGTACTGCAATGTCCAGGAAGCATTACATGTTCAGGAGGCATACTACAATGTCCAGGAAGCATTACATGTTCAGGAGGCATACCGCAATGTCCAGGAAGCATTAGATGTTCAGGAGGCGTACTGCAATGTCCAGGAAGCATTACATGTTCAGGAGGCGTACTACAATGTCCAGGAAGCATTACATGTTCAGGAGGCGTACTACAATGTCCAGGAAGCATTACATGTTCAGGAGGGGTACTGCAATGTCCAGGAAGCATTACATGTTCAGGAGGCGTACTGCAATGTCCAGGAAGCATTACATGTTCAGGAGGCATACTACAATGTCCAGGAAGCATTACATGTTCAGGAGGCATACTGCAATGTCCAGGAAGCATTACATGCTCAGGAGGAGTACTACAATGTCCAGGAAGCATTACATGTTCAGGAGGCATACTGCAATGTCCAGGAAGCATTACATGTTCAGGAGGCGTACTGAAATGCCCAGGAAACATTACATGTTCAGGAGGTGTAGTGCAATGTCCAGGAAGCATTACATGTTCAGGAGGCGTACTGCAATGTCCAGGAAGCATTACATGTTCAGGAGGCATACTACAATGTCCATGAAGCATTACATGTTCAGGAGGCGTACTGCAATGCCCACGAAGCGTTACATGTTCAGGAGGCGTAGTGCAATGTCCAGGATGCATTACATGTTCAGGAGGCGTACTGCAATGTCCAGGAAGCATTACATGTTCAGGAGGCATACTACAATGTCCAGGAAGCATTACATGTTCAGGAGGCATACCGCAATGTCCAGGAAGCATTAGATGTTCAGGAGGCGTACTGCAATGTCCAGGAAGCATTACATGTTCAGGAGGCGTACTACAATGTCCAGGAAGCATTACATGTTCAGGAGGCGTACTACAATGTCCAGGAAGCATTACATGTTCAGGAGGCGTACTGCAATGTCCAGGAAGCATTACATGTTCAGGAGGCGTACTGCAATGTCCAGGAAGCATTACATGTTCAGGAGGCATACTACAATGTCCAGGAAGCATTACATGTTCAGGAGGCATACTGCAATGTCCAGGAAGCATTACATGCTCAGGAGGAGTACTACAATGTCCAGGAAGCATTACATGTTCAGGAGGCATACTGCAATGTCCAGGAAGCATTACATGTTCAGGAGGCGTACTGAAATGCCCAGGAAACATTACATGTTCAGGAGGCGTACTGCAATGTCCAGGAAGCATTACATGTTCAGGAGGCGTACTGCAATGTCCAGGAAGCATTACATGTTCAGGAGGCATACTACAATGTCCAGGAAGCATTACATGTTCAGGAGGCATACCGCAATGTCCAGGAAGCATTAGATGTTCAGGAGGCGTACTGCAATGTCCAGGAAGCATTACATGTTCAGGAGGCCTTTTACAATGTCCAGGAAGCATTACATGTTCAGGAGGCGTACTACAATGTCCAGGAAGCATTACATGTTCAAGAGGCGTACTGCAATGTCCAGGAAGCATTACATGTTCAGGAGGCGTACTGCAATGTCCAGGAAGCATTACATGTTCAGGAGGCATACTACAATGTCCAGGAAGCATTACATGTTCAGGAGGCATACTGCAATGTCCAGGAAGCATTACATGCTCAGGAGGAGTACTACAATGTCCAGGAAGCATTACATGTTCAGGAGGCGTACTGCAATGTCCAGGAAGCATTACATGTTCAGGAGACGTACTACAATGTCCAGGAAGCATTACATGTTCAGGAGGCGTACTGCAATGTCCAGGAAGCATTAGATGTTCAGGAGGCGTACTGCAATGCCCAGGAAGCATTAGATGTTCTGGAGACGTACTGCATTGTCCAGGAAGGATTACTTGTTCCGGAGGCGTACTGCAATGTCCAGGAAGCATTACATGTTCAGGAGGCGTACTACAATGTCCAGGAAGCATTACATGTTCAGGAGACGTACTACAATGTACAGGAAGCATTACAAGTGCAGGAGGCGTACTACAATGTCCAGAAAGCATTATATGTTCAGGAGGCGTACTACAATGTCCAGGAAGCATTACATGTTCAGGATGCGTACTGAATTGTCCAGGAAGCATTACATGTTCAGGAGGCGTACTGCCATGTCCAGGAAGCATTACATGTTCAGGAGGCGTACTACAATGTCCAGGAAGCATTACATGTTCAGGAGGCATACTACAATGTACAGGAAGCATTACATGTGCAGGAGGCGTACTACAATGTCCAGAAAGCATTACATGTTCAGGAGGCGTACTACAATGTCCAGGAAGCATTACATGTTCAGGAGGCATACTACAATGTACAGGAAGCATTACATGTGCAGGAGGCGTACTACAATGTCCAGAAAGCATTACATGTTCAGGAGGCGTACTACAATGTCCATGAAGCATTACATGTTCAGGAGGCGTACTGAATTGTCCAGGAAGCATTACATGTTCAGGAGGCGTACTGCAATGTCCAGGGAGCATTACATGTTCAGGAGGCGTACTTCAATGTCCAGGAAGCATTACATATTCAGGAGGCGTACTACAATGTCCTTGAAGCATTACATGTTCAGGAGGCATACTACAATGTGCAGGAAGCATTACATGTTCAGGAGGCGTACTGCAATGTCCAGGAAGTATTAAATGTTCAGGAGGAGTACTGCAATGTCCAGGAAGCATTACATGTTCAGGAGGCGTACTGCAATGTCCAGGAAACATTACATGTTCAGGAGGCGTACTACAATGTCCAGGAAGCATTACATGTTCAGGAGGCGTACTGCAATGTCCAGAAAGCATTACATGTTTCAGGAGGCGAACTGCAATGTCCAGGAAGCATTACATGTTCAGGAGGCGTACTACAATGTCCAGGAAGCATTACATGTTCAGGAGGCATACTGCCATGTCCAGGAAGCATTACATGTTCAGGAGGCTTACTGCCATGTCCAGGAAGCATTACATGTTCAGGAGGCGTACTGCCATGTGCAGAAAGCATTACATGTTCAGGAGGCGTACTACAATGTCCAGGAAGCATTACATGTTCAGGAGGCGTACTGCCATGTCCAGGAAGCATTACATGTTCAGGAGGCGTACTGCAATGTCCAGAAAGCATTACATGTTCATGAGGCGTACTGCAATGTCCAGGAAGCATTACATGTTCAGGAGGCGTACTACAATGTCCAGGAAGCATTACATGTTCAGGAGGCGTACTACAATGTCCAGGAAGCATTATGCAATTTTCATACTGTATACTTCAATGTGTATGTTTCATACTGCAATGTTCAACTTTATAATGCAAAGCTCTGTTTGTATAATGCAAAGGTCGGGTTGCACAAGGCAATGTTGATATTGCGTATTGTTGCCGCAACGTTCATACTGAATTATGCTGCATAATAAAATGTACGTGTTGTTTAATACAATGTTTATGCTTCATACGGCAAAGTTCCGTTGGAGAAAATCCGATGCGTTGGTCATCTATTGCAATGCTGATGTTTAACAATATCCCAGTATAGCTGCATCAGGCAAAGCTCGTATGAAACATCTACTTTTCAGCTTTATGCTATATACTATAGTCCTAATGCTTCATACAGATATGTTATGTTTGCTTGAAATGCTCATATTGCAAAAAAACGTAACGCTCATCTACATGCTGCAACTGCAATATTCAATTAAAAACGGAATGTTCATGTTGCATCACGTATTGTTCATGTTGCATAATGCAATGTTCATGCTGCAAAATGCAATGTTCCTGTTGCATATTGCAATGTTCTAGTTGCTTTATGCAATGTTCCTGTTGCATGATGCAATATTCAAGTTGCATTATGCAATGTTCATGTTGCATAATGCAATGGTCATGTTAAACAATTCAATGTTCATGTTGCTTCACGCAATGCTCATGTTGCATAATGTAATGTTCATGTTGCATAATGCAATGTGCGTGCTGTATAAGGCAATGTGCATGTTGCTTAATGGAATGTTCATGTTGCATAATGGAATGTTCATGTTGTAAAAATGCAATGTTCATGTTGAATAATGCAATATTCATGTTGCATAATGTTAATGTTGCAAAATGCAATGTTTATGTTGCCTAAGGCAATATTCATGTTACATTATACAATGTTCATGTTGCGTTATGCAATGTTCATGTTGCATTATGCAATGTTCGTATTGCATAATGCGATGCTCATGTTGCATAATGGGGTGTTCATGTTGCATCATGCGATGTTCTTGTTGCATAATGCGATGTTCTTGTTGCATAATGCGATGTTCATGTTGCATAATGCGATGTTCTTGTTGCATAATGCGATGTTCATGTTGCATAGTACAAGGTTCATGTTGCATAGTACGATGTTCATGCTGCATAATGCAATGTTCATGTTGCATAATGCGATGTTCATGTTGCACAGTACAAGGTTCATGTCGCATAATACGATGTTCATGCTGCATAATGCGATGTTCATGTTGCATAGTACAAGGTTCATGTTGTATAATACGATGTTCATGCAGCATACTGCGATGTTCATGTTGCATAGTACAAGGTTCATGTTGCATAATGCGATGTTCATGCTGCATAATGCGATGTTCATGTTGCATAGTACAAGGTTCATGTTGCATAATACGATATTCATGCTGCATAATGCGATGTTCATGTTGCATAATGCGATGTTCATGTTGCATAGTACAAGGGTCATGTTGCATAATACGATGTTTATGTTGCATAATGCGATGTTCATGTTGCATAATGCGATGCTCATGCTGCGTAATGCAATGTTCATAGTGCATGCTGCATAATGCGATGTTCATGTTGCATACTGCAATGTTCATAATAATAATATGTTCGTGCTGTAAAATGCGATGTTCATGTTGCATAATGCGATGCTCATGTTGCATAGTACAAGGTTCATGTTGCATAATACGATGTTCATGCTGCATAATGCGATGTTCATGTTGCATAATGCGATATTCATGCTGCATAATGCAATGTTCATAATAATAATATGTTCGTGCTGTAAAATGCGATGTTCATGTTGCATAATGCGATGCTCATGTTGAATAGTACAAGGTTCATGTTGCATAATACGATGTTCATGTTGCATAATGCGATGTTCATGCTGCATAATGCGATGTTCATGTTGCATAATTCGATGCTCATGTTACATAATGCGATGCTCATGCTGCATAATGCGATGTTCATGTTGCATAATGCAATGTTCATAATAATAATATGTTCGTGCTGTAAAATGCGATGTTCATGTTGCATAATGCGATGCTCATGTTGCATAGTACAAGGTTCATGTTGCATAATACGATGTTCATGTTGCATAATGCGATGTTCATGCTGCATAATGTGATGTTCATGTTGCATAATTCGATGCTCATGTTACATAATGCGATGCTCATGCTGCATAATGCGATGTTCATGTTGCATAATGCAATGTTCATAATAATAATATGTTTGTGCTGTAAAATGCGATGTTCATGTTGCATAATGCGATGCTCATGTTGAATAGTACAAGGTTCATGTTGCATAATGCGATGCTCATGTTGCATAATGCGATGTTCATGTTGCATAGTACAAGGTTCAAATTGCATAATACGATGTTCATGCTGCATAATGCGACGTTCATGTTGCATAATGCGATGTTAATGATGCATAATGCGATGCTCATGCTGTAAAATGCGATGTTCATGTTGCATAATGCGATGCTCATGTTGCATAGTACAAGGTTCATGTTGCATAATACGATGTTCATGCTGCATAATGCGATGTTCATGTTGCATAATTCGATGCTCATGTTACATAATGCGATGCTCATGTTGCATAATTCGATGTTCATGTTGCATAGTACAAGGCTCATATTGCATAATACGACGTTCATGCTGCATAATGCTATGTTCATATTGCATAATTCGATGCTCATGTTACATTATGCGATGCTCATGTTGCATAATGCGGTGTTCATGTTGCATAGTACAAGGTTCATATTGCATAATACGACATTCATGCTGCATAATGCGACGTTCATGTTGCATAATGCGATATTAATGATGCATAATGCGATGTTCATGTCGCATAATGCGATGCTCATGTTGCATAATACGATGTTCATGCTGCCTAATGCGACGTTCGTGTTGCATAATGAGATGTTCATGATGTATAATGCGATGTTCATGTTGCATAATGCGATGCCCAAGTTGCATAATGCAATGTTCATGTTGCATAATGCGATGCTCATGTTGCATAATGTTCATGTTGCATAATGCGATGCTCATGTTGCATAATGCGATGTTCATGATGAATAATGCGATGCTCATGCTGCAGAATGCGAAGTTCATGCTGCCTAATGCGATGTTCATGATGCATAATGCGATGTTCATGTTGCATAATGCGATGCTCATGTTGCATAGTACGATGTTCATGTTGCATAATACGATGTTCATGCTGCATAATGCGATGTTCATGTTGCATGATGCGATGCTCCTGTTGCATAATGCGATGTTCATGATGCATAATGCGATGCTCATGCTGCAAAATGCGATGTTCATGATGCATAATGCGATGCTCATGCTGCAAAATGCGATGTTCATGCTGCCTAATGCGATGTTCATGATGCATAATGCGATGTTCATGTTGCATAATGCGATGTTCATGCTGCATAATGCGATGCTCATGTTGCATAATGTGATGCTCATGTTGCATAGTACAAGGTTCATGTTGCATAATACGATGTTCATGCAGCATAATGCGATGTTCATGTTGCATGATGCGATGCTCATGTTGCATAATGCGATGTTCATGTTGCATAATGCGATGCTCATGTTGCATAGTACGAGGTTCATGTTGCATAATACGATGTTCATGCTGCATAATGCGATGTTCATGTTGCATGATGCGATGCTCATGTTGCATAATGCGATGTTCATGTTTTATAATACGATGTTCATGTTGCATAGTACAAGGTTCATGTTGCATAATACGATGTTCATACTGCATAATGCGATGTTCATGATGCATAATGCGATGTTCATGCTGCATAATGCGACGTTCACGTTGCATAATGCGATGTTCATGATGTATAATGCGATGTTCATGTTGCATAATGCGATGCTCATGTTGCATAATGCGATGTTCATGCTGCCTAATGCGATGTTCATGTTGCAAAATGAGATGTTCATGTTGCATTATGCGATGTTCGTGTTGCAAAATGCGATGTTCGTGCTGCCTAATGCGATGTTCGCATAATGCGATGTTCATGATGCATAAGGCGATGTTCATGTTGCATAATGCGATGTTCATGTTTCATAATGCGATGCTCATGTTGGCTTAATGCGATGTTCATGTTTCCTAATGCGATGATCATATTGCATAATGCGATGTTCATGCTGCATAATGCGATGATCATGCTGCATAATGCGATGATCATGATGCCATGTTCATGCTGCATAATGCGATGTTCATGCTGTATAATGCTTCATGTTGCATAATGCGATGTTCATGATGAATAATGCGATGCTCATGGTTCAAAATGCGATGTTCATGCTGCCTAATGCGATGTTCATGATGCATAATGCGATGTTCATGTTGCATAATGCGATGCTCATGTTGCATAGTACAAGGTTCATGTTGCATAATACGATGTTCATGCTGCATAATGCGATGTTCATGTTGCATGATGCGATGCTCATGTTGCATAATGCGATGTTCATGTTTTAAAATACGATGTTCATGTTGCATAGTACGAGGTTCATGTTGCATAATACGATGTTCATACTGCATAATGCGATGTTCATGATGCATAATGCGATGTTCATGCTGCATAATGCGACGTTCATGTTGCATAATGCGATGTTCATGATGTATAATGCGATGTTCATGTTGCAAAATGCGATGCTCATGTTGCATAATGCGATGTTCATGTTGCATAATGCGATGTTCATGATGAATAATGCGATGCTCATGCTGCAAAATGCGAAGTTCATGCTGCCTAATGCGATGTTCATGATGCATAATGCGATGTTCATGTTGCATAATGTGATGCTCATGTTGCATAGTACAAGGTTCATGTTGCATAATACGATGTTCATGCAGCATAATGCGATGTTCATGTTGCATGATGCGATGCTCATGTTGCATAATGCGATGTTCATGTTTTATAATACGATGTTCATGTTGCATAGTACAAGGTTCATGTTGCATAATACGATGTTCATACTGCATAATGCGATGTTCATGATGCATAATGCGAAGTTCATGCTGCCTAATGCGATGTTCATGATGCATAATGCGATGTTCATGTTGCATAATGCGATGCTCATGTTGCATAGTACGAGGTTCATGTTGCATAATACGATGTTCATGCTGCATAATGCGATGTTCATGTTGCATGATGCGATGCTCATGTTGCATTATGCGATGATCGTGTTGCATAATGCGATGTTCGTGCTGCCTAATGCGATGTTCGCATTATGCGATGTTCGCATTATGCGATGTTCCTGTTGCATAATGCGATGTTCATGATGCATAATGCGATGTTCATGTTGCATAATGCGATGTTCATGCTGCATAATGCGACGTTCATGTTGCATAATGCGATGTTAATGATGCATAATGCGATGCTCATGCTGTAAAATGCGATGTTCATGTTGCATAATGCGATGCTCATGTTGCATAGTACAAGGTTCATGTTGCATAATACGATGTTCATGCTGCATAATGCGATGTTCATGTTGCATAATTCGATGCTCATGTTACATAATGCGATGCTCATGTTGCATAATTCGATGTTCATGTTGCATAGTACAAGGCTCATATTGCATAATACGACGTTCATGCTGCATAATGCTATGTTCATATTGCATAATTCGATGCTCATGTTACATTATGCGATGCTCATGTTGCATAATGCGGTGTTCATGTTGCATAGTACAAGGTTCATATTGCATAATACGACATTCATGCTGCATAATGCGACGTTCATGTTGCATAATGCGATATTAATGATGCATAATGCGATGTTCATGTCGCATAATGCGATGCTCATGTTGCATAATACGATGTTCATGCTGCCTAATGCGACGTTCGTGTTGCATAATGAGATGTTCATGATGTATAATGCGATGTTCATGTTGCATAATGCGATGCCCAAGTTGCATAATGCAATGTTCATGTTGCATAATGCGATGCTCATGTTGCATAATGTTCATGTTGCATAATGCGATGCTCATGTTGCATAATGCGATGTTCATGATGAATAATGCGATGCTCATGCTGCAAAATGCGAAGTTCATGCTGCCTAATGCGATGTTCATGATGCATAATGCGATGTTCATGTTGCATAATGCGATGCTCATGTTGCATAGTACGATGTTCATGTTGCATAATACGATGTTCATGCTGCATAATGCGATGTTCATGTTGCATGATGCGATGCTCCTGTTGCATAATGCGATGTTCATGATGCATAATGCGATGCTCATGCTGCAAAATGCGATGTTCATGATGCATAATGCGATGCTCATGCTGCAAAATGCGATGTTCATGCTGCCTAATGCGATGTTCATGATGCATAATGCGATGTTCATGTTGCATAATGCGATGTTCATGCTGCATAATGCGATGCTCATGTTGCATAATGTGATGCTCATGTTGCATAGTACAAGGTTCATGTTGCATAATACGATGTTCATGCAGCATAATGCGATGTTCATGTTGCATGATGCGATGCTCATGTTGCATAATGCGATGTTCATGTTGCATAATGCGATGCTCATGTTGCATAGTACGAGGTTCATGTTGCATAATACGATGTTCATGCTGCATAATGCGATGTTCATGTTGCATGATGCGATGCTCATGTTGCATAATGCGATGTTCATGTTTTATAATACGATGTTCATGTTGCATAGTACAAGGTTCATGTTGCATAATACGATGTTCATACTGCATAATGCGATGTTCATGATGCATAATGCGATGTTCATGCTGCATAATGCGACGTTCACGTTACATAATGCGATGTTCATGATGTATAATGCGATGTTCATGTTGCATAATGCGATGCTCATGTTGCATAATGCGATGTTCATGCTGCCTAATGCGATGTTCATGTTGCAAAATGAGATGTTCATGTTGCATTATGCGATGTTCGTGTTGCAAAATGCGATGTTCGTGCTGCCTAATGCGATGTTCGCATAATGCGATGTTCATGATGCATAAGGCGATGTTCATGTTGCATAATGCGATGTTCATGTTTCATAATGCGATGCTCATGTTGGCTTAATGCGATGTTCATGTTTCCTAATGCGATGATCATATTGCATAATGCGATGTTCATGCTGCATAATGCGATGATCATGCTGCATAATGCGATGATCATGATGCCATGTTCATGCTGCATAATGCGATGTTCATGCTGTATAATGCTTCATGTTGCATAATGCGATGTTCATGATGAATAATGCGATGCTCATGGTTCAAAATGCGATGTTCATGCTGCCTAATGCGATGTTCATGATGCATAATGCGATGTTCATGTTGCATAATGCGATGCTCATGTTGCATAGTACAAGGTTCATGTTGCATAATACGATGTTCATGCTGCATAATGCGATGTTCATGTTGCATGATGCGATGCTCATGTTGCATAATGCGATGTTCATGTTGTAAAATACGATGTTCATGTTGCATAGTACGAGGTTCATGTTGCATAATACGATGTTCATACTGCATAATGCGATGTTCATGATGCATAATGCGATGTTCATGCTGCATAATGCGACGTTCATGTTGCATAATGCGATGTTCATGATGTATAATGCGATGTTCATGTTGCAAAATGCGATGCTCATGTTGCATAATGCGATGTTCATGTTGCATAATGCGATGTTCATGATGAATAATGCGATGCTCATGCTGCAAAATGCGAAGTTCATGCTGCCTAATGCGATGTTCATGATGCATAATGCGATGTTCATGTTGCATAATGTGATGCTCATGTTGCATAGTACAAGGTTCATGTTGCATAATACGATGTTCATGCAGCATAATGCGATGTTCATGTTGCATGATGCGATGCTCATGTTGCATAATGCGATGTTCATGTTTTATAATACGATGTTCATGTTGCATAGTACAAGGTTCATGTTGCATAATACGATGTTCATACTGCATAATGCGATGTTCATGATGCATAATGCGAAGTTCATGCTGCCTAATGCGATGTTCATGATGCATAATGCGATGTTCATGTTGCATAATGCGATGCTCATGTTGCATAGTACGAGGTTCATGTTGCATAATACGATGTTCATGCTGCATAATGCGATGTTCATGTTGCTTGATGCGATGCTCATGTTGCATTATGCGATGATCGTGTTGCATAATGCGATGTTCGTGCTGCCTAATGCGATGTTCGCATTATGCGATGTTCGCATTATGCGATGTTCCTGTTGCATAATGCGATGTTCATGATGCATAATGCGATGTTCATGTTGCATAATGCGATGTTCATGATGCATAATGCGATGTTCATGTTTCATAATGCGATGCTCCTGTTGCATAATGCGATGTTCATGATGCATAATGCGATGCTCATGCTGCAAAATGCGATGTTCATGATGCATAATGCGATGCTCATGCTGCAAAATGCGATGTTCATGCTGCCTAATGCGATGTTCATGATGCATAATGCGATGTTCATGTTGCATAATGCGATGCTCATGTTGCATAGCACAAGGTTCATGTTGCATAATACGATGTTCATGCTGCATAATGCGATGTTCATGTTGCATGATGCGATGCTCATGTTGCATAATGCGATGTTCATGTTTTATAATACGATGTTCATGTTGCATAGTACAAGGTTCATGTTGCATAATACGATGTTCATACTGCATAATGCGATGTTCATGATGCATAATGCGATGTTCATGCTGCATAATGCGACGTTCATGTTGCATAATGCGATGTTCATGATGTATAATGCGATGTTCATGTTGCATAATGCGATGCTCATGTTGCATAATGCGATGTTCATGCTGCCTAATGCGATGTTCATGTTGCATAATGCGATGTTCATGTTGCATTATGCGATGTTCGTGTTGCATAGCACAAGGTTCATGTTGCATAATACGATGTTCATACTGCATAATGCGATGTTCATGTTGCATGATGCGATGCTCATGTTGCATAATGCGATGTTCATGTTTTATAATACGATGTTCATGTTGCATAGTACAAGGTTCATGTTGCATAATGCGATGTTCATGATGTATAATGCGATGTTCATGTTGCATAATGCGATGCTCATGTTGCATAATGCGATGTTCATGCTGCCTAATGCGATGTTCATGATGCATAATGCGATGTTCATGTTGCATAATGCGATGCTCATGTTGCATAGCACAAGGTTCATGTTGCATAATACGATGTTCATGCTGCATAATGCGATGTTCATGTTGCATGATGCGATACTCATGTTGCATAATGCGATGTTCATGTTTTATAATACGATGTTCATGTTGCATAGTACAAGGTTCATGTTGCATAATATGATGTTCATACTGCATACTGCGATGTTCATGATGCATAATGCGATGTTCATGTTTCATAATGCGATGCTCATGCTGCATAATGCGATGTTCATATTGTATAATGCGATGTTCATGCACAATGCGATGTTCATATTGCATAATGCGATGTTCATGCTGCATAATGCGATGTTCATGCTGCATAATGCGATGTTCATGCTGTATAATGCTTCATGTTGCATAATGCGATGCTCATGCTGCATAATGCGATGTTCATGCTGCATAATGCGTTGTTCATGTTGCATAATGCGATGTTCATGATGCATAATGCGATGTTCATGTTGCATAATGCGATGTTCATGCTGCATAATGCGATGCTCATGTTGCATGATGCGATGCTCATGTTGCATGATGCAATGTTCATGTTGTATAATGCGATGTTGATGTTGCATAATGCTTCATGATGCATAATTCGATGTTCATGTTGCATAATGCGATGCTCATGTTGCATAATGCGATGCTCATGTTGCTTAATGCGATGCTCATGTTGCATAATGCGATGCTCATGATGCATAATGCGATGCTCATGATGCATAATGCAATGTTCATGTTGCATTATGCGATGTTTATGTTGCATTATGCATTGTTCTTGTTGCATTATGCAATGTTCATGTTGCATTATGCAATGTTTATCCTGCTTTATGCAATGTTTATGTTGCATTATGCGATGTTTATGTTGCATTATGCATTGTTCTTGTTGCATTATGCAATGTTCATGTTGCATTATGCAATGTTTATCCTGCTTTATGCAATGTTTATGTTGCATTATGCAATGTTTATCCTGCTTTATGCAATGTTTATGTTGCATTATGCAATGTTTATCCTGCTTCATGCAATGTTCATATTGTATTATGCAATGTTTAAATTGTCGAGTCGCGTTTCTTTTTTCCTTAGTATGCTTGATTACTAATATATATAAACCAAATGCAACACTTCTATACCGAATCAAAAAAGAAAGTGTGCAAATCTATTTTTGGAAATACTGAAAGAGAAGTAATAGCACATTTAGCAAAGAAAGTTTTAAAATATCCAAAATGTATGTATTAACAAAGTAATGATATATGTGTATGAACCAGTACTTCACTAACACAGTTTGAGTCCCTCAAATCAAAAAAGAAACAAAAATTGCAAAATTCACGGAGATGATCAAAATGCATGGAGCTGAAGATTACAGTCATCTTGTAAATTGCTTCTACTCAAACATAAAGACAAACACAATATTACAGTCATCTTGTTAATTCTTGGTTTTCTGTTAGTTATCACGTCAAAAGTTTAACTTCTGCTCAAACATAAAGATCATAGAATGTTTGAACACATTAGTTTACAGTCATCAAACGTAAAGATCGTAGAATGTTTGAACACATTAGTTTACAGTCATCAAACGTAAAGATCGTAGAATGTTTGAACACATTAGTTTACAGTCATCAAACGTAAAAATAGTAGAATGTTTGAACACATTAGTTTACAGTCATCAAACGTAAAGATCGTAGAATGTTTGAACACATTACTTGCTGGTTTTCTGTTAGTTCTCACGTCAAACGTTTAACTTCTGCTCAAACATAAATATCATAGAATGTTTGAACACATTAGTGTACAGTCATCAAACCTAAAGATCGTAGAATGTTTGAACACATTAGTTTACAGTCATCAAACGTAAAGATCATAGAATGTTTGAACACATTAGTTTACAGTCATCAAACGTAAAGATCGTAGAATGTTTGAACACATTAGTTTACAGTCATCAAACGTAAAGACAGTAGAATGTTTGAACACATTAGTTTACAGTCATCTAACATAAAGATCGTAGAATGTTTGAACACATTAATTTACAGTCATCAAACGTAAAGATCTTAGAATGTTTGAACACATTAGTTTACAGTCATCAAACATAAAGATCTTAGAATGTTTGAACACATTCGGTTACAGTCATCAAACATAAAGACCGTAGAATGTTTGAACACATTAGTTTACAGTCATCAAACATAAAGACCGTAGAATGTTTGAACACATTAATTTACAGTCATCAAACGTAAATACCGTAGAATGTTTGAACACATTAGTTTACAGTCATCAAACGTAAAGATGGTAGAATGTTTGAACACATTAATTTACAGTCATCAAACGTAAAGATCTTAGAATGTTTGAACACATTAGTTTACAGTCATCAAACATAAAGACCGTAGAATGTTTGAACACATTAGTTTACAGTCATCAAACATAAATACCTTAGCATATTTGAACACATTAGTGTACAGTCATCAAACGTAAAGATCTTAGAATGTTTGAACACATTAGTTTACAGTCATCAAACATAAAGACCGTAGAATGTTTGAACACATTAGTGTACAGTCATCAAACGTAAAGACCGTAGAATGTTTGAACACATTAGTTTACAGTCATCAAACATAAATACCGTAGAATGTTTGAACACATTAGTTTACAGTCATCAAACATAAAGACCGTATAATGTTTGAACACATAAGTTTACACCAATGTTCGTTACGAGGTTGATAATGCACGTTTTCTTTCTGACGCAGTATAGTTAAGAATATACACTAGAATAAAACATTAATTTGGACTTAATGTTGATGGCGAATCAGCGTGATTAAAGTATGAATACTATGCCCAATATGTATCCTCACTTATATGTTTAATGAGCTAATGCTAAACAATTGTAGTGAAGACATGGGTAATATTAGATTTCAGTTTAAGCCTGTATCTTATTGTCAAGAAAATTCGGTGTTGTGTCATAAATTGCTCATCATACAGACACAGCTGCATCGGTGGCGTGTGTACCATACGTTGCTTTACTCAAAAGGCGTGTCTGCCCTACACTTACCGTTTTATTGCATATTACATTATATACATGTACAAGAAAAATTGATGTCGTTTGCATGTAAAATAATTAACTAAACAAAACATAGAAAGAATAGAATGCAGCCACTAATTACGTCAGTGTACATTATGATAGAATTGGAGGATTTCTTTGAATGTTTCATCAGTTGTAACAATAATTTTATGTATGAAATTGCAAAGGACAATAGCTCTACTTTGGATGAAGACAGAGTTATGGTTCTTACATTCTGTACTTCCTCGATCATTGTGTGAACTTTCAAGCAAGACGAATTAGTATTTTTCAAGGGACGCTCCATTTCAAGAATTCTATTTAGAAAATTACAAAAGGTCTGTAATAAATACTGATAAAGGTGATCCTTTGGGAGCAACAAACTAAGAGAATAAAGCAGCATACTCGGTTTTATTGAGTCTGTTCATGAGAAGTAATGAAAGAAGCAACACCTCTCACGCCCCCTAGCACCGGCTTAAGCGGTATTCTACTTCAAAGCCACCTATATTGGGCTCGTTGGTCCCAAAGGACCAGTAAAAATAACACTACTGATTCGTAGCACGGGGAGACGTAACGTCAATTAGAATGAAACTGGAGTTATTGTTCTTCCAATCTGCGCTTCCTCTCACTGGCCCTTATCATTGTGTGAAGGTATGCTCCAGCGAAACATTCTAAGTATAAACTTACAAAGGGCAATAACTCTAACTTAAAAGAAGATATAGTTGTAGATATAGTTATAGATCATGCACTCTGTACTTACTCTCATTGTCCTCTATCATTATGTGTCATTCAAGTCGCATTAGCAGTGTTTGATTTAGGCTGAGGACAGCAACTCTAAGATTAAAATTACAAAAGACAATAACTTTTATTTGAATGCAGACATAGTTATGGTTCATGCACTCTACACTTTCTCCCGTTGGCCTTCATCATTGTGTGAAGTTTCATTCCGATCTCATTAGTATTATGGTCTGTAGAATAATTCTAATTATAACATTACAAAGGAAAATAACTCTTATTTAAATCAAGGTAGAGGTATGGTTCATGCACTCTGCACGTACTCTTATTGTCCTGTATTATTGTTTCATTTCAGTCCCATTATTAGTTTGTCAGTTAGTCTCCGGACACGAATGGGTGGTAGATGGAAAATTAAACAAATAAATTCACGAGCAAATGGCAAATAATCAAATTCATCGTAACCATGTTCATATTAGACTAATGAATATATATGTGTGCGTATTATCATTCTTATTAAATTATCAGTTAAATGCTATTAAAACTCTTGTTCACAAACATAATAACTGATGGGCGAAACGACCTATGGGCGAGAAAAACGATGAGCGAAGTGTATGCAACGAATGAGCAGGACCAGGCATCAATTGCAATTTTATTTATTAGTGTATAAACGAATTACACAATAATACAAGTATAGTTATCGCTTTAAATGGTTACTTATACATTCTATTACCTGTAGCATATATTCTAAAGCATTAGTTTGAAGAAAAAAATAACCTTGCAATAAAATTAATTTTGTTTCCATCAAAGGTCCTCTCACAAACGAAAAGGTGTTATTACATTTATTGTCAACATCAAAACGATCGCCTTTCATTTTATTTCCTGTATTTACGTATACTATAGTATAAAAATGAAGTGTTTACAAACAATGAAACCACTGCGTAAATGTATTCTAAAATGATATCAATTAATATTTTTTCTTATCTAACTTCTCCTCCCATAGTCTTTTCAAGAACAATATTAACTATAGTCGCCGCCTCAATACCGACCCGCGAATGTGCTTCTGAAATGGGTTGACCAAAAATGGGTTGACCGAAAGAACTTTAGTAAGATTAATATAACAAATAGTTCGGTTCAAGTAGGTAAAGACATATTATTAAAAATGGCCTTAGATGCTCGAAATGTTAATTTAATGCATACTTTCTTTGATATATTGACTTAAAACCAAGAGTGTCGCTCCTCTCGATCACGGGAGAGGAGATCCCCGTGTTCTCACTATAGAAAGCGCTCTGACCGTACACAGCCAGCTTAAATATCCAAATCGTAAAAAGGGCTGGTAAGGTCAGAGAAGGCTCGGATTAGTCTGGACGAAGTAACACATATTATATTTCCGACATTTGTTTTCAGGGAATATGCACTAATTCTATCCTCAGAGGTCTGCATTATGGCAATATTGAATAAAAATAACTTTTATGTACTACTGTGACAATAAAAAGTTCATTATTGTTGAAAACAATATAAGTGCCAAAGTCTGCACAGAATGCAGTCATCCGGCCTGAGTAAACAAAACTGTATTTCAAAACATAAATCTATTTGTGTGTCACTACAATCGATAAAGGTGCAGTTTTGTGATTGTAACTTGGTATAATAAACATCAATTTATCGATTTGTTAGGCTAAATTATCGTAAAATATCGAGCAGGCGCCGCAGACACCGTTAAATGTGCATGCCTGATTTTTTTTGTAATACCCCAGTGTTCACTATAGGACCTAAAAAACTAAATAAAAAGGCTTTACGGCTCAGAGAAAGCTCGGATTACTTCCAGACACGCGTCAAGAGCTGTTACAGTTGTTATTTGCACACCAGGCGTAAGTGTTACTGTAACGGCTTGTTCTAAGTGATATTTGAATGTAAATGCTGATGTACAAGCTAACAATATGTATCTCCTACTAATATTACCTTTAATACAATCCAGCGTGCATATATAGGATGTGTAAGCATCAGCACTATAATGTTCTAATATTACCTATTATATCCTATCAACGTTTTAAGCTAACAGGAACGATTTACTCAATTGCAGCGTCCTGTACGAGTCACCTTGTCACTGTGTTCTGTTGTATTTTGCCAACCTTCTCAACCCTCTTATCTGTTTATTCACTTCCCCTAACTCCCCTTTCCGCCAGATCTACTGTTGTTGTCCCTCTTACTTGGCGGGTATCTGTCGTGACATACCTTCTGTTGGATCATCGCTGTAAATTCTGTTCCTATGATGATTCTCGCTGTTCACCCACAGTTCGCCTGATATTTCCCTTTTTACCCTTTTCCCCACTTAGATTGGACTGTTTATGGTACACTGATATGTCCGCTACTACGCCATCTATGATTATATATCTTTGTGAAACGCCCCCACCCACGTCCGCCTACTACTCCATGGTACTCCACTACTGTGCTATTGACCGCCGCATACTTCAGATGCGCTAGATGAAGAACCAACGCATTATGTCTGCATCGTTCCATCTTGTAGTGAACGCCGGCCGAGCATCGTCACAAGACAGCAACGAGGTTATAGCTACTCTAGATTTGAGGGCCGAGAAGGTGGATTTTTGCTGAATGGTGAAGATCGATAAGCAATGAATTGATGAAACATGATATGGAGAGACCTGCATTCGACAGTGTTCGAATTCCACTTGTGGGTCCAAATCTATAATGATCAAGCAATAATGGATGTCACCACGTTATGCATAACGTTATTTGTGTTACGAGTAACCTTAAATATAGCTATAACCATTACGGCCAGGATCTGATTTGACATTAACAATCAAACGTTACGCAATACTGCTACTTCGATTACATATTACCAAAATAATGTTACTCGTAACCTTTATGTATGTTCATTGTTTGATAAATTTTAGATGATGATATGCCAAAATGAGATATAGGTTCCTATAGAAACCACAGCGTCCGAACGCAATGGCATCGTAGGTCCGCACTGTACTGCAAACAAAGACTTGATAATACAATGATAGAGACAAAAAACAACAGAAAGGGTGGTGAAGACAGGGTTACCGACTTAGAACGGTCAGTAGGCAATAAGGCCTACTGGTTAGCTTGAATCGATTTTATATGCGTACAATCCTCGCTACTATCCTGTCTTTAGCGCCCAAATAGACAAGACAGTGTAAACAAAACTACGTCCCATCAAAAGGAATTCTCTAACAATAAAGTCCACATCCAGAGAAACTAACTAAAGAAACACATACAAAATAATAAACATCTCAGGATGTATCCATAATCGTACTAAACAACCATAGTAGTTGCATCTAAAGAGAAAACCAATCTAGGGTACGCCCAGAAAACCCGAGGGACGAAAGCTCATGCTCCCATCTCCCTTAGTTGGGGTTTCAGTAGGTACAATCATAGAGTCCCAAGAGGTTGTCCAGTCATCGCACAAGTGAAAAGTGAAGCGTAATGACTGACTGTAGAGGGGTCAATCACTAAACATGCAGTGCGCTGTAAAACCAAAGAGTTATATCCTTTTCTGACGAACTTCCTGATTAAATTTGTAAAACACCATGGGAGTTCAGGGAGGGCCCATTTATCAAATATATTCCTTCGAATGTATCAAGTCTAGGGCGGGTCCAGTTATGTCAAATATTCCCTGAAATGTATCAATACATGTTCTATAAAAGTCAATCTTTGATCACTGTCATATAGTCAACAAGACACGTCAACAATATATGACTCTTGCTTTGTGATATAAGACACGTTCGCAATATATGAGTCATGGTTTGTGCGACAAAACACGCCCACTATATATGATTCACGCATTGTGCTACAAGACACATCAACAATATATGACTCGTGTTTTGTGCTACAAGACACGTCCACAATATATGGCTGACAGTATATGATTCACGTTTAGCGCTACTACTATTAATGCCATTGCCATTTATTAAGTTATATAAGGTTATTATTGTCCAGAACACCTTTCGTCTCTTTCGTGTTTACGCAATATCTGTACTGCCATTTGTTAGTAATTACATTTGCATATTTCAATAAATCTTCAGGTGTACATATAATAAATTTCCGATTGCTTAGAATACGAACATGTTATTTTCCAAATTGGCAAACATTATTAATATTTGCATAGACCACCTGAAGACAAGTTACATGTACTACCCTTATTGATTTACTAAAAGCGACGTGGAATAGTGAATTGTGTCCTACCAAATAACATCTACCATCAAAATGCTCTTCGGTTTCATATGAAATATGCACAGTCATACATTTGTTGTAATTGGCAATTAAAGCATATAGAAGGGCACTAACCAAGGATCACTATGATCAAATTTCATTGATATTTGAGTCCTTATTTTTACAATCCCAAACAAGTTCTCGCTTCTATATTATTTATTTAAGGTTGACCAGAGTTACCTTTCAATGTGTAAAAATATGATGTTGACATGTTATTGACTTTGTCATCCAAGACCGTTCATTTCAAATTTGTAACATATAGAAGTTTCTGGATAAAATAAATAAGATGTTTATATTTATTTTCAACATCATGAGGTATGATGTATACGTTGATTCTGTCATTCAATGTTATTTAAATAAATACGTTAAACATGTTTATCTTATTGTAAACTTCTAAAGATTCTATGGCAGTATGAATAGGGTCTTTTGAAATTGATGGTTGTTCAGTATTTATTAATTTGTTCCGTATTTACTGCAATGGTTTAGGATGGAATTAAAAGAAACATTTATATATTGTGAGAAGATTTATATTGGCAGTTAGTGAGCTCATCTATAGAAAAAGTGATATTGGACTATTGTGAATAACTAAACCAGGAAAGACTTGAACTAAAAGTAGATGAAAGGACACTTGACAATTTGGATGAAAGATACACTTGACACTTTGGGTAAAATAGACACTTGACAATATTATTTGGACTTCATTCTAAAATCGAATTTTAAAGACATTTTAAAGAAAGGCGATATAAAAGTCGAACAGGAAATGTAGAGTTCAAGGACCATAGTCAATCAAAACACGCAAAGAAACAAACAACAATTACAAACATGAATACAAGGCAAAGTGTATGACATCACAAACATAAAAGGGGTGACAGTAGGGCTACCTCTGTACCAAAATAGGCTGCTGGGGCCGGGGATTTAAACCAGGCTCTAGGGTGCACCCCTCAATGTTAAATTCTCTTACAAGCAAGTCATTATCAGTATTACACATATTGTATCTAATTGATGCATATTCTGTAAGTGAATAACTTCCATTGTACTATTTGAATAAGTTCTTTGATTATATTTTAAAAAGAGTTGTCGCAGATTTTGCATTTCATTTCTCGTTACATTTTTCCCGTAACACCAGACCAATCATGTATATTAATGTTCAGGTCACAGGGTCAAATGATATTGAAGCAGCGAAGACAAAATTGATGTGACAATTTGCTATTTTGTCGAGCTCTTTATAATGTAGAATGGTACTCGTTTCCGGAAAACTCTAACGTTTTCACGATTGCGTGTCACTTTGACGTACGTTTGACATGGTAATTCGTCTTATATAAATATTTCATGTCTAGGATGTAGTACTGTTTCATTTATGGGGTGAAGAGCAAGAGTTATATTAACAATAATTTAAAGTGTGGTTTGTATCCCTTTAGAACCCGATTTAAAGCTTTACGGATGTGTGGCAAATGACCGTTGCAAGGAGGTACTCCTAATATCTACCCTCGTATGTGATTAATGTTGTGTCTGAATTTTCCAAAGCGGAACTCCGAGTATCAATGCCCGCATGTGGATGTTGTTGTCACTGACCGTTCCAAGGCGGTCTCTCTAGTATCAACCCTCGTATGTGGTTGATGTTGTCCCTGACCGTTACACGGCGGTACCCCTAGTATCAAACGAAATATAAAAAGATCGGACAGGGAAAGTAGCATTCAACCCTCGTATGTGGTTGATGTTGTCCCTGACCGTTACAAGGCGGTATCTCTAGTATCAACCTTCGCATGAGAATGATGTTGTCCCTGACCCTTCCAAGGCTGCACTCCTTGTACCAACCCTCGCATGTGGGTGGTTGATGTCCCTGACCGTACCACAGCGTTACCCCTAGTATCAACCTTCGTACGTAGCTGATGTTGTCCCTGACAGTACCAAGGCGGTACCACTAGTATCAACCCTCGTTTGTGGTTAATGTTGTCCCTGACCGTACGAAGAGGGTACCCCTAGTATCAACCCTCGTATATGGTTGATGTTGTCCCTGCTCGTAACAAGGCGGTACTCCGAATATCAACCCTCGTATGTGTTCAATGCACTTGTTATCCCTGACCGTACCAACGTGGTACCCCTAATACCCATACTTGTATGTGTCTCACTCTGTATATATACTCATGCCATGTATTTGTTATTTGAACTGCATGTTTATGGCTGCGTTATGCACACTGCATATCCGATGTTTGTACATGATTCATGTATGTAATGTTTGAACTGCATGTTTATGGCTGCGTTATGTACGCTGAGTGTTCGAATTTTGTATATGATCCATGTATTTGTTGTTTGAACTGCGTGTTTATATCTGCGTTATGGACACTGCCTGTTCGCTGTTTGAACTACGTGTTAATGGCTGCGTTATGTACACTGTATGTTTATAATTTGTATATCATACATGTATTTGCTGTTTTAACTACGTGTTAATGGCTGCGTTATGTACATGGATTGTTTAAGGTTTGTATATGATCCATGTATTTGTTGTTAGAACTGCGTGTTTATGACTGCGGTATGTACACTGCATATTCGATGTTTGTATATGATCCATGTATTTGTTGTTTGAGCAGCGTGTTATGGCTGCGTTATATACACTGCATATTCGATGTTTGTATATAACCCATGTAATTATTGTTTGAACTGCATGTATGGCTGCGTAATGTACACTGCATGTTCGATATTTGTATATGATCCATGTATTTGTTGTTTGAACTGCGTGTTTATGTCTGCGTTATGTACACTGCCTTGTTCGATGTTTGTATATGATACATGTATGTGTTATTTAAACTGCATATTTATTGCTGCGTAATGTACACTGCATGTTCGAAATTTGTATATGATCCATGTATTTGTTGTTTGAACTGCGTGTTTATATCTGCGTTATGTACACTGCCTGTTCGATGTGTGTATATGATCCATGTATGTGTTATTTAAACTGCGTGTTTATTGCTGCGTAATGTACACTGCATATTCGATGTTTGTATATGATCCATGTATTTGTTGTTTGAACTGCGTTTTTATGTGTGCGTAATGTACACTGCCTGTTCGATGTTTGTATATGATCCATGTATGTGTTATTTAAACTGCGTGTTTATTGCTGCGTTATGTACACTGTCTGTTCGATGTTTGTATATGATCCATGTATTTGTTGTTAGAACTGCGTGTTTATGTCTGCGTTATGTTCACTGCCTTGTTCGATGTTTTTATATGATCCATGTATGTGTTATTTAAACTGCGTGTTTATTGCTGCGTAATGTACACTGCATGTTCGAAGTTTGTATATGATCCATGTATTTGTTGTTTGAACTGCGTGTTTATATCTGCGTTATGTACACTGCCTGTTCGATGTGTGTATATGATCCATATATGTGTTATTTAAACTGCGTGTTTATTGCTGCGTAATGTACACTGCATATTCGATGTTTGTATATGATCCATGTATTTGTTGTTTGAACTGCGTGTTTATGTGTGCGTTATGTACACTGCCTGTACGATGTTTGTATATGATCCATGTATGTGTTATTTAAACTGCGTGTTTATTGCTGCGTTATGTACACTGTCTGTTCGATGTTTGTATATGATCCATGTATTTGTTGTTAGAACTGCGTGTTTATGGCTGAGTTATGTACACTGCCTGTTCGATGTTTGTATATGATTCATGTATTTGTTGTTTAAACTGCGTGTTTATTGCTGTGCTATGTTTACTGTATGTTCGATATTTTCATCTACTTTTGAACACATCCCACAAACCAGTGTATGTTCTAGGTCCCAAACTGTGCAGTTTGTTGATGGCCAGTGGTTGGCGTTGCCATATTTCTCCAGTGTTCCTCTGTCTCTCTTATCCCCATGGCCTTTCTAGCACACATTTCTGCGCCTAATACTGTAATTAGTGTATATTTGTGATGCTAAATGTTTTTATCTTAATTAGAAATCTCATTATATTCTACCAACTTTATAAGTATGCCCGTTATTTATTACACATCATTCATTCAAATATTCAAATATCATTACTAGCAATACAATAAAGTGGAAATTTATCGTCGGACCGCCTGTCGAAATGATTGCTTTTTGTTACTTTGAAAGTAGCAGGTGTTCTACTCTATTTAACCATCTGACTTTAAGTATATTTATATATCTTTTTGGTATTATTACGTTTATCAAAGTGATTGAAACATGCAAATGTTATTATTATTAAGTTTAGTATTAGTAGTAGTATAAACCGTGAATCATCCAGGTGCAGCTGACGTGTTTGTTGTTTGACAGATATACAATAAGTGTCTTGGTATATACAATTGTATTTGAAGAAATATTGCAAATACATATCCCCCATAAACTGCTGAGCCAACGCTTTTAGTTGATTTTCCGGTTCATTGTGCTATTTCGTTAAAGGTTATTAGATATAGCAATTCTTGCATACCGGACAAGGATATCCGTCATTTTAAAGGGGATAGATATTTCCATTTCACTCTAGGGTCGAGATTCACGCGTTCACCAACATCCGGTATGTAGGAAAACATGCAAAACGTTGGTAGCTGGCTACGTCAACGCACAACTTGTTTCTGATATGCAAGGAAAAGAATATATCATGGGTATTCGGTCCAAATGGGGAATTCCATCTCTCGGTATATGTGTTTAAATCGCAACCTCGGCAGAGCCTCGGTTCCGATAAAAACACTTATACCACGGAATTCCTCATCTTCACAGGATACACATGATAAATTCTTTTTCTTGCATCTTATAATCTATAACTTTTTTTGGATATGTTAGAATATACAAAATACTAATATGGCCATTTAATGGTGGCCATTTAGGATTTTCTAAATGGTTGACATGTATAAACTGTTCTTTGTTGCAGTTCGGCTTTAAAGCTGTATATCCACGTTATGTCAGTGGTTAAACCAACATTGGCAGGGGTCAGCAATCCAGTAGTACTGATTACAATAATCCACACATGATTAGAGAACTAGCCAACTAGTTAAACATACCTATTATTGATATTTAGTTATAATAAAGGATGGTGACACGAAACAAAGTTTTGCTACTTTAGATTGATTTTTATTGAGGCAACCTGCATATTTCTGAATTAAGTAAAGGGATTTGGTGTCAAGAAGGTGACATGAAAATAAGGTTTTGCTTCTCTAGATTTTTATTTAGGAAACCTGTATAGATCTGCAATATTTAAAGTGATCTAGTGTCAAGGGTTCAAGCTTAATATTCAGCATTTACAGAGTCCTTAGTCCTTACATATCATCATCAGTTAACATGCCACTTCGTGAATAATCATCATGCTGACACTGAGTCATGTGCATGTCATCAGTCAACATGTAACTCCGAGATTCATCATCATGTTGGCACTGGCCGAGATCTGTGCATGTCATCAGCCAACATGCCAATTCGTGATTCATCATCATGCTGACACTGGCCGAGATCTGTGCAGGACACCAGACAACATACCACTTCATGATTCATCATCATGCTGGCATTGACCGAGTGCATGTCATCACTCTACATGCCACTCCAAGAATCATCATTATGCTGGCACTGGCAGAGTTATGTGTATTGCCATCAGTCAACATGCCACTTCGAGATACACATCATCATTCTGGCACAGGCCGAGATCTGCGAATGTCATCAGTTAACATGCCACTCCGAGAGTAATCATTATCCTGGCGCTGGCCGAGATCTGTGCATGTCATAAGTCAACATTTCACTCCGAGATTCATCATTATGCTGGCATTGGTCGAGATCTGTGCATGTCATCAGTCAACATTCCAATTTGGGATTCATCAAGATGCTGGGACCAGCCGAGATTTAAGCATTCAATCAGTTAACATCCCACTTCGAAATTAAACGACATGCTGGAACTGCCCGAGATCTGTTCATGTCATCAGTCAATATGCCACATCAAGATGTTGGTTCTGGCGGAGATTTATGCCTGTCATCAGTCAACATGCTATTTTGTGATTCTTTATCATGCTGGCACTGGCCGAGATCGGTGGATGTCATCTGTCAACATGCCACTTCGAGATTGATCATCATGCTGGCACTGACCAAGATCTGTGCATGTCATCAGTCAACATGACACTTCGAGATTCATCATCATGCTGGCACTAACCGAGATTTGTGCATGTCATCAGTCAACATGGCACTCCAAGGTTCGTTATTTTGCTGGCCCTTTGCCGAGATATGTGCATGACATAAATCAACATGACAATCCACGATTCATTATCCTCTAGCATGGGCAGAGGTCTGAGCAAGTCACCAGTTAACATTCTACTTCGAGATTCATCAAGATGCTGGCATTGACCGAGATATTTGCATGTTATCAGACAAGATGCCACAACAAAATTTAACATCATGCTGGCACTGGCCGAGATCTGAGCATGTCATCAGTCAACATGCCACTCCGAGATTTATCATCATGCTGGCCCTGGCCGAGATATGTGTCTTGATTCTGTCTGTGGTCGAGATCTGTGCATATCATCAATCAATACTTCACTTCGAGATTCTTCAAGATCCTGGCACCGGCCGCGATATGTGCATTTTATCAGTCAATATGCCACTCCGAGATTCATCATCCTGCTGACACTGACCGAGATCTGTGCATGTCATTAGTGAACATGCCACTCCGAGATTCATCACCAGGCTGGGACTGGCCGAGATAAGTGCATATTATCAGTGAACATACCAATCCGTGATTCATCATCATGCTGACACTGGCCGAGATCTGTGCATGTCATCCGTCAACATACCACTCCGAGATTCATCATCACGCTGATATATGTGCATGTCATCCGTCAACATTTTACTTCGAGGACTATCATCATGATGACAGTGGCCGAGATTTATGCATGGCATCAATCAACATGACACCTCGCGAATCATCTTTATGCTGACACTGAACAAGGTCAGTAATTGTCATCATGCTGGTACTGGCCGAGATCTGTGGATGTCATCTGTCAACATTCAACTCCGGGATTCAACTTCATGTTGGCATAGGCCGAGATTTGTGCATGCCATTAGCCAACATGCCAATTCGTGATTCATAATCATGCTGGCACTGAAAGAGATCTGTGCATATAATCAGTCAATGTGCCACTTCGTGTTTCATCATCATGCTGACACAAGCCGAGATCTGTCCATGTCATCAGTGAACAATCCTCTGCGAGATTTATTATCATCCTGACACTGACCGAGATCTCTGTGTATGTCATCAGTGAACATGCCAATAAGAGATTCATCATCATGCTGGCACTGACCGAGATCAGTCCATTTCATTTGTAAACATTCCTCTGCGAGATTTATTATACTGCTGACACAGGCCGAAATCTGCGCATGTCATCAGTGAACATGCCAATAAGAGATTCATCATCATGCTGGCACTGACAGAGGTCAGTGCATGTCATCAATCAACTTTCCTTTGTGATACTTATTATCATGCTGGCACTGACCGAGATCAGAGCATGTCATTAATCAACATTCTTCTGCGATATTTATCATCATGCTGGCATTGGCCGAGATCTGTTCATGCCATCAGTCAGCATACCACTTCGTGATTCATCATTATGCTGGCACTGGGCGAAATATGTACATGTCATCCGTCAAGATGCCACTCTGAAATTCATCCTCATGCTGGCACTGACCGCGATCTGTGCATGTCATCAGTCAATATTCCACTTCGAGAGTCATCATCATGCTGGCATTGGCCGAGATCTGTGCATGTCATCAGTCAACGTTCCACTTCAAGATCCATCATCATGCCGGCATTGGCCGCGATCTGTGCATGTCATCAGTCAACATACCACTTCGTGATTCATAAAGATGCTGGCCCTGACCAATATCTGTGCATGTCATTAATCAACATGCCACTTAGAGATTCATCATCATGCTGGCACTGACGGAGATATGTTTATGTCATCGGTCAACATTCCATTTTGTGATTCATCAATAAGCTGGTACTGACCGTGATCTGTGCATGTCATCTGTAAACATGCCACTCCGACATTAATGTTCTACCTGGCACTGACCAAGGTCTGAGCATATCATCAGTCAACATGCCACTTAGAGCTTCATCATCAGGCTGGTACTGAACGAGATATGGTCATGTCATTAGTCAACATGCCACTTCGAGATTTAGCAAGATGCTGCCACTGGCGGAGATTGATGTATGTCATCAGTCAAAAAGTCACTTCGAGATTCATCAACTATCTGGCACTGGCAGCGATCTGTGCATGTTGTCAGTCGACATGCCACTCCGAGATTCATCAACTAGCTGGCACTGGCAGCGATCTGTGCATGTTGTCAGTCGACATGCCACTCCGAGATTCATCAACTACCTGGCACTGGCAGCGATCTGTGCATGTTGTCAGCCGACATGCCACTCCGAGATTCATCAACTAGCTGGCACAGGCAGCGATCTGTGCATGTTGTCAGTCGACATGCCACTCCGAGATTCATCAACTAGGTGGCACTGTCAGCGATCTGTGCATGTTGTCAGTCGACATGCCACTCCGAGATTCATCAACTAGCTGGCACTGGCAGCGATCTGTGCATGTTGTCAGTCGACATGCCACTCCGAGATTCATCAACTAGCTGGCACTGACCGATAGCTGTGCATGTCATCAGTCAACATGCCATTTCTTGATTATGCATCATGCTGTCACTGGCCGATATCTGTGCATGTCATCTGTCAATATGACACTTTGTGATTCTTCTTCTTGATGGCACTGGCCGAGATCTGTGGATGTCATCTGTCACCATGCGACTTCGGCCGTTTCCAAAGGTCCATTATCATGCTCTTTTTTATAGCACAGTGGCGTTGCTTGTGCAGTGTGGCGGCAGTAGAACATCTCCCCGCACTTGCACTCAGTACTGTTATTCATTCGATCTTTGGAGATCGCTGAGCCCGATACTTATATTTAATTATCGGTGGTACTTTTTCATTTCTTTTTGTTTTCTTACTTAATTTCAGTGGTTCTACTACTCCGGCCGACTAAAGGCTCTGGGTATTTTTCAACGACTTATATGATATGTTGTCTGCTTTTTAATTTAGTCTTTTGACTGCTACTTGTGATATGCAGGCTTCATAACCGCTGCTCCCAACTCAATTCCATTATGTTTATTTCGCTCTTCGGGGCATTAATTTTACTAGATACTGGGAACATACGCCATACGACATGGGGAAGAAAGATATTCCATGTCTACCGCCTTATGCATACCATCTTCGGGATGGTTAAAATGTTGTACTATTGATTTTATTAATATTGAGTTCTGCTCAACCAGGGGCTAGAGGGCGTGAGCAGTAGCTAGCATATTTCAATACCGCTCATGAACAGTCTCAAGCAAACTGAGACTGCAATATTTCGTATGTGTCGTTTTCGGCCGTTTCCATAGGTCCATTATCATACTCTTTTTTTCAAGATTCTTCATCATGCTTGCACTGACCGAGATCTGATGATGTCTTCTGTCAGCTGCCACTTCGAGATTCATCCGGATGCTGGCATTGACCGAGATCTCTTCATATCATCAGTCAACATGTAACTTCGTGATACTTTTTCGTCAGGTGTGGAACCATCGTTTATGGACAAATTGTTGGTATCCCTGTGGGTACGAACTGTGCACCACTTGTCGCAGATGTGTTTTTATTTTGCTATGACAGAGATTTCATGTTGAGTCTTTCACCAGATACCCAGGCAGATGTTATTGAAGCCTTTAGGGACACCTCTCAATATCTGGATGACATATTGAACATTGACAACCCTTTCTTTCCAACTATGGTTAATAAAATGTATCCTAAAGAACTTCAGCTTAACAAAGCTAATACATCTGATAATAACTATTCTTTTCTTGATTTAGATCTCTCGATTGAAAATGGTGAAATAATTAGCAAAATCTATGACAAGAGAGATGATTTTAATTTTGACATTGTTAACTATCCGCACTTGGATGGGGATGTTCCCCGAGCAACTTATTATGGGGTGTATGTTTCTCAACTTATTGGTTTTTCAAGAGCTTGTACTCGAGTTGAGGACTTTAATATTCGTAATCTTTGTATAACTAAAAAGTTACTCAATCAGGGTTACCGTTACCATAAACTTCGTAAAATCTTTGCAAACCTTTGTTCTTCCAAATAATAAAGTAATTTAAGGACTCTTCTGCGACAAGGACTATCTCAACCTGACTTCTATGGTGATGTGATTTATAAACTTTGTAAGATTCTTGGTCATGATCATTTTTATACTATCATTGTTAAACTTGTTAAAAAGTTTATCATAAGAGGTTATGACCCTATCATTTTGCAACGTACTGCATGCTTGGTGGTGGACCTTTTTTCAGTTCGCCACTATGCTTTCCTCTTTAATTGTACGATGATCGGACAGGCTGTGGACCCTATGATGACGCCTACCTAAAGCCCATTGGGACGGTGGCGTTTGATGTTTGTATATGATCTTTCTTGCCCTGACCTTAATGGTTTATTCTCTTGTTTCTCTGGTACCTTCATTGTGGCTTACAAGGCTATTATTTTTTTGTATTATATTTACACGAGGATATCTGTGTTTTACTTATATTGCCTGTTGATGCTGCCTTGTTGGTTAAGGATTAGATCATGGCGGGGATTTCTTTATTTAAACTGTCCTGTTTTAATGGGATGTCAGTAGGGTAAGTGTGATGTTTGGTGCACCCTAGAACCGGTTTAAACACCCAGTGGCATACTTTGCCACTGACCGTTCCAAGGCGGTAGCCCTATTGTCAACCATTTTGTGTTTTTGATGTCGTTTGCATTTTATATTTCCTCATCATGTTGGCGCTGGCATGTGGATGTCATCAGTAAACATACCACTTCGAGATTCATCATGATGCTTGTACTGGCCGGGATCTGTGGATGTCATTAGCCAACATTCCACTTCGAGATTCAACATCATTCTGGCACTGGCCGCGATGTGTACATGTCATCACTAAACATGCCACTTCGTGATTCATCAAGTTTCTGGCACTGACCGAGATCTGTGCCTCTCATACGTCAACATGCCACTCCGAGACACATCATTATGGTGGAACTGACCGAGGTCTGTGCATGTCATCCGTCAACATTGCACTCCAAGATTCATCATCATGCTGGCATTGACAGAGAGTTGTGCATGTCATCATGCAACATGCCACTTCATGATTATTCATCAAGCTGGCACTGGCCGAGATCTGTGCATGTCATCTGTCAACATACCACTTCGAGATTCTTCATCATGCCGGCACTGACCGAGATCTGTGGATGTCTGCTGTCAGCTGCCACTTCAAGATTCATCATCATACTGGCACTTGCCGCCATCTGTGCATGTCATAAATCAACATGCCACTTCGTGATTCATCAAGATGCTGGCACTGACCGAGATCTGTGCCTGTCATCATTCAATATGCCACTCCGAGTCATCATCATGCTGGCATTGAACGAGATCATATGTGAATGTCATCAATCACAATGCCACTTCGTAATTCTTCATCATGCTGGCACTGGTCGCGATCTGTGCATGTCATCAGTCAACATGTCTCTGCAAGATTCATCATAATCCTGGCACTGGCCGATATATCTTGTCATCAGTCACCATTCCACTTCCAGATTCATCTTCATGCTGGCATTGGCAGAGATCTGAGCATGTCATCAGTCAACATCCCACTACGAGATTCATCATCATGCTAGCACTGATCGAAATCTGTGCAAGTCATCCGTCAACATGATACTTCGCGATTTATCATTATGCTGGCTTTGACCGAGATCTGTGCATGTCATCAGTCAACATGCCACTCCGAGATTCATCATACTCCTGGCACTGGCCAAGATCTGTGCTTGTCATCAGTCAACCTTCCACTCCGAAATTCATCATCATGCTGGCACTGGCCGAGATCTGTCGATGTCATCAGTCAACATGCTACTTCGAGATTCATCATCATGCTGGCTCTGGCCGAGATCTGTGCACATCATCAGTCAACATGCTACTTCGCGATATATCGTCGTGCTGACACTGGCCGAGATCAGTCAACATGCCACTTTGAGATTCATCATCATGCTGACACTGGCCGTGATCTGTGTATGTCATCAGTTAACATGCCACTTCGAGATTCATCACGATGCCGGCACAGTCCGAGATCTGTGCATATCATCAGTCAACATGCCACTCCGAGATTCATTATCATGGTTTTATATATGTAACTTGATAGTTTTTTTTGTAGTTTTATAGTGCCAATTACAAGTGTAATATTACTTTTGTTGGTGTGTTAGGTAGCGCAGAAATGACATTCTGCGATTTTTCCTGATTTGAGTATGTTTTACAAATTCCATAATTTCCTGCAAATAATTTCATTTTCACATTTCCCTGTTGTTCAGCGTCTGTGGCCGCCCTGCCAATAGCTATTACACCCATTATCCATTTTGCCACGCACTCTTTGTATACCTTCATCATCTAGTGATTAAATGCTAAATACTTTCTTTTGTCTAAATATATAAGTAAAAATAATAATGTATTACTCGTACAGCTACATGGGCACATGTACCCAGCAAGCATGTTATAGCAGTTGAGCCAAACATGTGTGCATATTAGAAATCAGCTGTATTTGTTTTGGACGAATACTACTGTCCTCTTCAGATATTAAAGATGATTGCTGATATATTGTTTAATAAGGCTTTACAAGTACATGAGACCATTTTGAAAATCCAAGATTGATGCTATACTTGCTTTTGAGAAAGTGGAATCACTGCGTTGTTTGATTCCTCTTAGTAAATTGTTTTTAGAAATATATAGGCTTTAAATCTCTAACAACACGGAACTATAATATGGACAAAGTGAACATTACTAAATTTGATGTGTAACAAACACGTTATTGAACAATTAGGTATTTATTCCGAGTTCTACATATATATATCTAAATATATATATATATATCTTTCCCTTTCCCTGGAACAATTCATTTGTCACGTGACAATCGTCTCACAATCAATATGATACTATGTTATCTCGTGACATTTCTATGTCACGTGATGTTTGATTATTTAATATGTATGACGGTGGAACAACACGTGTTTGGTTAGTCACATTTGATCGCTGCAATCATGAAGTTGTCAATCGTCATCCTGACTGTCGCACTTGCAACTGTTTGCAATGGAGGAAGTAGGTAAATACAGTCTTAATTTGATATTTAACATGTTTGATGCTACATATACATAATATTTAATAATATGTCGGTTCGTTTATTTTCGTGAAACGTTGGTCATTTTGGAAGTATTGACGTATTACTCGAATCAATAGTTGAAGATTATTGTTTGAGAAAAAAAAGTTCGGCATTTTACACTATTTGCATAGTGCCTAAGTCAGTTATATATCTGGGAAATGGAATCTTAAAATGGGTAGCGTACTTTTGAAAATCGGCAAAGAAACAACGTTATTAATTCTGTAAAAAAATAATGATATATTTACAATATAAGCAAGAGCGAACAACGAAAGATAAACAAGAATGTTTATCCAGAGTATGGTTTAAAGTGTTTTAAGAACTACATGTATTATTAAGACACCTTTAAAGTTGTAATCTTTTCATGTGACACTAAATACACTCTCTATATAAAACATTAGGAGTGCATATTAGCGACAAGATGGCGTTCCAATGCGGTAGCTCTATTGTCATGGCTTCTAGAGGTTTGTGATATCATACCTTGCCGTTTATTCTTCTCTGTAATCATTGCTTATTGCTGTGCGTGTATTTGGTTGACTGTGGTCATGTTTGACATTTATATATACTTTTATCAAAACAGTATTTCGGCTCTTATATATTTAGTTTTGCAAAGTCAAGCCTAGGTACAACTGTGGCCTGAATCCTGGTTCAGAGGTATATAATTTCCTGAGATAAAATATAATAATGAAGGAGATCTGACTTCATAGTTGCCGTGTGTTGAGTTTATATATGGGAGCAAGAGACGAAATACAAATATATGTATGATACATATTAAAGAGCACCATCTTCTTGTCTTCTATTGAACACAAAATAAAACAAATAAAACGACAACATTCCTAACAATGTACATCAATTTGAATATTTTCCTTTTTGTTTATAAACACCTGTCATATAAGCGGATTAGATTAACAAAGGAAGAATCACGTTTTATTCCACTACTACTAATGACGCCTGCATGTTATAATTATATGTTTTAAAGATAAGGTATAAATATATAGTTTAATTGTCCAGAACACCTGTCATTTTCCTTTCATTTCTCAAAAGGGTTCACAGAATAATAACACGGACCGTCTGGGAAACTAATGTTCGGCCGTATGTAAATGTAACTTATGACAGTGCCATACCTAATGATTCAACACTTAAATATTATCGTCGTAAATAAACATTTGATAAACAATTATGGCATTTCAAATTAATATAATACAGTATAGTGTATTAAACCTCAATAACTACGGCATGTTGCACTAAGGCTCATCAGCATATCCCTAGTCAATTAAGAAGAAGAAGAAGAAAATTAATCAATGAAGAAGAAGAAGAAGAAGAAGAAGAAGAAGAAGAAGAAGAAGAAGAAGAAGAAGAAGAAAAGAAGAGGAGGAAGACTAGTCAATGAAGAAGAAGTAGAAGAAGAAGAAGAAGAAGAAGAAGAAGAAGAAGAAGAAGAAGAAGAAGAAGAAGAAGAAGAAGAAGAAGAAGAAGAAGAAGAAGAAGAAGACTAGTCAATGAAGAAGAAGAAATAGAAGACGAAGAAGAATTAGAAGAATAACAGGAGGAAGACTAGTCAATGAAGAAGAAGAAGAAGCGGAGAAGACTAGTCAATGAAAAAGAAGTAGAGGAAGAAGAAGAAGAAGAAGAAGAAGAAGAAGAAGAAGAAGAAGAAGAAGAAGAAGAAGAAGAAGAAGAAGAAGAAGAAGAAGAAGAAGAAGGAGGAGGAGAAGAAGAAGAAAAAGAAGAAAAAGAAGGAGAAGAAGAAGAAGAAGAAGAAGAAGAAGAAGAAGAAGAAGAAGAAGAAGAAGAAGAAGAAGAAGAAGAAGAAGAAGAAATGTGATATTTTAATTATATTTAAACATTCCACGGAGAAACATTTGGATGACAGTACCTTTATATTTTAAGCACAAATAGAATGTACATTATATATATACAAGACGCAGTTTGTAGTATGTTATAGACTTCGTTTGATGGGCGCCTTTAGAGATGCACTAATATTTTAATTTATTTTGGTTGTGTATATTTTTTGACAAGTGTATTGACCCAGCAGGCACAACAACGTTGAATCAACGTTGAATCAACGTCAGGTACCAATGTTGAATCAACGTTGATTTATAGTTGGATTTGAAAGTTGAATGGACGTTGAAATTCTGACGTTGAATCAACGTTGAAATTCTAACGTTGAAACAACGTTGAAAACCAAACGTTGAAACAACGTTGAAAACCAAACGTTGAAACAACGTTGAAGACCGAACGCTAAAACAACGTTGAATTATAGTTGGATTAATGTTGATGTGGTATTTAATGCTAGCAATTATGTTTAGCACCATATGGTTATATTGACAAGCTATATTCACTCCGGACAATTTCAGGAAAACTCTGACTTTCCAATCAAGCTGGGTTTTGAACTCGTCCGAGCTTTCATTGCTATAAAGACCCTCGCAAAGACCTACAGCAAGTACAGCTAAAAATTATCAGACTGCTAATAATCAAATAACTATAACTTAAATTAGTCGTAGCGAGCAAAAAAAATAATCAAATTTTCTAACAAATACTTTTCTGCTGGAAAGAAAATGTACAAATGCTCGACCATATAGTCCTTTGATATACTGTTCATGCTATGACCACAATAGCCTTGGCATGCAGTGTGAACTCAGAACTCGCAGGCTGATCAGGGTGTACACTTTCTGGCTGTTCATCAGTCATTTCTCCAAAACAACCCTTTGTATCATAAATGGAAAGGTCCAAATTTAACAAAAGGACAGTCCATTATGCATTCATAGAAGGGTAAGGGTTTTATTTAATGTAAAATATTGGGGTTTAAGATAATACCTCACTACAAATCGAATCAATCACCTTTAATAATAAAAACAAAAAACAATCTCTATAAAGCAACTGTTAAAAAATATTTCTGTAATTATGTCAACAAAACAAGTCTAGCTATTTATAAATTGTCGAACTCCGCAATCAAGTGACAATTATAATCTACACCGCAATCACATGACAATAACAATCTCCACAGTGACCATGTGACAATAACAGTCTCCACAGCGACCACATGACAATAACAATCTCCACAGTGACCATGTGACAATAACAGTCTATACAGCAATCATGTGACAATAACAATCTCCACAGCGACCACGGGACAATAAGTCTATACAGTGCTCATGTGACAATAATAATCTCCACAGCGACCACGTGACAATAACAATCTCCACAGCGTCCACATTACAATAACAGTCTATACAGCGATCATGTGACAATAACAATCTCCAAAGCGACCACGTGAAAATAACAGTCTATACAGCAATCATGATGTGACAATAACAATCTCCACAGCGACCACATGACAATAACAATCTCCACATCGACCACGTGACAATAACAGTCTATACAGCAATCATGTGACAATAATAATCTCCACAGCGACCACGTGACAACAAGTCTATACAGCGATCATGTGACAATAATAATCTCCACAGCGACCACGTGACAATAACAAACTCCACAGCGACCACGTGACAATAACAATCTCCACAGGGACCAGTCCATGTGACAATAACAATCTCCACAGCAACCACGTGACAATAGCGATCTCCACATCGACCACGTGACAACAACAGTCTATAGAGCGATGATGTGACAATAACAATCTCCACAGCGACCACGTGACAATAACAATCTCCACAGCGACCACGTGACAATAACAGTCTATACAGCCATCATGTGACAATAACAATCTCCACAGCGACCACGTGAAAATAACAATCTCCACAGCGACCACTTGACAACAGTCTATACAACGATCATATGACAATAACAATTTCCACAGCGACCACGTGGCAATAACAGTATATACAGCGAACATGTGACAATAACAATTTCCACAGCGACCACATGACTAACAATCTCCACAGCGACCACGTGACAATAAGTCTACATTTCAATCATGTGACAATAACAATATACAGTGATCACGTGACAACAATCGCCTACACAAATAGCACATAATGGTCAAAATGCATAAATGGCAAAATTTATGAAAGCTATAATGGATATATAGAGATTATTTAACTGCTGCGATCATTTATAGGGAAATCCGTCATGAGATGGTAGTGTTGTAACTATTCCTTTAAAATGGAACAAACATGACCACCATCAAGTGAAGGATTTCCCTATATAAATCGAGCCCAGCAGTTAAATAATCTAATTATTACATTTCAAATCGCTTTGTGTATAATTTTAACCTAAATTATTTGTTTTATTGAACATTAAGGGTGGATAGAGTCTACGTCAACAACACTTTATTGACGGCATATTTCAACATCACAGTTATTTTTGTGTTCGAAGTAAATATTTAGAGAATGTGAATTTTCTTTAACTGAAAAATCCCAATCTTTCAGACGTAGAAATGTAATAAAAACATTTCACTACTAACACTTTGGAGGGGTATGTGCACCCTAGTTGAATAAAATCCGTTAAATATTAAGTTATTCTCATTCGATCGTCTTTTTTCCCAGTTTTTTTCCATGAATGCAATCAAAAAGTCAAGTGGTTTCGCCGCCATACACAAATCCTTCCGCCGAAGTAGTTATGTTGTCCTTGGTCCTTGAATTTTCTCGTGATAGTCACCAGGCCAATTAAATTATTCTCATTCGATCGTTTTTTTTCCATGAATCCAATCAAAAAGTCAAGTGGTTTCGCCACCATACACAAATCCTTCCGCCGGAATAGTTATATTGTCCTTGGTCCTTGAATTTTCTCGTGATAGTCACCAGGCCATTGAGTTAAAAAAAATTGTCTCGTTTATTTCTTCCTCCACCTCCAGTCTTTTCCTGGGCATATTTTAAAAACCTTTTAATTTCATCCTCCACAAAGGTCTCCACCACTTGGTGGGAAGCCAGGACACTGTCTGAAAAGGAAAGAAAGATATATATGAACATGTCAAATTTACTGAAAAAGAAAGTTTCTGTTTATTGACACATTTAATATATCAAAAGGCCACGGCGTACAACCATTTCACGCCGAGTGAGGAATTTACAAATCGCGTAATTACGCGGAGTTTGTGTGATAAAACTACTCGGCGTTGGAATCGGCTCTCGGCAAACTTACGCCGTGATACTTTGCGCATGATAATGCCACGATACTTCGCGTATACAAACTCGGAGTTCGCTGAGTCGAAACTGCACAGGTAAAAGGTGCAACATTTTATTTCTGCAGTTATTCTAATGCATAATTATTCAATAACTTTTTTATTAAAAAAGGCAGAAGACAATTTTTTATTTTTGTTTTTTGAAAATTAGAATGCCCGGATAATGTCACGATAATTATACGGCGGTTCCTATTACCGGCGACTGAACATAAAATACAATTAGTAATTACTATACTGGAAATTACAATTTTTATTTAATCGGTGTTTGTAAAATGATTTACGTTTCTGCTGTTGATTATTATTATATCGATGAGTTTTTTAGTAAAAATAATCAAACAAATTGTAAAGAATTCCGGGTCATTAAACCCGTTCTTAGTGCCGCCTTTCTAAAAGGTACCTACATCGCTAGGGATTATGGGTATCCAAATTATTTATGTCGGTCGCAAGAGAACTGATTTTTTGACAACAGAAACGGAGAAAACTTTTGATTAAATGCATTAAAAGTTTGAAATCCATATTTTTTGAAATGACTTTTTATGTATTCATTATATTTATCAGTCATGTCAACTTTGCATGGAAAAGATGCACTCGGCGTTTGTATTTTTCTGCCGATTGGTTCTTTTTCAAGCGCGATGTCGGACAAGTTGCAGTGCGCACCTTTGGCGATTTTTTTTTGGGAACAAATCTAAATTTTCTGACAACTTTAACTTGTCCGACATCAATATGGTTAATTGGATTCTATGCGGAGTGACTCGGAGTGTGATCACTCCGAGTGACTGTGTACTATTGCCACGTGGATTCGCCAAATCCAAACACTGACTTGGCGTAGTTTCGCTCGGAACTCGATAGGGACAAACTCGGCGAATCGAGTAAAGTGTGTGCTTCGCGTGATCCGTACTGTACATGTTGCCCTCCACAGAGCTAGCTTTAATACCTTTAATTAATACATTACCAGTTATAAGTTAGCAGAGACTTGTGTTCTTGAAGGGAAATTTCCATTCATATTGATTTTCGCCATCAATCCATTTGACATCGTCCTGAAAGAGAATAAGTACCTTTAAGAGAACAATCATTTGATACTTTAGTATTTTACTCGTTCCACATGTTTTCATACTTCAGCTTCCAGTTGGGTAATGGCTGCTTAAACAATGTTGCTGCAAAACAGATTGATAACCCACTCTTTCAATCCTGCGCGTTATGTACAAAAATGTTTAAATGGATATACAATTTAAGCGCTATAGCTACTAGAAGCGCTAGTTCAAGCTCAAATCAAGATGGATATAAAAATAGCTGGGCCCAGAATTAACGATTGTTTGTTTGCCGTCACTTGACTCAGGACTTTAGGTACTGCGAAAGTATGGCTGATGGGGTCATTGTCGTTCCGTGTACTACAGAAAGGTACCCGGGATACATCTATGTATACAGAAACGTACCCGAAAATCTTTGAATCCAGAACGGTCCCCATATAAACAGAAAAGTACCCGGACAAACAAGATCTCATTGGCGGAATTGAAACAATTTAGAACTTGATAAACAACTACTTAAACAATATTGTGTATCATTAACTATTGCACTATTATTCTTAAAAACATATTTAGGCTGCCGTAGTTAGTAATAAAATCTAGAACGTATTGTCATAAAACCGGAAGTTGTAAATCATCAAGCCCCGCGCAAAAAAGTAAACAAATTTTATACACAGCTTGTCATTCAAGAATAGTTTAATGAAGGAATCCCTGTACTTTTATTTCCGAAGCCCCCACCGGAAAAACACATACACACGCAAATTTGGGCGCCAAATTTGATTGAGAATTCTGATAATCGAATCATCAAAAAAGGATATCAAAAATATTGTTTTTCAAAATATAAATTGGCGCCATTAAATACATTATAAATATGTAAGCTAAACTTTTAAAAAAGTGAATCGTTAATGAAAGTGTCGTTTCCGTGAAGTAACAGAACGCATTAGTGACGCACTTTACAGATTTTGTCTCGGGTACATTTATGTTAATTTGAGGGCCTTTCTGGATTTCGATAATTTTCGGGTACATTTCTGTATACATAAATGTAACCCGGTTGCCTTTCCGTAGTAACCAGTACGACAATGACCCCATCAGCAAAAGTATGAGCTATCTTTTGGACGGGATGTAAAGCTTTCGGCACTGTGTGCAGGGAGAGCCACACACATTGATTGCAAGATCTCACCATAATTTTTAATCCAAGCATACTTTGACACTAAAAGCATTCTTTTTTTATCTTTTAGTGTGTGACTTTTTAGGCAGATGAAATATCAAAATTGTAAAAAGGGCAGGTAAGGACAGAGAATGCTCGGATTATGGTGTGTGTTGGGAGGGTGGGGTGGGTGTTGGGAGGGTGGGGTGGGGTGGGGGGGCATAAAACCTTTCCTCCGAAACAAACTGCATTGATAATCAGAAATCGATTGTGTGCAGTATCGGAAAGAACATTATCCTAAAGAGACTGGTCGTTGGAGAATATTTTTTGAAAAAAGAATAGAAAAACTTCAAAAAAGATGGGCCCATTCCAACGAGTACGAAATCGATCGGGATTCGTTATTTATTGTTCACAAATATTTTACACAAACTTTTCCCATCAAACAAAGTAACACTGACTTACCACTTCGAAATTGATCACCGACGCTTTTGGAATATTGAAATAACTGTACTAAAACGACTTTATACACACATTTCTTTGTAAACAAGACACAATCTGTTTTCCGCGTGAAATTTTATATCCCTGCATTTGATTGGCTTGGTCAGCATTTCCGTTAGTGGCCTCCTAGCGGATATCCAGGGGAGGTAACATCTGTTATAAACTCCCGACTTCGAATAATTAGGATAACCGTTTTACGGGTTACGCTGCCTTTGCAATAAAACGAGGCTGATAAAACGTATACGACATTTTATTCTTGCAATAAGGCCTAATGTACGTTACTTGCAAAACGAATACTTGCAAAACAAATTCCGCGGATGCAATTCGTCAATATATATGTAATTAAAGAGGAAATTTAAGGAGAACAGTATATAATTCTGCAATGATTAATGGTGTTATCTATCACATCTTTCATTTACCTACAACTCGTTATTAGTAATTATATAATCGATATATCATATATATATATATATATCCACATTGTTGAAAGGTCAACCTTTTATCAACGTCTATATGAGAACGGTAACGTTGAATCAACGTTGATACAACGTCAGTACTCTTACCATACAAGTTGATGGTTGAAGGTTGAATAGGGCAACTTTTATTCAACGTTGAAGTAACATTGATCGACGTTGTGACCAAAATCCAACCACATCTCAACGTTGAATCAACGTCGTGTGCCCACTGGGGATGTACGTTTATGTTTTATGTTTATAACTCTCTGATGAAGCCGTAAAGGCGAAAACCGGTTTAGAGTATTAAGTTGTAAAGCATTAAAGAACAATAATTTGCCATGCCATATATACTTGACATTTCATTTTAAAGTTGTATAAACCTACACATATTCCAATACAGAGCATAGTCCGAACTTAATATTCATATCACGTATTAGGGAATAAAACAAATCAAACTTGAACAACATACAAACGCAACATGCATTTTAATAGATTGAAGTATTTGCCAATAGTATTCCTTCGTGTTACGACAATAGTCTGAGTACAATAGTATGAGGAGCAAAGATGTGTATTCTACGGTATATTAGATAGTCGCATGATACACTTTTGTATTGGTAAATTGTCTGTATTTTAGCACCGATGTGGCGAACGAATATCTGATATCAAATTGGAAGACCTGGTTCATGATCCTGGACGTGAACCACGATGGATTAATATCATTAGCTGATAAAGAGAAGACAAGGTATATGTTAAAGACTCATTTGCGTTCAAGTACCCCAAAAATGCATTCCGTTTGCGTTTCGTTTGCGCTCCGTTTGCGTTCCGTTTGCTTTTCATTTTTATGAATGCATTTTTTAAAATGCAAATCATTTGCGTTTTTGAATGCATACTGTAACAGCGTTTATAAATGAAACTATGCGTCCATTTAAATGCAAGGAAAGAACTCAACACAATGTGTGAATTTAAATGCACAAACGGAGAAAATGCATTTGCGTTCGTTCGTTCAACGTTTACCAATCGCAACATCTCCCACGATTAAATTACGCATGATATCCAGTAATGCATTTTTTACCACGAGTAGGCGACTAATGTTTATGTGATTATATTGAAGAATGGGTCCTTTTGTTGACATTATGTGGTGGTGCACATTGATGATTATTCTATTTACTTTCGAGTTTATGTTAGTTTCATCATAAATGTAATAAGCTTGACACTATATAAAAATATGCCGGCTGTTTTTATCAACATTATTTTAGTTTATAAAGTTTTTGATACAAAATAAATATATTTCCCATTTTAAATCAGTGAAAAATGAGTGTGTTATCATGCTTAAAACACACCGTTTACACAGAGTATTGATTTATATTAAAATACTGAAAAACGCACTTTGTTTCAATCGAGACTTTAATTATCAACTCAAAAGGATAATATTGAAAGTTATCCGAAATAGCGAAATGCATTTGCGTTCGTTTCGTTCGTTTCGTTGCGTTCGTTTCGTTCGTTTCGTTCATTTTCAGCGTTTAACGTTTTAAAAAATGCATTCATCGTTCATTTTTTAAAACGTTGAAAGCAGAAAACGAACGAACCGAACGCAACGAACGAAATGCATTTTTAAAATATAGATCGTGCAACGTTCATTCTGCGTTCGTTCTGCATTGATTCTGCCCTCGTTTTCCGTTCGTTCAGAGTTCGTTCTGCATTCGTTTTTCATTTATTTGGGGTACCTGAACGCAACTGGATCTGTATCTTTAGTTATTCATAGCTGAAAGGTTACATAGGAATCCAGAAACTATGCCCTACTCTAAGTATTTTTAAAATAGTAATATAGCCCCTGCTACGATGAACTCTGTATAGTTTACACATACACAAAACCTGAAATACAATGAAAGTGAAATTGCCCACATGCATACATAACATGTAGCTCTTGTTTGTGTTTATGCCCTTAGAGTTACTACTCTGTAGTCGTCTTAGGTCGAGGTTCCTGGTGCCATTACATAATGCATTCAAACATGACTGCTGCATTTACGTACCTACATAAGACTCACTGAAGATACACAAATCACACCGACCGCGTGTTTGTTTTGAAATTAACTGCTAATGTAACTCTATTTACCGTGTTTTCTTTTAATTGTCTCTCGAAATTTCGTTTGTCGTATATGGAAACGTTGCCAGTCAAAAGATGGAGGGCTATTAGTTGTCGGATAATAGCAAAACGGGACGGTTACTGAAAAAAACTAAACTTATTCTTGCTAACAATGCTTTTGAATGAATGGTGTTAAATGTGTACTGCTAAAAGTTTGCTAAGAACCAATACTTCACTTCGTCAATCGACGCTGGCTAGTTTTTCCAACATCATAAAAATAAGTATAAAAGTCGAACAGAAAATGCGGCTTTCACATAGTAAAAAAGAGTACACGCAAAACAACAAACATGAATGGCAATGTTAATAAGGAATAAAGGCATATGACGTCACAAACACAAACATGGTTGACAATAGGGCTATCGCAATGGAACGATCAATGGCAAAAAAGGCTTATAGGAGTTTAAACCAGGTTCTAGCGTGAACCAAACCGCACACTTACCCTACTGTCTTCCCAATAAAACGAGACGAAAGTGTAAATACAGAAATCCACGCCATGAACTATTCTCTAACATCAAGGCAGTATTAATTGGCAATATAATTCAAATACAAAGATGCCCTTGTATATATAAATACAAAAAAATAATAGCCTAGAAAGCCACAAAGAAATTACTCAGTGACTTGGCAGAAGCAAGTGCAACAAGAAAATAAACCATTAAAGGCACGACAAGACGAGATTTCAGACAAACGTCAAACGTTACCGTCCTTTTGCGTCCTATTGAATACTCAACAATTGACTTTACAATTAATTTATGTAAAATTCAATAGTTTATTGTCTAAACATTATTAGAAAACATTTGTCGTGTATTTTGTATTTCACCCTACAAAATACGGTTTCGCACGGTATTTCGGGTGAAAGGCGAAAAATGTGTCGGTGCCTAGCACATTTTGAGTAGCATATAATGATTTTGAGGATAGCGAATATGTTCCATTTAGTAATTAACTTTTGTTTCAATTTAAAACTAAGTCTTGATCTTGACCTAAAAGTGAAGGTTACATTTCAGACATGTATTGACATCCTCCCCTTCTCAACAAGCTTCCTACACAGTTTCATATTCTGACCTCGAACGGTTTGGACTGGAAGGAGTTTTGTCCACAAGCTTTGTTGACGTAGAAAGCTAAGGCATGACCTTGACCTTTATTACATCCTTAACAAGCTTTTCATAACGTTTTAAAATCAATTTTTTAGCGAACGAAATAATCATAACCTTTACTTCAAGGTTAAGGCCATGAAGTCAAGGTCAAGTGTCTATTTATTAATGAAACCCTGTTGACCTCATCAACATTTCTGCGAAGACGCATTTTAAATATATCGACCGGTCACAGGGGAGATCCGTCCACGATAACGTGACTACCACTACGAACACAATATATCCGATTTTATTTTACAAAAACTGCGGATACGACAAAGCCCAAAATTACAACTGCTAACATACATACACTTTGATAAGTAAATCAAAATTCCCAAAATACATAATCTAGACACGATCGCCTCACATACGATCACTTTTAAAGTATTGGGACCTTCTATAAAATGCATGTACATGTACCACATATAGCTAGGTAAAACACACACACACACACACACACACACACACACACACACAGAGACAGAAACACGTACATATAGAATGTACGAATGTAACCCATATTTAAGATACTGTTGTCCTTATGACTTCTTCTTAAGCATATATGTTGAATTACCTTATAGTCAGTTGAACTGAATTGGATTTTATAGTCGCACCAAAAACGACTTTCCAGCTTCCATTGGCGGAGGAAGACCCGCAGATGCCCCTCAAGGTAATTGTCGATCACGGGAGGGCACCTGGGTAGAATCACCGACGTTCCGTAAGCCAGCTGGATAGCGTCTTCAAATAAAGATTCCTAGGCCCCTGAGGGATCGAACCTACAGCTGTGAGGGGCAAGTGATATCAATAAAGAGACTCTGACCACTCGGCCACGGACGCCCCACTTCATTAAGAATGTAATTTATTATTACATGTATACATGTACATGAGTTTAGTAAGCAATAAGAGGTTAATATGTCTTGCATAGGGAATTCTAATGATGTATTTGTTTATTGTATTGTCTTGTATTTCAGTGGCACATTTCCCAAGTTACATCATTTTGACGCTGATAAAACAAAGAAAGTGCGTGCACAATTTGACAAAGTGTGGACGAAATTGACGAAATTCATTTTGGAAATAGATACCGACATGACCGTATTACAATTTGTCAAGGGCTTAAATGCCAAATTTTCAAGCAATCAGCAGAAATTTCATAACCAGATCGCCAACTATATGAAAATTGGCTTTAAGGACATCTTTGATACAAACAATGACGAAACACTCTCTAAGCAAGAATTCATTATCGCCTACCAGACCTACGGTCAAGAAAATGTTGCGTTAGTAGAAGAATTATTCCAGTCGTACAAGCAGGATCCCATTCCAGTGAGCATAATAATCGTATCGTGGGTCAATTTCTTAACAAAAGATGATGAATCAAAAGTTAGCATTAAAACCGGAGTGGAAAGTGTTGAATAATGAGAATCTGAATCGGTCCAATTATGTTCTTTAACCAATTTAATCTTGCTAGTATACTTGCATTGGAAACTAAAAAAAAACAGTTTGAAAGTCCTTCGGCAATTTTCATTATTTGGGACATAATTACAAGCGGTTCATCATTCTGATTTCTAATTATAGACATATGTGTTATCCTATATTTCATTTTTTTTAATATATTATAATTTGTTTAACTGACCTATTTGAGCAAAACAGAAGATTATTTCTCTTCCCGCAAGATACATTCGATGGTTATATATAATTGTGTGTTACCATTCTTCTAAAAAAATACCTGATTTAAAAACGGTTTTCTTGTTTCTTGGAGTTTTGTTATAGATATAAATGCGTATTGTTCGCCTTAAATAATATGTTCCAACTCCCCTTAGAAATATACAAACCCAATATACAAGATACCATCGAAGACTTCGTTTTATTTAATCTGTCCATAATTCATAATTACACCACCTTGATCGAAAAATGTATAGTGTTATTCACTAATCATGCATGATGCCCTCAGACACAATGAGGTTTACAGACATCAGGCAAACCTACTGATTTGTAGTGGCGGCGACTAATAGCAGCCGCCACACAACGTTTGAGGAAACGTTAGTGTGGAGGTCAATAAATACTGAAATTTGGAAGCAGAAAGCAAAAAAACAAGAGACAAAATGGCAGATTAGGTTTTATTAAGTTTGTTCATGAGAGACATAAATAAAATATGCAATATGTCAATAACCGTTCAGTATGTAATCATTCAATAAACGTTGCTTGATTTGTTGTTATTTTTTTATTGAGTATGCTATTACACATTTTGCCATATATAAAAATTCCATAAAAAAGAGAAAAAAACATATCAGAAAATTAATTTGAAATTTTAGGAAAAGTTGCAATAATACACTAATAGCATTCAGAAAATGAATCTTTTTTATTTTTGTAAATTTAACTTTTCAAACAAAAGACAGGCTGAATATAATTATGTTGATGGAATTATGAAAAATGCATTATTTAACATTATAGGTTAAAACCATGATACTAGCCTAAATGATTCTCAGTTTTCTTCCATAGTACATTGAGACAACTCAAGTAGCGGGGCGGGTAGAGGGTTAAACATTTTCTGAGAAAGGTGTATCAAGTTGTATACTAACACTGGGACAAATTTCAACATTGTTCGACTCTTTGCAATGGTAAACCCTTCCTAATTTCACTTTTGAAATGGATATCTAAATCTGTCAAAAGCATAATGAGCTGCATGTCCAAAAGACAGTAACATGTCCAGAATACAATTACATCCAAAACATAAAAGAAAACTGCACTATAACATGTTTGTGTCAAGCACAGATAACTAGGTTTCGCTTATTTACTTTAGTTTGGTAACTTACCATTACATTCCTCTCAGATTCTGAAAGGCTGGAATTGTGTTCAGGTCACGGGGTCAAAATCCCAGATTACTGTTACTATATATGGTAGCATGTATTCCGCTCTATATATTAAGCTTAGTTATTTAGTTGAAAGTCCATTAATGTATATCTCTGGCTGTAGGAAGGTTGGTATACGTTAATGTATATCTCTGGCTGTAGGAAGGTTGGTATACATTAATGTATATCTCTGGCTGTAGGAAGGTTGCTATACATTAATGTATATCTCTGGCTGTAGGAAGATTGGTATATATTAATGTATATCTCTAGCTGTATGAAGGTTGGTATACATTAATGTATATCTCTGGCTGTAGGAAGGTCGGTATCTCTGGCTGTATGAAGGTTGATATACACTAATGTATATCTCTGGCTGTATGAAGGTTGGTATACGTTAATGTATATCTCTGTCTGTAGGAAGGTCGGTATACCTTCATGTATATCTCTGGGCTGTAGGAAGGTTCGTATACATTACTGTATATCTCTGGCTGTATGAAGGTCGGTATACATTATTGTATATCTCTGGCTGTAGGAAGGTTCGTATACATTACTGTATATCTCTTGCTGTAGGAAGGTTTGTATACATTAATGTATATCTCTGACTGTAAACCGTGCTATAAATGCCGATATATTTCAGCCGTGCTATAAATGACAGATTCGGCAGTTATACCGTGGTCTACACATTTTTACGCGCGCGCAGTTGTAATTTACACATGAGTCAAACGACTCACCAAATAACAAAACAGCACTCCTTGACATTGCATTTGCCCAATAATATACAAAGGCGATTGGCTGCAATAATCAAAACATGGGTCATGCCTATGCCGCGTGATAATGCTATTTCTTGATTGGATCGAGCTGTTATTTTTACTGAAAACTGCAACGCCTTGCACATGCGTAGTTGGATAAATGGCTCTGGTACAAAACATTTATAGCATATTATTCTCGCATGCGATTTATACTGCACTCTCGGGCCTGCGGCCCTCGAAAAGCAGTATAAATCACATATACTCGAAAAACTATGTTATAAATATTACATATGTTTAGATTTTAAATATTGAAAACTGTTTCTGTTTTCACACAATAATGGTACCGTATGTTTACACGTTATGTCTAGTTGGTTGGTTGAATATATTCGAAGCTATATATAACAGTCCACTTTTGTAATGTACTGAGTTAAATTGACATGCGCGTATATGAAGTACAATATAAACTGTAGTATAGCTAAATAAGTAGGTTTGTAAGTGCGTTACTACTGTCTCGCCGCATGCGCATAGCTAGCTTTTATGGCGATATCGATAGAGAGCCCGCTTCGCATGCAATCGTAGCGTTACGAGTTCAAACCCCTATGAGTTTTTAAGGTCATATATGACGGGTGGGGTGGGGTGGTTGTTGTCGTAGAGGCAGACCACCCCATGCTTCCTAGGTAGAACGAGTACTGTATAAATCCGTAAAAAATCGACACTTTCTGAGAAGTTTAGGTCCCAGTGGGATTCGAACCCCGCAGCGATGAGAAGCGAAAGGTTTACAACGGAATACCCGAGAGAAATTATTCAAATGTCAGGTGCGTGTGATAACGGGTTTGCGCAATCATCACCTCTAGGAGAATGTTTACAACGCAATACCTGAAGGAATTATTCAACTGTCAGGTAATATATGATGACGTGTTTACGCAATCATCACATCTCACGCTACACATGCGTATACATACTGGAGGTGAAATGATTCAGACGACGTGTGTTTAACATTACAGTTACAGTTAATATACTGATATGATCGTGGTAACTTTTGCTGCATTTGTTTCATTGATTAATAACATCTAGTTATTACCGAGTATTTGATTATACACTGATAAACGTTCATAACTCATTATATATGACTTTGTACCTTACGTATGATAAGGGCCGTACGGTGCTTCGGTATTCTCCGTGCGACAACGGAACAACATCATCGATTTCCGTTACCCGGTATTTTCAAACAGTTGCATAAATCGATTCATCAATCCCGATTGCATACCGAGATGTTTCCCAACCGAGTGATGCTGTCGGTCTTAATTTGCATACGATATTGATGTCATGGCTTTATTACACGTCCACACCGTAAGATATATGATGGATGGACCTATAATAATCCAAAACTAAAATAAGGTCAACAATTGCAAAAGCCGCAATTGAGTCTGTTCATGAGAGGTAATGTATGAAGCAACACCCCCCAAGCTCCGACTTAAGCGGAGCATACTGGTACAGTTTCAGATAATCACGGTGACATAAAGTATATTATTTGATGGTTATTGAGAACAAAGTATACTACTTTACACATGGTACAACATGTTGAACTGTTAATATCTACAGACTAAGCACAGTGTATACAGTCGTACATGTAAACACTATCGACCAACATACATCATTATGTATTCCTAATTGTGATACTAGTTTTAAAGTTATATAAAATACATTGCTGGATTTTACTTTTAAAAATGTGATTGTCCCGAGATTTGTTTAGACTAGCCCTACGACGGACAACCATTTATGAAAGAGAGACTAGCCCGGATCCAGACTGGACTAGCCCCGGTGTCGGGCTATCCTATTATTGGAACATTGAACTGGTAGAGAAGTGGCGAACTTAACCAAAACACAAAAGCATATGTCAGGTTATTCACATTGTACTACTGCTGGCAGGACACGCTGCTATCGGCGAGACGTGTGTAGCTCTATATATGTATGGCTTCTGGTGTCCGAGACATTAATCAGAAACTTGAATGTAACACATGAATGTAATTAGCGAAGTATGAGAAGTAAGTCAAGGCCATTCAGTGACCTACCTTTGGTAGGAATATACTGCTGTCATGGATATGTAAGCGTGTGTGAAGTTTGAACGCTTTATAGTTTCGGGGAAGTGGAGTTGCATATAAAACTTAAATGAAAACGAAATTGCCAACAATTTATTACAAAACAACAATTTAAAAGAGCGCCATCTAACGGGGCATTATACGCCCGCTTTCTAAAGTTTTTTATGTTAAAAGCATTTCCAAGGCGATAGGTCAATGTAACCCTTACCGTTGACCTTTTAACAAAAAAAAACTAATAGAGGATGTTGTTCAACCAAGAGCACTATTTGTATAAAGTTTCAAGACTGTAGATCAAATATTCGTGAATAACAGCTGGGAAGAAATTTGTCATGATCAGGTCAGTGACCTTGATATCTGACCTACTTAGCTATAACTTAATAGAGGTTGTTGTTTTAACTTGGGTCCTATTTCTTCAATAATTGTAGGTCTAATAGTTACAAGTTTCAAAGAGGATTCAGTCATTGTCAGTTCAATGTGACCTTGACGACCTACTGAACCCAAAAGTAATAGGCTTCCTCCTCTAACCAAGGACAATGCAACTATGAAGTTTAATAAGTGTGGGAATCATATTTCCGGGATTGTCATTTGCAATGTGTATGTCCATATGAAGACATGTGTGACCTTTACCTTCGACCAACTAAGCCTTAAAGTGATAGGGTTCCTCCTCTCACTAAGGGCAATGTATCTACAAAGTTTCATTAGTGTGGGTATTAAACTCCAGGAGTTATCACTTTGAATATGAACTGGTGACCTTGATTTGTGATCTAGTGACCCCAAAAACAAAAGGGTTTCGCCTCTGACTAAACGTAATGCATCTAGGAAGTTTCATGAGTGCAAGGGTTATGGTTGCACAGTTATTTGGCGAAATGTGTATTTCCATATAAGGTCATAAAAGGTCATGATGTCCTTGATGTTTGGCCTACTGACCCAAAGGCAATATAAGGTCTTTCTCTTGCCAATGTCAATGCACATACGAAGTGGGGGTGTTATGGTTTTGATGTTATCGCGCAGAATGCATATTACAACATAAGGTCATAGCGACCTTGACCATTGACCTGCTAACTCCAATGAAATACAATATTTTCTCTTACCAAGGGCAATGTACTCATGAAGAGTCGCGAGTGTTTGAAATTATCCCACAAAATGCCTATTTCCATATAATGTCACGGTGACCTTGACCTTTGACCAAATGACCCAAAATCAATAGGGTTCCTCCTCAATCCAAAGTCAAGAAACCTATCAAATTCTTCAGTGTGGGTGTTATAGTTTCGAAGTTATCGCGAAGAATGCCTATTTACATAACCATAATCAATAGAGTTCCTCCTCTCACCAAAGGCAATGCACCTATGAAGTTTCATAAGTGTTGGTTTTACGATTTCGAAGTTATCAGATGGAATGCCTATTTCCATATAATGTCATGGTGAACTTGACCTTTGACCTACTGGCCCCAAAATACTATAGGGTTCCTTCTTTCACATATGGTAATGTACCTATGAAGTTTTATGAGGGAAGGTGTTAGGATTTTGAGTTTATTGTGCGGAATGCATGATTCAATATAAGGTCTCTGTGACCTTGACATTTGACCTACTGGCCCTTAAAACAATAGGGTACCTCCTCTCAACTAAGGTAATGTGCCTATGCAGTTTTATGAGTAGGTGTTACGGTTTTGAATTTATTGTGGAATGCATATTTCAATATATGGTCAGTATGACCTTGACCTTTGACCTACTGAGCCCAAAATAAATTGGGTGCCTGTTTGCAACAAGCTCGATGAACCTATGAAGTTTTAAGAATGTAGATTTTACGGTTTTGAAGTTACCATGTGGATTTCATAAAATGTCAGTAACCTTGACATTTGACCCCAAAAGCAATAGGGTTCCCGCTTTCAACAATGGTGATTAACCTATGAACCGCGGGTTGGTTGGCGGACGGACGAACGGACGGACGAACGGAAAGACAGGCAGACAAGTTGTCTGAGACAACCCCATACCATAATACGTCACGTTCTTTAAACGGGCGTATACAAATACAAACAATTTATTACAAAACAACAATTCAAAAGTACAAACAAATAATTATTAAGAAGTAGGGCTGCGTACCGGTTTCCGGTATGTATCGAATACCGGTTTTTAGGGTTCGATCGATATATCGTATCGAACGTGTCCGTATCGGTCAAAATATCGATCAAAAGTGAACTCTCTCCCATTGCATACAGTACAGCTCACGTGAAGCCCACACTTTACTCTTTCACGCCGAGTGAGAATTTACAAATCGCGTAATTGCGCGGAGTTTCGATGATAAAACTACGCGGAGTCGGAAAAGCTTCACGGTGTATTTACGCCAAGAAAGTACGCCACGATACTCCGCGAAGACAAACTCGGAGTTCGCCGAGTAAAAACTGCACAGGTAAGAGGTGCAACTTTTTTCTAATTGCAGTCATTATAATGCATAATTATTCAATAAATTTAGAAAAAATCGAAACAGAAGACTTTTTGTTTTGTTTTGGAAAAGCGGATGTGAGAATATTTGAATGCCCGGATTATGTATACTGGGTCACGACAGTTATATGGCGGTTCCTATTACCGTCTTCGCGGCGACTGAACGTAATATTCAATTAGTAATTATACTGGAAATTATAATTTTCTTTTTAATTAGTCTTTCTTTGGAACAAATTTTACTATTCTGATGTTTATTATTACATCGATGAGTTCTTTAGTCAGAAATAATCAGAAAAAATGGTAAAGAATTCCGGGTCATAAACCCGTTATTAGTGCCGCCTTGTTAAAAGATATATACATGGCTAAGGATTATGGGTATTTAGTATTTATGTCGGTAGGAAAACTGTTGACTTTCGGACAACAAAAACGAACAAAACTTGTGATTAAATGCATTAAAAGTTTGAAATATGTATTTGTTTCGAAATGTATTCATTGTATTTATCAGTCGAGTCAACTCTGCATATAAAAGATGCACTCGGCATCTCATTGTTTGTACTTCTGGCGATTGATTGCATTTTTGACATCTGTATTTTTCGACATCTGGGGATATTCTATCAGCAGAGAGGTCGTGCCTGAATGACGATAGGATCCTATATATCATTTTGGATGCAATGATATTCTTGAAAAAGAATTCAGATAAAGCTTCTGTGTTTACTTTTTGAATGAATAAATGACAAAACGTTTACATTTTAGTATTTTATTACTGCTGAAAAAATATCATATGATATATCGAATATCGATCATTGTGTATCGATACAAATATCGTATCGATCATTCTGACCGATACGCAGTACCTAAAGAATTAAGAAGTACCTAAAATCGGAAGGAAAAAACAGAAAACATGAACTGGAAACACATTCATATACTTTACAGTGTAAATGAACTCAAAAAAACGCCTCAAGGAGCATTTTTTTGCAGTTGTTTATATACAATTGTCGTACGATAACGTCATATGTTTGTATGATGACGTCGATGACGTCATATGCTGACCCTGTCTTCTCTGTAAGGCACCGTACAACGGAACTACCGCGTCGATTGTCGTAATTTGGTATTTGTGACGGTTACGGAAATCGACGAGGCAATTCTGGCCCACACAGTGCTAAACGGAAAAGATCGAAATTCATTTGCATAAATATGCATTACACTAGTGTATTAAATATATCATGGCTTTATAACACTCCGACGTCGCAAGTTGTTCTATAAATGTGTCTAAAGAAGTAATTAAACTAACACTCGTTTTGAATATGAAGTTATTTACAATATTATTATTATTAAATACTGTTGTATATCTGTGTTTCGTCATTTGCTAGCTTGCATTACCATACATAACATACTGAATAATCAAACAGGAATTCCACACCGAGTACGCGTCATTCATTCCAGATGGACGGTCATATGACTGGCTGGATAACATACTGAATAATCAAACAGGTATTCCACACCGAGTACGTGTCATTCATTCCTGGTGGAAGCTCAAGAGACTGGCTGGATAACATACTGAATAATCAAACAGGTATTCCACACCGAGTACGTGTCATTCATTCCAGATGATAGGTCAAGAAACTGGCTGGATAACATACTGAATAATCAAACAGGTATTCCACACCGAGTACTGTCATTCATTCCAGATGGAAGGTCAAGAGACTGGCTGGATAACATACTGAATAATCAAACAGGTATTCTACACCGAGTACGTGTCATTCATTCCTGATGGAAGCTCAAGAGACTGGCTGGATAACATACTGAATAATCAAACAGGTATTCCACACCGAGTACGCGTCATTCATTCCAGATGATAGGTCAAAAGACTGGCTGGATAACATACTGAATAATCAAACAGGTATTCCACACCGAGTACGTGTCATTCATTCCTGGTGGAAGCTCAAGAGACTGGCTGGATAACACACTGAATAATAAAACAGGTATTCCACACCGAGTACGTGTCATTCATTCCAGATGGAAGGTCAAGAGACTGGCTGGATAACATACTGAATCATCAAACAGGTATTCCACACCGAGTACGTGTCATTCATTCCAGATGGAAGCTCAAGAGACTGGCTGGATAACATTCTGACTAATCAAACAGGTATTCCACACCGAGTACGTGTCATTCATTCCTGATGAAAGCTCAAGAGACTGGCTGGATAACATACTGAATAATCAAACAGGTATTCCACACCGAGTACGTGTCATTCATTCCAGATGATAGGTCAAGAGACTGGCTGGATAACATACTGAATAATCAAACAGGTATTCCACACCGAGAACGTGTCATTCATTCCAGATGATAGGTCAAGAGACTGGCTGGATAACATACTGAATAATCAAACAGGTATTCCACACCGAGTACGTGTCATTCATTCCTGATGAAAGCTCAAGAGACTGGCTGCATGACATACGTCAAGCATGTTACCTTTTAAATTATCGACATATAAACTGCCACATCAGTATTGATCCTCTCCACTAAAGACATAGTATGTTTCCAACACTGTGAATATCAGTCATCAGAATTGGAGTTTCTGAACCAGCCGGGATTTCACTTTGAGTATATTACAGTTTCCGACATCTCACGTACCAACCTAGTCCAACAAGTGACTATACTATCATTTGTATCGGGTTCTATATAAACAATAGTATGGCTGGTTTCCACACAGGGTATGTTACATGTATCGGGATGACAGTTCAATCAAATAGTTTGTCATGTATGTAAGAACAGTGGACATTGTACGTCTACTCGACGGGAGTTATATATGTTGTTGTAAAGGTTACTTCATCTCATAGAATATTGCGGGTATATGAAATCAGTTAACTGGACAAATACTTTGATCCACAGACTACTCTTACATGTTACCTCTCCTTCATTAGTCTTCACGGATATTTTAAAGATCAGTATGTTAAATACTTTGCCATACACACATGTCTTTAATATATGTATAGTACTTATATACATCATGGCTGTCCATATGGTCCATATGATATACTTGACCTAAGTGGTTGTTCAGATGTACGGATGCACACGTCTTTATGGTGTCTCGCCAGTGTGTACGCGCAGATGACTTTTAAGCTTATCTGACCTGGTAAATCCTTTACTGCATAAGCTGCACTTATATGGTGTCTCACCTGTATGTATGCGCATTAGAATGTTACGATGGCCAGACATGGTATATCCTTTACTGCACACACTACACTAATACGGTTTCTCACCCGTATGTATAAGCATGTGACTGTTAAGATTGCGTGACTGGGTGAATCCTTTACTGCACACGCTACACTTATACGGTTTTTCACCTGTATGTATAAGCATATGACTGTTAAGACTGCTTGACATGGTATATCCTTTACTGCACACGCTACAGTTATATGGTTTTTCACCTGTATGTATGCGCATATGCCTGTTAAGATCGCCTGACACGGTAAATCCTTTACTGCACACGCTACAGTTATATGGTTTTTCACCTGTATGTATGTGCATATGCCTGTTAAGATCGCCTGAGACGGTAAATCCTTTACTGCACACGCTACACTTATATGGTTTCTCACCTGTATGTATGCGCATATGCCCGTTAAGATGGCCTGACTCGGTAAATCCTTTATTGCACACGTTACACTTATATGGTTTCTCACCTGTATGTATGCGCATATGCCCGTTAAGATGGCCTGACTCGGTAAATCCTTTATTGCACACGCTACACTTATATGGTTTCTCACCTGTATGTATGCGCATATGCCTGTTAAGATGGCCTGACACGGTAAATTCTTTACTGCACACGCTACACTTATATGGTTTCTCACCTGTATGTATGCGCATATGCCTGTTAATATCGCCTGACACGGTAAATTCTTTACTGCACACGCTACACTTATATGGTTTCTCCCCTGTATGTATGCGCATATGCCTGTTAAGATGGCCTGACTCGGTAAATTCTTTACTGCACACGCTACACTTATATGGTTTCTCACCTGTATGTATGCGTATATGGCTCTTAAGATTGCCTAACTTGGTAAATCCTTTGCTGCACATCGTGCACTGGAGCGTCAACTGTCCTGTATCCATGTTTATTGAAAGACGACTTTGCCTATTGTTTTGTTGTCGTAATGCGGTTTCTGAAACAAAATAATATGCATACTCAAATTGATATTATGTAATAGTTCAGTCTGACACGTTTGCCATAATAAATATCGTCTGCGTGTAACAATGGATACTTTGTTTGAAGTTACATGAAGTTCTATCTATTATGTCACATTATAAGTTTGTGCTTTGGACCACGGGTTTGAGTCATGAACAGTTTAGCATGCATACATTTTATATGTGTGCTTATCTTCTAGATTATTTAAATCTACTACTTACCTACTTCCCGCGATCAAGATGCAGAATTATGCTTTAAATATATTTTTGCATGAAATAAAATATGGATCTTTTTAAATTACCTCGATAATACTTACCCGTATACGAAGTATAGCATGTGTATGTTAATCTGAGTTTTGATGCCATGAAAGTCTGTATTTCATTCTAACTGATATAAATGTGTTTATTTGTGTATCATGCTCCTTTTTTCAAGAGTTGTCTCCTGGATAATTATGTTTATTTCTATTTTGAATGTTAATTAAAGTGCACGTTTACATTTAACCGATGATCGATTATAGGCGTTCATAATCGATTATCATAATCGGATGCCTAACAAACCGATGATGGGTTTAAAACAATCGATTAATCGGTACATCACTAGCGTTAACATTAAATATTTCAAAAACGTATTTTGCAAAAGCATTTGTGGTGATTCGTGTGGTGCTAGTAAAATATGATGCCGAAATTATTTTAGTTGACATATTTTAGAATTAGGAACATCGAAAGCTGCAATAATTCAAAGTACTAACGTACTTAACAAATTCCAGCGTGTTCTTAGAAATTCTATCTAATGCATCATTGTACGACGTCAACCAATCTTTCCCAGGTCATGCGCATATACTTATTGGAGATAATTACAAACTAGACGTAGGTATGGGTGTATTAGAATTGTTGAACAAAAGGAAAACTAAAACCATAAAACCTTGTGCTTTTCCTTGTGTCTGTTATCAATGTTAACACTGTTAATAGGCATTACTTAGTTCTCTTTGTATGTTGCGACATCGTTAATAATCTGACATTGCATCCGATTACCTACGTTCATGCACCTTCGCAACATCTGGATTGATTCCGAAATCAGGAACTTTTATTTCAATTTTCATCCCAGAACACGTGCATGTGAATCTCTGTCCTTTTTATGTCCTTTTTTACATAAAAAGGAAGATGAGTGCAATATCCTCAATTATACATTCGATATTTTAAGGAAATAGATATATAAAAGTAGATGCTGAGCTAATTTTTTTATTCGATCTCCATGTCAAGAAAAATAGTGTGTACAGTATTTTTACAGCGAAAATGTCAAACTCCATTAACTCCAAAATATGTGTAATTTACAGAAATTGTAATAAAAAAATAATTAGAACCTAGATCTATATATATTTACTTGTTTTGAAAGAAATGTCATAGGATCTTGTCATATACAAGTGTTAACACAAGTTGAGCATTATAACACAAGTTGAGCATTATAACACAAGTTGAGCATTATAACATACGGTTTTTATATATTGAATCTTTTTCTTTTTTTTTTTTGTAAAGAAAAATGTGGGATACGGTCCATATATGTTTGCTTTTTTAAAGTAAAAAGACGAATCAATGAGGATTACAATTGTCGTGTATGTTTTCAAAGATGTGTATATATAGGTAATCGAAAATTAATCTTTTTTTTTCAATGAATGTAATGCTATGGAAAAAATTGTGAAAATGTTCAGTGACTGTATTTTTCGTCTTTTTAGTGACATTTTGGAGTTAGAATGTCATCTTCAAAGACGTCTAGTGGGAAAAAAGTGTGATGACCTACCTTTTTTTTGATAATATTGTATCGAAATGATACCAAAGAAACTTTAAGTATCAATGCAATACAAATCTCAGCACTACGTCCTGTCCAAGCCAATCCCACAATTGAAAAACAGAAAAAAAAACTTATATTTAAATCAAAAGGATAAATTCTACTCCGAGTGGCAGAGCTACTTGGAAACATAGTTGTGGATGCCTGGAATAAACTTCCCAACGAGGTAATTGAGGCGCCTTCGCTCAATGCGTTTAAAAGTCGTTTAAACAAACATTGGTTACGACACCCCACTAAATTTTCTCCAAGTTTTATATAACAATCGGAAGTAAAAAAAAACAATTTGAAAAAGCACTATCAAGAAGTACCTTAGAAGCGAATCGCTTACAAGGGTATCTGCTACAGTAAGAATACAGTGAGAATACACATACATATTTTGTTGACAACATAAATGATCACAAATGACTTAAAAATATGAATGCTAAAAAACAAATTCTTAAAATTTGATATGTTACCATCTTAAATCCTACATTATATCCATATCTATTAGAATGTAAAACATGAAACAATTCTGTCAAATATAACTATGATTTAAAAAATAAAATTCTTAAACTTGAAAATGCCAAGCCAACAACATCCTTAAGTTAATTAATTACTCATGCTGGATAAATCCCCATTTAGGCTGTGCCTTTTTCATATTGTATGATGCCAGGAAGACAAACTTGAATATGTAAGCTGTGCAACATTCTATTGTTTCAATTTGATAAGTTTATGTTCAAACTAATTTTTAAAAAATAATTCCATATTCCGGCGATTTTTGACAAAAATACACATTTTTCGCCCCAAAATTAAGGCATTTCCAAACATCATGCGGTTTGGAACTTTTTTTCTGTTTAATCACTGCACCTTAACCTGCCCAAAAACGTTACAATATTTCTTTCTTCTATTGTATTAGATATATTTCTAATTTTTAGTTAAATACCCCCAATGTATTACAGAAATCAGCGATTTTATTCAATTTTTTAACATTTTTACCCAAAATCTCAATATTTAAGTATCGGATCCATACATTATATGGTGGGACACGTAGAGATGCGTTCCGAGAAAGATTCCATCAATCCAAATTGGTTCTAATGTATTCCATTCTTTATCTAAAAACATAATTCGAGATTTCGGCGATTTTCGTCTAAAAATCCAACGTTTTCCCCCAGAACTCACTAAAGCCCCAACGCTCAGATGGCACACATGTCTCATTTGGAAGCTTAATGTATGTTCTTTCAGAAAATCATACCCTACAAAATCCCCCTGGTGGGGAGGTGGGGTCTACAGCAGCTCAAGAACTACCAGTTTTACTGTATGAACCACTCCGACCATACACAGCAATATCGTAAACTTGTCATAAGCTACGATTTAATGAAAGCGAAAGGTAACATATTATTAAAGCAAACAATATAAAAAGTCCATACCTTGTCGTTAATTGTAAGCGTTTATAGTTAGATACGATTCAAATTCTCCAAAAGTTCCATCAATCTGATTCATTGAAGAACATAGAACTAACAGAAAAAGTTTCTAAATGGCGAAATGTATACTAAGGGAAGTAACTACACTAGATTAAATAGTTAACAAAGATATATATTACTAAGGGAGGTAACTACACTAACATGTTAATTTATATTATGAACATAATATAATAGTACTCAGTGCCCCAGATAAGCAGCGTATATGCTTATTTCACTCAATTAAAATTGCCGTATACCCAATTAATTTCCCTGACATGCGTACCAGATACGCAAGCAATTTCCTTTTCACTCTAAACATTTTAATTTTCGAGCGTATCGACAGACAAAGTGTTCAAATTATTGATGGATTGATGTTTTCTTGCGTATTCCAATATTAACAAAAAAGCAGATTTTACTTCCCGTGTTTATCTTGACTGGGACGTTATCTAATTATCGATTAAGTGGAGCAGTAAAAGAGAACGCTACATGTATATAGTTGAATATGTACGCTATACCAGTCTATATAATACTGTTGTGTTGTCGTCTGGGCGCTTTCTTGTTTACTTTCGAAAGCATTTGCGTTGTGCAGACGATTCAAACGTCGAAACGGGACGTAAACCGACAAGTGAGTTACCGTTTAGAAACACTTCTGAAATTAACACATTTGATCCCCAAATGACCCTATTATATTTGAAAATTTGAAATTCACTCAATTAATTTTAATTTCATGAGTGAAATACCCAATAGGTCCAAAAGTTATCTGGGGCACTGAGTACTAGCTGCATTTCAATGAGTTATGTTGTTGAATTGGGTTTAACGGTGCACGACACATCAACGTTATATGGCACCAACAGGAATGAACGTTCAAGGCCACCCTCTCCATTTAAATCGAGGTATAAATGTGCAGAATGGGCCTAGAACCTTTTACACCAGCAACATTGCAAAGTTGCTGCACATTCTATTGTAAACATTTCATTCTTCGCTGTAGCCAATGCCATTGTTTTCTGCTACCACTCAAGTAGCATCTGAAACAATACGGGGATGATGATGAAGACCTTCAATGAACATGACAAAAATGACAAAATGAACATGAATGTATTTGCAATATAACGTGACCTTTCCATTTATAGTATACGTACATATGTAAATAAAACGTTTAAACTGCTAGAACGAATAAAGTCCCTTTATAACGCTTGCAAAACACAACGTCCCACCTGTTACCTTCACCGCGTGCACGTCGCTGACTGGGCACTGCTGACGTTCAGGATACCGAGAACTTGTCACTCTCAGCGACTGGGTAGATTGAACGTCGGTAGACGGAGAGTGAGTGTGTCTCCTGCGTCCCATCACAGCACACATCATCTGATGTCTCCAGATCCCTGAAGTCGGAACAGGTCCGCAGGCTGAAGCTGAAACAGACTGGGGCGCAACCATAACCCCGGTCATCATGCGGAAGCCTACATTCGACCGTAGTTTTTTTATAAGCTACAGAAGACTTAAGGGTGACACAGACATCGCGCAGTGTGTTCCGCGCAGGGGTCATACTGTGATGGGTGTGGCCCCAAACAGAAAACCCGACCTTGTAGCGGATGTAGGACAACCACCTTAGCGGCTGTAGGCACCTCGACCAGACTACTTCACCGCCACAGCGAAACTACTTAGAGCAGCAGCGACACGTCATCAACATATCTATAAGAGAACCGACTACACCACACAGCAGCACCAGATCAACCTACATACTCATCTAGATCATCGTCCAGGCTCTATTGTACCCATACGGCGAGGAGATACTCTGGAAGGCTTAACTTGAAAGGGCTCGCGTCGTTAGTTGGTGGTTGTAGTATCCATTGACTGTAACATATAATTAGCATAGCACCTCCCACTACTGATAAGCTTGCCAGTATGCATGTGTGTATGATTGTAATAGAATAGAATGCCTATGACCGTTAGCGAGTAAAGGTAGTAAATAAACACTGTGTCTTGTGATCATTCTACGGCCCCTCACGACATCGCATTGGCGACGACGATGAATTTTTTTTTTCGGATTGTGAATTGGGATTATGTACGAAGATTGGATTTCAATCGTTTTCTTGTAAGGAAAACAACCGTGTCGGACACTTGTTGTTTATTTAAAGGGGACTGGTTAAAATGGCATCTTCTTTGCCAGCATTTCCACAATTCGACATCCATAGTGACGAAAGCTCCGTTGGAATAAGATGGACAAAATACATTACAAAATTAGAAAATCTATTTGTGGCATTAAACGTAGATGGAAAAAAGAGGAAAAAGGCTCTCTTATTACATTACTCTGGAGATGAAGTGTTTGATATACACGCAACATTCTCCCAAATACCGGAGACGAAAGCGCGTATGAACTAACAAAAGAGCATTGGAAGAAAATTTCAAACCGAGGGTAAATCGTGAATATGAAGTATACGAATTCAGGAAAATGACACAGCAAGAATCAGAAACGACGGATCAGTTTGCGACACGGTTACGTCAGAAATCGAAATATTGCCAGTTTAATGACAAGCAATCAGAAATAAAGACACAGATTATACAGGGATGTTTGTCTGCAAAGCTTAGACGAAAAGCACTGGAAGAAGATTTAACTCTGAGTAACTTATTGTTGATGGCCAGGACAATGGAAATGGCAAATACACAAGCAAGGCATATGGAACAAAAGCATCCCACCAGAACATCAGAAATCGAAGTGGACGCCATTAAACATAATGGATACAAAAACAATCCAAATTTGGGTCAAGAAAATCGTCACCAGGTCAGTTTAAGCAGAAATCGCAGTCAAGTCAAAATGGCGAAACAAAGTGTAATAATTGTGGAGGTAACTTCCCACATACATCAAGACGCCCAGCTGTAGGTAAAAGCTGCAACTATTGCCATAAACAGAATCATTTTCTTTCTGTTTGCAGGAAACGTTTAAATGCAAACAGCAAAGTAAAACAAGTGCAAGAAAATGACGACAGTGATGACACCGAACATTACACGTTCGGAATTGACAGTAAAAGGATAAAAAGAAAACCACCAAAATCGGATGTGACAATTAATGGAAATAAATTAAATATTCTAGTTGATTCGGGTAGCTCAATAGATATTCTCAGTGAAAAGGACTTGTCAAAAATGAAGAAAAAGCCTGAAATATTAAAATGTAGCATGAAAGCCTTCGCATATGGACAACACAAACAGCTACCAATCAAAGGGAAATTTATAGCAACAGTAGAGACAAAAGATCGAATAACAACAGGTACGTTTTACGTCATGTCAGGAAGGTTTGTCTCACTGTTAAGTTATGACACGTCGGTTGACTTAAACATTATCCCAGAGATAAAATATATTCAAAATGACTATAGCCAACACATTAATGATCAGTACCCAGATTTGTTCAAAGGTATCGGGAAATTGAAAAATCGATGTATCAAGTTACACATTGATGAAAATGTGCCTCCAGTAGCACAATCACATAGAATAATTCCTTTCCTTGTCAGAAATCAGGTAGAACGGGAATTAGAACGGTTAGAAAAACTGGATATTATGGAACGTGTGGAAGACAAAGGTCCCACACCTTGGGTATCACCTATTGTTTTTGCCCCGAAACACAATACAGACTAGATTAGATTGTGTGTAGATATGAGAAAGATTCAATGGTTTCTGTTAGGCACAAAGACAGAATTGTTACTCGAGATGCTTCCCATTTTAAGCCAATTAAGGTACCCGATAAAAGTAGCAACAAAGACAACAATAACAGTGAATCAAACAAAAAGCCGGCTGGAAGCCGCCAAGTTCTACAACGTAGTAGAATTAAACCACGAAAATAAGACGATTTTGTGTGGGCTATTGTGTAAATCTCAAAAGGCCATAATAATGGCTTAAGTTTTGGATTAGTATTGAATAATGTATAATAAGTTTAAAAGGCACAATAATATATGTAGCAATCGTGCGACTTTGCATTATTTTAGGTGGAACGAAAATGCGAAAAGTGGGAAACATTATTCTCGCAGACAACCAGACACATTAGCTGTTTAAATTATACACAAGGATGTTAAATGACCGCTGCCAATCTTCAGGTTGTCAAGCACGAAACTGTTATGTTTACATTTGGGAGGAAGTTAATGTCTACTAATTGTGTGAGTTTGTAGAAACGATCCATTATCTTTTACCACTGATGTTATCATAGAGAACTGAGACTGACCAGTATCATGTCAAACAAAGTTCACGCAGACACTTAGAACTTTAATCTTGATGAACAATAAACATATCACACTGCGATTGATAAAACTTTCCCATACACGTCGGACATCTGCACAAAGAGTACTGATGTGTGTGGTCAGGATAAAATATGTTTCTTGTTTTGAACTTATCATTCATTTTAAAATAAATGAGATGTAGTATCCATTGACTGTAACATATAATTAGCATAGCACCTCCCACTACTGATAAGCCTGCCAGTATGCATGTATGTATGATTGTAACAGAATAGAATGCCTATGACCGTTAGAGAGTAAAGATAGTAAACAAACACTGTGTCTTGTGATTAGTATACGGCCCCTCACGACATTACAGTAGCCAGCAGACTGAATCCATATTTGTACTCGTCCAACAGAATTCAGGATTGTACTCAACACTGTTAAATAACCTCATATTATGTGACGGCGATTTTAAATAATTGCATTTTGACCGAGGTGACATCAATTATCTTATATTAAAAGTAGAGAAATACTGGCGTATCTATGCTGAAGTCACTCATGCGTATTATATATTAAAAGGACACACGGCAATCTTGAAGAAGATATCAAGTATCAAATTAATCACATCGATTTATTAATGATATATGTGGTTGCTTTAAACTATTCAAAACATTATTAACAACGATTTCCCAGTATGCAAGTTCTGTAGAAAAAAACTAAAGGGACGTTGCGAATTTAACAAAACAAAAAAGATGGTCGTGTGTCCCTAAGCAAATAAAAGACGCTTACGGGGACATATGTATTTGAAGATAAAATAAGTAACCACGCATTTTGCAATGTTAGCGAACACACTCGTACTTCGCAACGAGTAAACATTTGCCCTGCGAAACTAGAACTGTGTTGCCATGACATTTGATTGTATATACGATATGTTTAATTAGCTGCGATTAGATTTGTTCATTTTTGGCTTAAACATGTTTTATTCACTGATATAGACATACATCTTTAGAGAATAATGTATAAAGGATATAATTACAGAGGATGGAAGAGATTATTGTTGGACCATTTTGTCAGTTTCGCGTTGTCTTGAATATTTGTTTAACCTTTGGATGCATGAGAAGTCGTTTAACATTTTGTGTCGGTATACAGAATAAAACAAACAAAAAATTAGAAGTACAAAAAAAAAAGCTTTTCAGTTGTAACCATAAAAAGTCAACGTTTAATATTAACATTTGTAAATAATTTAACGAATTTGATACGTATTACGAGAATTAGAAATGTCCTATCCCAATATCGGTCAGATAACGCATGTGTGTACAAATACGTTATAAACATAATCATGCATCGCTGAAACTGTTCTGATAACAATCAAAAAAAGATATATGAATAACTTTTAATGTTCTAGAACACTGCCCAGGCTTATCTCGGGTCCAGTTTAAGTAGTGGGTAGACATAAGTTGTGGCCATCCAGAATGACGGCCATTGACAATGACAAGTCAACAGCTACCATCCAGGACCACCATAACTTTCCCTACACACGATACTTTTATACGGCATCGACCAACTAATGGACGAGGCAAATCATATTCTATTACTCAAATTCAAAACTATATTAAAAATAATAGGCGATTCCAAAATCTTTAACTTTGAATCGATATACCGTTGTATGCTGTCTATATCATGTATATCAACTCTCGCTATGTTTCAACCAGTCTGAGCCCCGTGTGGTTGCCGGGGGCCCCGTTTGGTCACGGGGCAAAGAATACGGCCACTGCAGATCCCTTTGGAGGGGTAGGCAGGGGGGTAGAATCCCCCCAAATTCATGTTCATTCTATCATTTTTTGTTCATGTTCATTAAAGATCTTAATCATGATCCCTGCATTGTTTCAGGTGCTATCTCGCTCGCATCAAAAGAGCAGTGGCAGAAAAACAATAACGTGGCTCCAGCGTAAATGGAGTTTCTACGATAGAATTTGCAGCAACTCTGCAGTTCAGGGTGAGAAGGTTCTAGGCCCATTTTCCATATTTTATCTCGATGTACATGGAAGATGAGCCTGGCATGTTCATGCCTTTTAGGCGCCATATAACCTTTTCATTTGTTGGTGCGCCTTAAAACCCCAATTCAATTCAATTCAACCAGTCTGAACTTGGATATGGTTGTTATTTCGGAGGAGATTGCGTGGGGTAGAATGGCACGGGTGAGTTAAAAAAAAAATCTTTTTTTTTCTTTTTTCCTAATCAAGTTCATATTTAAATGCATTGTTACAATTTCAAACCGATAAACACTTTTTCAGCCACAATGGCGAGAACTGTAATTAATATTTTAATAACTTGTAGTTCAATCCATTTGCAAATGTTGCTATGAATATTGTGATGTTGAATTGATGTATTGTAACATATCTGCAATAAAATATTATTAAACTAAACCATAACTTTCCTAAAGTGGGTTCGGCGTATCCGTAAGCTACACGTATTTTAGACTTAACTATATCTCAAAACTCAACACATATAATGGACTTCGAGGGAACATCAAATAAGAAATACCAACATAACATTTATTCATGCTAAGAAAACATCAGTATGATTGTAGAAGTTTCAACATATAATGCACGGTAACACATGTTGTCAGAGCCATTAACACTAGCTATAGGTGACAATTCAATTCAAACAACCAAGTAATTGTCTTTAATTCTATTATTAACTATTGCTTTCACAAACTCATATTAAAACCATTATAATGTTCAAGTAATAACCAATATATTATATATGTCTTATGTGTTTCCATTATGATTTTCTTTCTGTTTATACTTTTTTCACTTTTCTAGATTCTTTCTGACAATACACAATGTTATATTAAACAATCACGAAACAAATGTTTCAAAGATTCTAAACTAATTGTCAAACCAATATATGCAAACTGTATTACAATTCCATATTTTATGTTATGTTTGACATTCATGTACTTATTATATGTACCTTGATACATGTACGGGAAAGGTCTTACATAGACACTGTCTGTTGTCCAATCCCATTCATAAATAAAATATTGTTTAAATTACAAGCATCCATTTGACATTTCCACATTTATGCACGTCATCCACAATATATAATAGATACACTTTTTTACCCAAACCGTTCATCATCAACCGAAAACTAGCAATAGCAATTGAACATGTAAAGCTATGATGTGACTACATCAAGAGACAGCATGTGTTCGCCTTGGTCATCAAAATAGCTTTTCTAGTCAGCACTATTTCAATATAAAACTGAAACTCTCTATCGAGGTAGAAAATATATATTATGCATGACGATGTCTACCATAAAATAAAGGTGACCTCAGAGGAAGATGTTCATAGTTCATGGTAAAATAACATATATGGAATCCAATTTATAAACGATATCAGCGTGATATGAATTCGCATGTCTTACAATTAATACAGTGTCATGGTTTCATCGTGCTGTAGATATACAGACTGAAATACGATACACATTACCGCATGCAACATTCTATGCTGCGCCATACATGCCAGGTCATTTAAATCTAAATACAGAAAATGTCTTTAAATATCAGTATGCATTCATCTTATAATTTAGTTGTGTACTATAAAACATTGTGTTTATACCTATTTACCTTTATCTATAAAATAGCAAACAACTCTAAAATTGGTTTTCGCGAAAGTCACAGACCGACATGATACTTTAGAAGTGAATAATACAACCAAATAAATTAAATACGGTCAAAATAATGATCTACATATTGCAATAGATATGCAGTCTCTCGATAACACGAGTTTCTAAAATATTTACTGGCGCAAAATGGCAGATGATAAAGAATTTTGACGCGAGACTTTTATGCGTATTTACCTTGGAAAATGGTCACCGGAAGTCAACAATTGAAATGGGGTTAGACTGTGCTAAAAGAAAGTCCATCTGACCGGTTACGAGTGCAAGTATACTAAACTACTCCAGATTATCTCCCAACAAACATAAGTGACGGCGTGGAGCGTCACATTGACACACACAGTTGATTATTATGCCATACTTGTTTGTATATGAATTAAGTATTCGTATTGTCTTTGCATTTAATAGTGCATGTACTCTTACAACAGTCCATAAAATAATGACAAATTTGTCTATTGGATGTCAGCTTTATCAACCACCTGTATATACACTTGTCACAGAGAGAAAATAAGTACTTATTGATTACAAATAATTAGCAAAGAAAGGAAAATTGAATCATCTTGACGTCGGTGTCTGCGCATGTGTTTTTTAAGACTGCCCGATTTAGTAAATGCTTTACTGCTAACACTACACTTATATGGTTTCTCTCCTGTATGTATGCGCATGTGTCTTTTAAGACTGCTTGATTTAGTAAATCATTTAGTGCACACGCTACACGTATAGGGTGTCTCCCCTGTATGTATGCACATGTGCTTTGCAAGACTGCCTGATTCAGTAAATCCTCTACTGCCAACACTACACTTGTATGGCGTCTCCCCTGTATGTATGCGTATGTGTTATGTAAGACTGCCTGATTCCTGCAAACACTACACTTCATATGATGTCTCCCCTGTATGTATGTGCATGTGTGTTTTAAGATTGCCTGACACGTGTAATCCTTTACTGCACTCGCTACACGTATAAAATGTTGGTGTCTTCCCTGTATGTATGCGTTTGTGTCTTTTAAGACTGCTTGACCGGGTAAATCCTTTACTGCAAACACTACACCTGTATGGTTTCTCCCGTGAATGGACATGCATGTGTCTTTTAAGGTCACACCGCCAAGAAAAGCGTTTACTGCACATGCTACAATGAAAAGGTGTCTCGCCTGTATGAATGCGCATGTGGCTTTTAAGCTGGCAGGACACGGTAAATTGTTTATTGCACATGTCACACGTATATGGTTTCTCGCCTGTATGTATGCGCCTGTGTCTTAGGAGATGGCCTGAATAGGTAAATCCTTTACTGCAAACACTACACTTATATGGTGTCTCACCTGTATGCATGTAAATGTGGTGTTTAAGACTGCCCGACTCAGTAAATCCTTTACTGCAAACACTGCACTTATATGGTGTCTCACCTGTATGTATGCGCTTATGTTTTTTAAAATTGCCTAACTTGCTAAATACTTTGTTACACACGCTGCACTTATATGGTGTGTCGCCTGTATGTATGCGCATGTGTATATTGAGGTTATCCGACTGTGTAAATCCTGTGCTGCACACTCTGTATTTAAACGGTGGCTGTTCTGTAGAAATATCCATCTGTATTTAAAGATAACTTTGACTGTTGCAATTATGTGGTGTCTGAAATGAAACAAATCGCATTCTCAAATTTAATAGTCATGTCTTAAATACATCTGATCAATTGTAAGAAGTATAACGACATAATAGTGTCACGCTTTGTTATACAGACTCCAGAATTCCACTTCATTGTACAAGAGATCACGCTTTGTTATACAGACTCCAGAATTCCACTTCATTGTACATAATTGAATATTGATATATCTAGCTGGACAATATGCGGAAATGTTAAATCAGCGTGATGGTAAAAAATGAAGCCACTGTATACGACACATGACCATATAAACAAATTACCACGGTAAGAAGAACACTTTCGATTTGATATGTCCAACAACAGAACCGCAAGCAGAGGAAGTCACTGGTCTGTGTAGAGAATAGTAATTAGTTACATATAAGTAAGTTCCAGTTAAAAAGTAACATCCCTTATGCCACTGGGTAAACACAAATTGCATTATAGTAACAGTGACCCCAATCTGGAACGGACTAACCTGAAAAAGCAATCCCTGGCTTCCTTTGACACGAAGGTTTAACGGGCGAAGGCGCACTTAATATCATTTTCCTTTAACACATTAAAGAACCATGATATTCTATGCAATATGAAAAGCTAAATGAGCTCCCGCCTGCTCCGGCATGCCTATATATCCATCTCTTCTCTCGTGTGCGGCACTTAATATTCCCAGATAGTTAGTTCGATGATTTAATAAACAACAGTGCGTCGTAAGAACCAAAATTTTAGAAGAATTCAAACGTGATGGATGTTAAAACATAAAAACAAAGGACATATTTTGCATTCATTTACACCAAGATCACATAAAAAAAATATCCTCAAAGGTCAATGTCACATCCTGGAGGCTGTTGGTTTCATTTATGATTATCAGAACAGACCATAATTTTATTGACTTGAGTTGAGTTGTCTTTCCTTGAATCCACGAACGCTTCCGGCAATGTATCAGTAAGGTAAAAGAACTTGTAAAACGACATTTTTTATCTAACTTAAATGTATATGAAACGTTAAACTTTAAAAGAAAGAGATGTGTACCGCGATACGAAAGTCATCGATCGACAGTCTTGAACTAGTTTTCAAGTACTGCTTCGGAGTGCAAAATGTTGTTCTCCAGAAAATGGGGAAAACACTTTTTGAAAGGGAATGGGCCAAAACTTTTGTCAGCTAATAGGACAAAAACAGAACAGCAACGTTGATTAACAATAGTGGGTTGGTTTAAACAATATTTATTTCATAATGTTCACATATATTATATACACAATAGTGTGTTAAAGAACATGCTAAAATATTTAAAGGACACACAAGTGATAAAGAAACAAACCAAAAAAACTCGCCAGACAAATGCACATATGATTTTTACATTAACAAATGCAAGCTAAATGCAACTAGAATTATCACTTACGGTGATTTATACCCGAGCAATAGTGTCCAGTCATAAACGAACCTTGAACTTTAAATGGTGAACAACATTTTATTGTGTAACCAGTCCGAAATTCTATGTTTGCAAAAGTCAAGGGAAACTTGGTAAGCCACTCGTCAATTGTGCTCATTTCCAAACTGTACTCAGATCGTATTGACAGTAGCCTTCAGACCGAAAGGTGGTAAAATCGGATACCTTTTCTTAACGTTATCATGCAAACAACATACAACATTCGTATTGTTTCGATATCAAGGACAATAACTCAGTCAGGCACTCCATTTTTTGTCATTGTTGAACTTTTTGATAAAACCACACACCAAACGTGTTAGAAAAAGAAACAAGTTTACATTTTTTGAGCAGCAGATAAGTAAGGCAAGTGTCAATTTTGCTTTTTGTCAAACTTGTCAACGATCGTACTGATATGAAGCGTCACACAGAATTTAACATTAAATTAGATTTAACCATTTCAGCAGTAAGGCCTCATATATCAGTTGTTTAGGAAAGTTATTTACTAGAGCATTAAATAATAGATTATCTGAACGGACGGAAAAGTACAGTGTTTTAATTGAAGCACAGGCGGGATTTAGGTCGGGTATGAGTACTGTCGATAACAATTTTGTTTTACATGGTTTAATTTCGCATATACTGAATCAGGGGAAAAAATTGTATTGTGTATTTATCGATTTTACCAAAGCATTCGATTACGTTGTTAGAGATAACTTATGGTACAAGTTAACCCAATTTGGAATTAGTGGGAAAATACTTACCATAATTAAATCGATGTATACAAGTGTTAAATCTAAAGTAAAATTTGTAATAATCTAAGTGATGAGTTATTTTGCATGTGAAGCGTCAGGCAAGGCGAATGTGTGTCACCTTTTATTTTTTTCCATGTTTCTTAACGATATTGAAAGTGAATACTTACTTAGTGGACTAGAAGGATTAGATGTCAATATGTTTAAAATGTTTAAAATGTTTATGCTTTTATATGCGAATGATATAGTTATCTTTGCTAATTCACCCGAAGAGTTACAGAAAAGTCTTAATATATTATCAAATTATTGTAGTAAATGGAAATTAAAAGTTAATTCGACAAAAAAAAAGTAATGATATTTAGAAAAGGGGGAATGTTGCCAAGAAATTTAGCATTTTATTACGAAGAGTGATAGAAATTGTCATAAGTTTACTTATTTAGGAATGTTTTATTCTACTGGTGGATCTTTTACAGAAGCTCAAACTACTCTTTCGGGTCAAGCGCAAAAGGCAATTTTTAAAATGAACAAATACTTATATTACACCTATTCTGAACTATTCATGTGAGATCTGGGGATTTATACAAACAAATCATATTGAACGAGTCCATTTGCAGTTTTGTAAAAGGATTTTAGGGGTTAAAAAGACAACACAAAATGATTTCGTATATGTTGAGTTGGGAAGAACATCATTCATTACTAAGAGATATCTCATTATTATAAAATATTGGTTAAACATTTTACAACTGAGGAACAAAAATATGTTAAAATTGTGTATAATATGATGTTGAGTGATTTAGAATTGTATCCACAAAAAGTTAACTGGGCATCACTTGTTAAACATTTATTAGCTTCACTAGGTTTTTAGTATGTATGGATCCAACAAGGTGTTGGAAATGAAAATATATTTATTAACATTATTAAACAAAGACTGAATGATATTTTATTCAAAATTGGAATCATATGTTGCAGAGTTCAAGCAGAGCTGTTTTCTACAACAGTATTGCAATTTTTCAAATTCAGCCATATTTAGAAAATATGTGTGTACACATTTTGTCAATCAATAACAAAACTCAGAGTTTCATCTCATAGATTAAAAATGGAATCTGGCAGATGGGTTAAGCCTATTAGAATACCTGTTAACGAGAGAACGTGTGATCTTTGTAGAGTGTTAGAAGATGAATTTCATTTTGTATTAGAGTGTGAACGATTTTCGGAGTTAAGGAATCAATATATATCTAAATATTTTTGGAAACGTCCTAACATGATTGAATTTATAGAATTAATTAACTCAATAAATAAGTTAGAATTCGTAAATTAGGTATATTTATTTATGAACTTTTTAAATTAAATGTGAAGAAATGAAATTGTAAATAATATGTAAATCTCTAACATTATCAGTACACATGATTGTATAATGGCTTGTGAAAGTTATATTGTATATACTTACCGTTTTCATATATATATATACACATGTATATGTACTAATTACTGCACTGCTACCATGTTATACTTTGTATTTGTATCCTCACGGGCTTTATAGCCTATTGTAAATTTGAAATAAAAGTATCTATCACTAACTTAGATTATCCTCCTATAGACTTAGAATTGAAACTGGCAGATATTCACAAAATAGAACAGATAGAAATCAAAGATATTGTACATTGTGTAATAGTATCGACTTAGAAGACGAATATCATTTTATTTTAATTTGTCCTTTGTACGAACAGTTACGTAAGCTATATGTTAAACAATAGTATTACAGACATCCAAGTGTTTTTAAATTTATTCAGCTGATGCAATCTTCAAGCCAACAAGGGCTTTTTAGGTTATCTATGTTTGTTAGGGAAGCATTTATTATTCGCCACACTGCAATATATAATGAGTAAACATTTTTATGTTCATCCTCATTGGACATAACATGTAAACTATTAAAGCTTAAAATAGTAATATGAAACAATGTAATACGAATAGTTAACTCATTATAACAGGGTAAATACGTGCGTCAGAGAGAATGTGTGAGACATTTTGGGCGTCAGAGTGAATGGGTGAGTTGTATGAGTGTATAGTACGTATGGTTTGTGTATTTGTACGTTTTCATTGTGTAATGTAAACATTGCATTGACCTGTCACATATTAACAAATGTAATATGTATTTATATGACGAAAAACAAACTTTAAGTCCTAAAAAAAGAATATGTTCTATTCTGTTCATATCAGAGTAATACTCGTATTGTGAAAGAAAACATGTTTTTATAAACTTTATAAGGATATATTTCACTATGTATTGCTCCTACTCAGTCCCGTAAATACGCCGAGGCGAAACGAGGCAGTTGCCTCGGTAGAACTGTGGGACTGTACCTAACATTGTAGTAGGCATTATAATGGAATATAAAATAAAATCACTGAAATAGACATGAATATATTTATCTTCAATTAAAACTGTTAAAATGCAGAATCACATGCAGAGTTTTTTCCGCGAAACATGTCCTCAGACCCCACTAGGAAGGCATCTGTAAAATGTCAGTGCTGGCTACGCGCTAGACGTGAGAATTATGGCTCTTATGGTAGTATGTACCTACCATAGATATAGGTTCACACCATAAGCTAGTTACGGGACTGCTACTACCACAGACATATTAATAATTGTTATAAGGTCTGTGCTACTATTTAGATTAGTATAAATTTTGTGCAAACATTACTAGACATATGTTAAGTGTGTTAGTTTGAGATTTGCCTGTATAAGTCAATGATATTTTAAAGGCATTACATTAAGTATTAATAATAAGTTTGTTTGTTTGGTGTTTTACGTCATTTTCAACACATGTAAGGTTATATATGACGGGCGACTTTTTTGTGGTGGAGGCAGATTACCCACTTTTCCTGGGTGGAACCAGTACTGTACACCTCCTGTCATCCATCCGTAAGAATCGACACTTCGTCACTTACAAATTGAGCTCCCAGAGGGATTCGAACCCGCAGCTGTGAGAGTTGAGAAGGTTTACAACGCAACGTCGTTAATCGCTCGGCCACGGAGACGCTTATTAATAATTAGCAAATATGAGGGTACCAACCCCCCGGCATCTGGAGTACTGGCTTTTTTTGGGCATGGCATCTGGAATACTCCCTAACAGAGGGTTGGCATCTGGAATACTATTTGAACCATGCGAGGCCGCGCATCTAGTGGGGTCCGGAGGCATGCTCCGCCGGAAAATGTTGAAACCTAGGTGCTCTGAAATGGCATTTCCAGCCATCTGAGACATAAATTAGCATTTTTTAAATTTTTTGGATGGAAAAAAATATTTTTTGAGAAAAATACTGCGTACGCGTATGAAAAACTGCGATGTCGGCGTACCGCGTACCACAACCCGGCGTACGGAATACTGGCTAATATGGGTCGGAATCCGGCGTACGAAAAGGGGGTCGGTACCCTCAAATATGCACTCTTGGTAGAAAAAAATAAGCGAACAAAACTAATAACAAATCCGGATTTAAGCTAGAACATTAAATTACATTATAGTGTTACGGTCGTTTAATTACGTAAACATAATCCAGGGTACGTAACATACCTCTTTTCGCATGAACACGGTTACTGGTCATACTACACCAATTCATTTTCCATAGGCCTACCTTATAGCTCTAAGCTCTGTACTGAGTTCCCAAATATAGGAAGCTATATTTTTTATTACTTGTTTTGAAATACCTATCTTAGTTTTATCAAAAAAACAGAAGCCATTCATTGAGTATGTTTTGTAAAAGCTGTTTGGGTCGGATGGTGCTGACCCACCTACTTGCATGTAGAAACATGAGGAAAATGTAAAATATACTTCTTACTTTGATTATGCAACACATTATGAATACATTGCACAAATGTATGATTTAACCTTTATAAGTACTCTTCAAAGGTTGAATTTTAATTTTTTAGCAAGATTTTTTGGTTTGATTACCTTGACAACCAATCAAAATTAAGAGATTCTGTGTAATAGCTCCGAATTTACCCTGGAACTTTTTCCCTGCCCGCTGATTGGTTGATAATTGGTGTAGTCTGATATACTGTGAAACGTATATGTAAATGGATAATTATTACTAAGGGAGGTAATTCTAAACACGCACATTCGCGACATTGACATTTGTATGTAATTTATTTATTATTGTTACATACTATTTATAATCAAACGTGCCTATAAGTCGACTGTGAAATCAACAAAACATAACGCACGCACACATAGACACGCAAAACACCGATTTCAAAAATAGTGCGATATCTCGATTAAGTCGAATATTTTAAAACTACTGCATCATCTTGACTTTATCTTATCGACTTACAAAAACGATTCCCAATTAAACGCAGGAAGCAATGCATGATCAAATGATATGTACGTGGCACGAATACGCTTCCGTACTTCCGTAAAAAACTTATATCGAATAATACAGTTGCTTAATGATATTGATTGCGTCAATATTAAGAATATACTTAATGTTAAATCGTGTATGTTTTGTTGAAATAATAAGCGTGTAACTGAAAAATGGAAAACATCTTTATTGAGAGCCTTTAATGAGAAGGTCAAAATGGTGAAAAAAAATTACTTTATACAGACTGTTTATATATACGAATGGGATATTCGTATTTAATATTACGTATTATGTATATGCTCCACATACATCGTCTTCAGAGTCAGTATTTTGCTAGTATAAATTAAAATCATTTAAATATACAAATGGAAATCATAACAGATGGCGCCGTAGTTTAATGGTTAGAACTTCGGGGATTATACGCACTGGGTGCTGACGGTGTCATACCGAGAGCCGTTTTGTTACGAGAACAGGTCATGGTTTCGCAGTGATTATTTGTTTACACATAGAGAGGCGAATAGTTTCGTTTTACAAATATTTAATGTATTTTACTCTTTTTCGGCTTAGGATCTTTGGATATTTACAGAGAAATGGTGAGTTAATGTGTATGTTATGTTTGTGTATGCTCTATATCTATCATTTTGTTTTTTTCTTAAATCTGTTTGTGTTTATTAGTGTTTAATTACCATGTGTTACATAAAAAAAACTTGTTTATTTGCAAAACTGTATAAAAGTAAGACAAAATAATCAAAGAAAGAGTCATTTGTCGTGATATTAGTGAATATTCATTTCTGCTACAATAAGATGTCTCTGTTATTACGAAATCATTATTTAAATCTGCAATTTACATCATTTTTTGTGTCTGTGTTTCTGACAGAGTGTGTCTAGGTTTTCATACGAAGTACAACAAAGTAGTATGTGTTTTGTTACAAAGTCGATTTTCTTTTTTTCAGAATCTTATGTGCAGCTATTGTTGCGCTACATTTGAGATGATAACAGACATGGTGCGTCATTGTGTCGAGGAGCACCCGGCAGAAAAGGTGGCCTACATGTGGAGATCAATTGACGGGAATAATCGCCAAAGGACATATAATGTGTTGGGTTCTAATGTTACCGGCAAAGAAATCAATTTTGATCCTCAATCTGAGAAAATGATAGTACCAACCAAATCTTCAGCCAGCGACAGCCCAGTTCGAAAACTTCAAAAAATCAACACACCATCAAAATCAGTTCATTGTCAATTATTTTCACATTTGGAAGTCGACCAAGAACATGTCGAAACCATCGCTTCAACTGAGGCAACAGATTCAGTTGCTGATTTATCAGAACTGTTGGACACCACAGTGTTATATTCTGATTCAGAGCCCGACATTGAGGAGTCTGAACTGATGGAAAATGCAAATGACATGCCTGATGACGTAATGGCGGACACACAAACTGTACAAATGGTGGTTCAGCAACTGAAAACGTTATTGCCGTCTGTTACCGCTCATTTAGCCGATTGTGGTCGTTTACATGAATGGATGAATTTCTTTCATTTGATTGACTCTGGAAATTTTAGTGTAAAGCACATTGCGGCCCAATTGTTCCTAGATGTCATAAAATTTTCAAGCCTACAAGATGTGCGGCTTATGAGGTACACTCCTGAGGTGAGACAGTTTTGGACAGTCGGACAGTCGTTGTTTAAATCTAAGTTTCTGCGATTCATGGGAGGATATAAGGTGTTTTCAGGAGCAATTGAGCATGGAGACAGTGACATGAAATCAATGACAAAGTCTGATATTAACATGATAAATTTTGTGTGTCCAAACAAGGATGTATTAAAGGAAGAGAGAAAGAATTACGCGCTGGACTGCAGCATCCCAGGAATCATACACTCAAATATACAGGCAGTCACGTCCAGTCTAAAGTTGGAAGAAAAGTCATTTAATTTATGCGTTGATGGGAAAAAGATAGCCCCGGGTTTCGGGAAAAAATTAGGGGACGTTGACTTGTTCGGTCACGAGTCAGAACCGACATACTCGTCAAAGAAAAGTAGACTTGAAGTAGAAATGCACGTCATTGAGGAAACAATCGAAGAAATAAGTAAGTGGTTTGAGAGGGATGTCAGTTTAATTGATGACCTGTCACGTGAAAGCAGAAAAATTGCCTACAATAAGATTCTTGACATATTATCCATAAACACGGAACGACTGAAAGAAATGAGAACTTTGAAAGTCAGTAGAAACGTATCACTAGAAAAACTACTGAAAATGGCAACCGAGCCTTGGCAGAAATCAAAATATAGCTTTGCTATCAGTAGTGTTAAAACCCAGATGCATGATATAGATCGGTGTATAAATGACATGCTGGAATTAAACACGAAGTTAGGGCTTGTCGCGGCAGGATGCAATGGTACAGAGTCAGCTTTTTCTGTAGATAGTGTTATTGACATGAAGTATCAGGAAAATCATATTTGCTTGAATCCCGATAATGTTAATAACATTACAAACAGTGAAGTACCTACAGAGTTTATCAAGCAAAGAACACAACAATGGCACAACGACAGAAAATTGGCCAAAGTTACAGGAAGTACACTTTTTCAGGCTCTTGGTTTAAGTACACTGAAAAAGCAACAGGAACATTACGACCGAGTGATAAATGATAAATCCAGTTGTTCTGATGTGACGAATGAAGCAATGATTCATGGAATTGAAAATGAGGTGAACGCGGTAGGGACATTAGTGGGTAGAATTCTGCCGATATTTTGCCCATATGTAGTGTTTCACGAAGAAGGATATTATAAACTGCCAAGTGAAACAGATACAACATTTATGGTTGTGAGCCCGGATGGTAGTTGTCGAAAAGACAACCAAGTTGAATACGCTGTTGAAATTAAGTGTCCCGTGCCCGGCAAAAAGTATACAACCGATGTCCATTATGAACTACCAAAGTATTATGTGACACAATTACTTGCAGAAATGGCCGCGATGAAATGTGAGAAACTGTTGTACGTAGCCTGGACACCTGAAAGTACAACTGTGATGACAGTAACATTTGATGACAATTTATTGGATCGTATGCAAAAGGAATCGGTACGAGTGTATGGGAGATCAGAGGGGACATCTCGGCCGTCGAAAAAATCACCAGAGGTTGCCCAATTGTTGAAGGATATTGAACTGTTCCGCATCAACAACGATTCATTGCTGTGTGAAATATCGTCCATTGTAAGCATTGACTGTAACCACTTACCTTCTTGGGATGAGGACATCCTAAGTTTTACTCACAGCCGAAAAGAAACAGATAGTATTAGGGTTCAGAAGGAGTCTGAGTCAAAGAAAGCCCATTTATCACCGTCGGCTGTACTAGCATTATTATCAAAGGAGAGGTCAGCCCTAGATGCGGCATACGACATTCTGAGAATTCCTGCAAAAGAAGTACTGGTAGCGGTCCTATCAGATCTAGACAGACAGTACGGACCAACCAATGTTCATGGAGTTCCAATAGCCTATGGTCTGTCCGGTTATAGTTTAAAAGTGGAATGTATGAGGTCTTTTATGGAACATCTTATACAGGAGTGCTACAAAACGGGAATAGCCATTAAATCATTGTCAACGGACGGACAATTCTATCGACTATGTGTGAGAGATAAGAAAGGTCGCCCTTTAACTGTTTTGCAGTTAGCCAAAGACACGTGGGAAAAAGTCAAAAAAATCTCCAAAGCACAGCAAATCAGTGATTTGATGGGCCTTAATGCTGGAAATCACGAGAATATTGAAGACATCAGAAATGCCGTAGACTCACAAGAACAATTCTGTGAGGCACGTAGAGGTGCAGTATTAATTAACGGTTGGAAGAACAGACCGTGGCCAAAATTATACAATCCTAGAAAATTAAATGAACTTGTTAATCGGAAGACGAAACCTACAGAAGAATCTGTTGCGATTGATACGTCGGACCTGATGAACATGCCTGCGGAAGCAGCAAATACTCTTATCGATGAAGTATCTGAGGCAGAAACTTACCAAGTTGAGGACAGAAGTCGAGATACACAATGTAGTGCCGAGATGCTGGACTTAAGAACACAGAATACTTCCCCGCAAGGTGATGTTGCAAACAGTCAGTGTGTTACAGATGGGCATACCGAAGTTATGGAAGTAGACACTGACTTAGACGGAAATACAGCATCAAATGTTAGGATAGATGTTGACACATTATCAGAGGACGTTCTTGGACAGATAGTTTCCGATCTTACGCAAATCGACGAGAAGCGAAAAAGGCCGAAATGGAAGTCATTGAATGTGGGTAAGCTTAAAGACATGCTCAAGGCTGAACCATCAATATTGCTCAAGAGGCTATCAAAAGATGAAATGGTTATCTGTGCAAACCACTTTGAAAATACAGTAGAACGCGCCACTAGAAAAAAAACTGAACATTTAACCAAACTAGAACTAGTTAATGCCTTTTCAGCTATGTTTGGGCAACACACGCTCTTGACAAAGAAAAAGTCGCCACCGACACTGAAGCGCATACTGAAGGATTTATTTTCGAAGAAGTTCAATAAAGAAGCTTTAAATGCAATCACTGCTACGCGACGGTTCCTCGAATGTGATCTACCTAACTGGCGGGATGAAGCCATATTTAAAGATGGCACTTTTCTCGGAGAAACAGACATACCTCACGTGTGGTACGCTCAGCCAGAATATTTCCAAAATGTTGATCAATACATCGTATATTTACTTGATTGTCACCATCTGTTTGTTAACGCTAGATCGTTTGTATGTCAACATGGAATCAAAGGACTTGACATTAAGAAAAAAGCATGGAGTGATGTAGCAGATTGTGCTGGAACAGGACTAAATAAAGCAATGGTAGAAGATTTAATTAACAGGCAATCGAACGCTATTGCTCAAATTGTGGTTTGTGAAAACGTAGAGGACAAAATGATTGAACTCGGGTGGGAAAATGAAGCTTATTTCTGTAAATGCATACGACAATGGTATAGAGCTGAAGATGAAGCTGGGTTGGACACTCGTACGCGGTACGATTTCAGAATGACCATGAGAGACTTGTTGCTCAAGAATGTACGTTTGGCAGACTTTCCACCCCCCGGATCTCATGTGGCAGGAATGCCTATAGTGATGTTTGAGGGGATTTTGACTAATATAGATAGGCGCTATCAGCTCCATGCTTTGGTTCCTGGTAACAGATACAACGTTCGTGCTGCCAATACATTAGCAGTAGAAAATCTTTTTGGCGGATTCCAGGATTTAGACCCAAAATCTACTGGTGTTCTATTGGCCGACGACATTCCGCATGCAATAGGAACGGCAAGCTACCTTATACAGAGTAGACTTGACCCAGATAGGTTCGTATTCACCTATACAAACGATTACAATATGCAATATACAAACATTTTGTTAAAATTCACTTTTTAGTTTAAAGGCCCACAATGCTTTTATTTTCTTCAACTTAATCAATAAACTATCATATTTAATAACATATGCCGGTATTTTAAGCTGCATTGTTGATCAAGTTTGTCTGATTTGAGTATTAACATATTACATAATTATCGCGAATACCCATGACAAATAACGGTGTGCTGCACAATTTTCGTTTAAAAACAGTCTAGTTTAGACAGTTTTCGATCAATAAGGATTTTCACCAATTTTTTGACAGTTTTGTTCTTATGGGGTGGTTGCCTTTAATTTTATGCCAAGAAAAAAATCCCCTCTATATATTTGTCAATATTATTAAACCAACGCATTGTGGGCCTTTAAACATAGAAATGGTTTGGAAGCAAGTAATAAACCCTAACCATTATTCAGCACCTCTTTCAAACAACCAGTGAGCAATTAAACGAATTAATTTTATAGTTCGCGCAACTTCTTAAACAAATAAACATACAGTCAAAACATGTCTGAAAAGACCAACCACGGGAACGTCAAGAAGTGATCTTTGTTGACAGGTGACCTTTATTCGCAAGTTATACTGAGTAGGAAGGTGTTATTTGGGAACACATTTTGATGGTCTTTAGCGACAGAATTTTTATATGTGGTCTTTATTCAGAGGTATTCTTTAGCACAGGTTTGACTATAAATACATATGTCACCCATTTGTCATCGAAATTCTAGAATTTTGTTACTGAATTATTTTCAGATCGTTCGAAATGCGCACTACAAAATCCTCGAAGGTATACCCTGCAGAAGAGCTTCACAAGGTAGACTGCGAAATCTCTCAAGAAGTCACTACTGTCGGCACAGCAATCGCTACACTATCTCGGATTCCAGTGCGGTATGTTTTTAACTAAGTCCAAAAAGAAACTGTATAAATAAACTCTCTGGAAACAATTAGTTTATACTATTGTGTTGAAGGTCATTAATTAACTTGTGAAACAAGTTATTGCAACAGTAGATTGATTTCTCTCGAAAACATTCTTGATGTAATCCATCGCCAAGAGGGAGAGAAGAAGCCCGGTATACCATTATGTTTAACGTCAAACAAGGGAGTAACTGATACCATTTTACGTCTTTGGTATGACGCGACCAGGGATCGAACCCATGACCTCCCGCACACGAAGTGACGCTCTACCCAATTATTAATACCCAACTATTAATACGGCTGTATCACATGTTTGCTTATTGCCCAATGTAAATGCAGGACATACGTCAAATGTTTTATAATATCTGTTTCAGTGCTCACGCGTTTGACTTGGTGCAGCGGAAAAGAACTAAACCAAAGCGCAAAAAGGGAAACGTCCCGGATTACCGCATGCCTTCACGTGGGACTCAGCCAGTCAGGCAACACCATAAGGCAGACAGCTCCAAAATCCTTCCCCATGTGCGCCATGGTCTTGTGTTTTATACGTGATACATAATATTGTACATGTTATTCTAAGACACTATGGCAGATTTGGAGAGAAGATTAATAAAACTGAAACATTACTGTGCTAACTGACATTTTTGGAACGGAAACCCTTTCCCATATTGAATAATATAAATAATATGGGATATACATTTAGACTTCTCAAGACTGTCAATGTATTTGATTATTTGTTGATACAGGCAATCGTAAGGAAATCTGCTTACGGCAGATAAGAAGGTGACGATCCTGTTATATTGAACTTAAGATTGACATGACTTTTGAATGAATGTAAACGTATGACACTATTAACCTGTTCATGGTTTGCTTGCTTCTTCAACCATTCTCTATTACTTTATTTGAAATATTGCATTTGTGGCTGAAAGATTCCGAATACCTTTTCATTTTTGTGGTTCATATAGTTTATGATATTACTTGCATATAGAATATAGAATAAATACTGTAATTTTGATTTCCTTTTGTACTTTTAGAAAATATAATAAAAGCATTGCAATATGGACAAACAATTGCTGACAGACGGACGAACAGATGGACGGACTGATGCCCATTAGGAAATATACTATCATTTGTACTGAATATTAAGCATTATGTTTAAAAATCAACAACTCAATAAAAAATGCAAACTTTATTTAACATTAAATCAACGCATAAAAATGTGGAAAGTGCTAAAAGTTAACATATTTACAGTAGGTTAAAAAAACACTTATCAAATGTTTCCTTGTCATTCAAATACGATGTGTGATTACCGGGATATATATACACTGTCACTGGTATGTAACAACTTTAACACATAAAGGCACAATGTTAAATTAAGAACAACGGATAGCATTCTAGACACGCTAAGCTGGAGTTGCTGTAATCTGTTAATCTAGTTTATCACCAAGAGATGAAAGATTTATCAATTGTAATACCGTCACCTAATCAGAAATATGATTTACTTTAAAGCATTAAACATTAGATGAACGCGGAAGGCAATGTGATCCATATACAACAGTACTTTCTGTCTTGTTAAAAATATATATAAGCCGCGCCACGTGAAAACCAGCAATATGCGTTTGCGACAAGCATGGATCCATATGAGCCTTCGCATTTGCGCAGTCTGATCAGGATCCATGTTGTTCGCTCTCAGACCCTATGACTGTTGCACAACCTTTTAACAGCATATATTCTAATGAGACTGCGCGGATACGCAGGCTTATCTGGAATCATGCTGGTCGCAAACGCACATTGTTTTCACGTGATGCAGCTCATATCAGCATCGAAAATAAACACTTAACTGTAAAAGTTCATGCAGTAAAATATAAAAAACAATGTTTCTTTTAACAACAAAACGATCACTAATAAAAATAGTCATAGTATTTTGTTCTCATCTACCGGTAGTTGGACATTCTGCAGCGTTTCTGATGTCTTGCCAAGGCACATGGCCACGAAAATGCCTTTCCGCACTTGCACAATTGATCTTTATTTCCATGAGCCCCTTTCATATGAGATTTCAATGATCTGTTGTTTTTAAGTGTATTTCCGCAAATGCTACACGTATACCGTTTAGTATGATTACCACAACTCAACATGTGTCGCTGTGAACTGCTTTTAAACGCAAATCCTTTCTTGCAGACCTGGCACGAGTACGGCTTTGCATTAACGTGATTATTTAAGTGTCCAAGGTAATGATTTCGCTCAGTAAACTTTTTACTGCATATGGCACATTTGTATTTGCATTCATCGCTATGCATTTTCAATCGGTGCCTGCGTAACGAATTTCTTGTGTTAAAACTGTTCGAGCATATTTCACAAAGCAGTTTAACGTTTTCATGTACACTCTTTTTATGCTGATTTAAGTCATACTGTTGTGAAAATTCTTTGTTGCATTTATCACACTTTAACTTTTTCTTCTGATGTACTGCTTGTTTATGTCTGTAAAAATTACCCCTAGAACGCGTAGAATATTTGCATAAGGTACAGCTGTAGGTTTTGGCAGGTTTTGGGGCTGTCTTTTGTCCATCGTTTGTTTCTCCCACACTGTTCAAATCCTTGGCAGTGTTGTTATTAACATCCTGAAAAATAAAACAGCACACATTTAAACGGTGTCGTAATACCGATGGCATCCCCGGATCAAGAAAATTGTAGCTGAGTGCAACATGCGGTCAGATGCCCAAATAGCGAGCCGCATAGCGGTGAGTGGGGATAGGCACAGGAAGGGGAATCTTCCTCAAGAAATTGTTTTTTTTTTTTTTCTGTTGTGTTTAACGTCGCAACGACACCTTTATAGTTCATATGACGACTTTCTTAGCTGGTCATGGTGAAGGAAGACCCCATGTGCCCTTTCGAGCATATTTCATCACGAGCGGGCACCTGGGTAGAACCACGGACCTTCCGTAAGCCAGCTGAATAGCTTTCTCACTTGAAAGATTTCGACACCCCGAGTGAGGATCGAACCTACACTGGTGAGGGGCAAATGGTTTGAAGTCAGTGACCTTAACCACTCGGCCACGGAGGCCCCTAGAAAATTGTGTGTATGTGTGTGTACCGGGGCTATAAATTGTAGCTATTAATTTCCTGGGTAGAACAAGTACTCCGTCCCCGGTGGGGATAGAACCAGGGTCCCCTACATTGACTTCCCGAGTTCTACCACTTGAGCTAGCCGGCGATCCGTGTCCACACCATACATGACGCTTGATTTATGATTTGGCGACATATTGGGCCAGATAGGATAGGCATGGGACGCATCTTCAAGGTAATAATTTTAGAGTTACAATAACCATGTATATAATTACCGTGTCATCAGCGTCGCTGCTAGTCATGTCTTCATCAACAAAAGAGATGTTTAGCCAGTCCATGCTGTCACCCAACTAAAAACAAAGAAAATGCAGATTGTCTACAGTCAAACTCAGTGATGGCATACAAGTTTATAAGGCAGAAGTATCAAATCAAATTTGAAACAAAACAAAAAGAATTATAAGAAACTTGGATTGAATTAAATGAATTATGCTTAGAAAAGGTTAATTTCAATAGCAGGTGAAAATATCAATAAGCAGGAAAATGTAACGTAGCTATGAATCCTTGAAAATGCAAATTAAAAGTTCTTACAATTACTAAGTTATGCACACATGTATAGCTTACTCTTTAAGATCATGAATTACCAAAATACATGTAGAATGATATGGACAAAATGATTTCGGTTAAAAATGGAGTGGCGTATCAACATGATTAAAACAGTTGAAATGAATGAAACAATTAAATTATTAATTGATTTAAATCAATACAAAAAGTTACCAAGACCAAATTGTTTTTAAGTGAAACTTACAGACGAGAAGGAATTATCTTTTCCTAATTTTTAAAACATAACTAAACAAATAATGTTACAGATCAACAGCACACATAATTATCTAATGGCTTCAGAAGAACACCTAGACATATTCTGTTGACGTCTTCAATAGAAAACATATACACCTTCAGTTGAAAACGCATACCCAATGTAATGACTTCGATAGAAAACCTATACTCATTTCTTATAAACACGACCGAGTATTAAAGGCAATTTTTGTAGGAATAAAAGCATAAAATCAAACAAAAACATGAACAGTAAAAAAATATGTTGAACTCGTTTTCAAAAGCTGAAAGTTTAAGCAAAATAATTACATTTAATAACGGATGCTTGTTTTTATCATGAATTTACTATATAAAAGCACACATTCAAAGAGAAATTGTCTGTTTTTATTAAACACACAACCAAAACAACTACAAAATAGTTACATGTTTGTTTTTCTAACAATTGGTAAATATTAACAGCTTATGTTTCACATAAATACCCTTACCTTTACATGTACACAGTTATGTTATTCCAGTCCACAGCGTGTGTTAGACGTGTATGTAAACAAATACTCATTGCATAACCATGACCTGTTCTCGTAACAAAACGGCTCTCGGTATGACACCGTCAGCACCCAGTGATACGGTCTATCCCGGCCAGGGCCTATTGGCATATATTGACAATGGATTCAATTGTATTTATCAATAAAACAACACATTAATGTTGTATGTAATCAGTTTATCAATAAGTTCTCTCGCCTGACCTCAATATAGGTTAAAAGCATATGCAAACAGAAAATAAGACACAGAATACATATGCATTACTGTCTTATATGGGCATTTGCTACAAATGACCGAGATGTGGAACAATTCAATAGGTGTTACTCGGACTTTATCCATAGTCACTATACGAAAGAAGAAATACTGTTTTGAAATAGAAGATACATAACTGCACACTAAAGTTAAAGATTTTAATATTATCATCACCAGAAATGCTATGTTTCTGTATTAAATAAATACCTAACAATGTAATACCTTATTTGAAATATCATAACTGAAAAAGAATTTTGCATGCTATATTAAGCAAAGTGTATTTAAGGTTTAGCACTGCCATTGACTTCTGTATTTGAAAATAGTTTGTAATATTGTATATTCATGGACCAATAGCCTCCTGTATTATTGGATTAAACATATATCAGTACATATGGCTTTTTTATGTTATTGTTATGTTAAAAAAGCTTGTTATATTATTTTCCGCAATGTTTACAACTAGAAGATGAATCACTTTGTTACTTCATGTTCATTATAAAATGAGATAAAAAAAACATTTATAAAGACACATTATTGGAACAGACGTAGTTTTTACATATTTGAACTTATAAATTATAATATAGGGAAAATCAAAGAAATATATATAAAAAAGACGAGTGTCTTTCCTTTCAAAGCATTTGAGATAAGACTGCTAAATACAATATAAATAGTAATAACGCTAACACACATTTTACAAAGTGTATTTCTTGAACTGTTATATTCTGTATGTTTTACAATATGTATATACGTATGTTGTTGGTTTTGAAAAAGTATTTCTGTATTTAGTAAATATTGCGTTTACCTGCTGTCAGTCTTGTATAAGTGTTTGTATTCTCATGGGGCTCATGGTATTTTGGATTTTGCTGAATAAACTATAATAGCATATGTCAATACTGCGTGAATATTGTACTGTATACCTTGAAACAATAATATTATTACTATAGTAACTTGTTCTGGATGTTTGTATCACATCGAGTATGTAAATGACAGATCCGTAAATGACAGATCCTGATCTGTCATTTACCTACGACAGGTGATCATTTACCTACGACAGGTGATACCAGTTTCCAGAACAAGTTACTCTAGTAATGATCCTTTTATTATATACCTCTTTACACATCATTAAAATAGAATACATGTATATAAATGTGTTCATTACACATGGGTAAACAATTCAAAATCGGGTGAATTTACCAACTGACATAATGTTAAATTAATTAACCCTCAATGTTTACAAATGCACAAACAAACATTCCGATACTACACATGTCATGTTAAAACATCCATTGTTCTTAATGGATTACTAGCTTGGCAATCCCAAACATTCCAATCTGACATTTGTGTATGAGAAGTTCAAGTTGTAAAATCTATTTTTAGTAGTATACTGAAACTGAATCAGAAAACTTCTAGAGGTGATACAGGTTATTCCATTGTAGGACAATGAAGGTACTCGGTATATAATTATTGATAGGTATATAATAAAGTGTTTTATTATATCTCGCATCAAACGCCTATGGTAAATCCCCATAGATAACCATGCGTAATTTCTTACTATATGACGCGAGGGTGATATTGCAGGGTGTTAGTAAATCGCAGGGTGATCGTTACAGTTATCTCATGTACAGGGTGATCGGTACAGTTATCTCAAGTGCAGGATGATCGGTACAGTTATTTCATGTGCAGGATGATCGGCACAGTTATCTCATGTGCAGGGCGATCGGTACAGTTATCGCATATGCAGGGTGATCGGTACAGTTATCTCATGAGCAGGGTGATCAGTACAGTTATCTCATGTGCAGGGTGATCGGTACAGTCACAACCGGAAAACGTTTTTACTGACGTATGCGCTAATTATTTATTTAATTTATTTTCATTGGATGGAATAATTCACGAACCATTCGTGAATAATTGTAGTTTTCCGTTGCTCTATCGATCGGAACTATTCGCCAATCACGTACTCTATAAAATGTGGATTTCCGACTGACGGAATCCAACGAGTCCGCTCCGATTGTTGCTCTATACAAAATAAAGAATTCGGCAAAATCCGATCAAAAACGAGGTCTTGACGTCTTGTGACCATCCCTAGAGGGATACAATTAATTGATCAATTCCTCGTAGCATTTATACCGGTGTCACAGTAATTTTCTCAACGTCAATATGAAAAAGCAGGAATCGTGTTTCCTGTTCGACTTTTATACTTGTTTTGATCGTTGCGCTTTCAGAAAGTTTGGTTGTCCAATCGGACAGCCATACTGGGAACTCGTGGTTGTCCTGTTCGGAAATTAGTTGTCCCGGACAACCGGACTACCGCTAATTTCGCAGACTGCTTCTCACATACAAGTCGCTCCCAGTAGGGCTCGAACCCGCAGTGGTGAGAGGCGAGAAGGCTTTAGACGCAGCGTCTTTACCCTCTCTGACACGGAGATCATCATTATGCTATGTAAACAAATAATGAATTTGGGACTAATAGGGCCGCTTTAAACAAGCACTTCATTATAATGAATGGTATCAAAGTAAAATAAAATATCAAATAATATATAACAGTGTTAAATCTTACAGTGCTAGAAACAAGTACGATGAAGTGTAAACCCAAATCAGCATGCACATTTGGACAGTCTGAAAATGGTTTATACTAGCTTCTACTCCATCTATACATGCTCCAAATAAACCATATAAACAATGTATAAAATAGTCCAAATTCAAAGTAAGAACATTCCATTTTAGAAACGTAAATTAAATGCTGAATATCAGATTGTCATACTGCATGGACATTTCTGGAATAGTCATCATTAAAGTCCCTATACATGAACCCGGGTCAGTAGGTGAAGTAAACATTTAACCCTTTACTTCATAGAGCGCCAATAAAATTACTTATACGACCCGTGTAAAATCAATCGGCTTGCGAGTAACTCACAGGCTGATCAGGTTTTACACTGTTCACTACTCATCAGTAATTTGGAGATGAGTAGCGAACAGTGTAAAACCTGATCAACCTGCGAGTTAGTCGCACGCTGATCTGGTTTTACACTGGTCGCATAATGTGTCCAAAAGCGCCTCAGACTATAAAGTAAAGGGTTAAAATCAACATAACATTAAAATTATCTTATTCAATCACAAATCTTATCCATGGGAATGTCAACCTTGCAGGATGACATATATTTTCTGAAAATTATCATATACTAGTGTATTTCCCCTCTCCTAAAGACTAGGGTAAATGTAAGTTTTAGAAAGGGAGTAAAGTCCCATGTCCTCAGTCAAAAATCTAAATAAGTAATAGTTTATTATCTTTTATAATGGTGTAATAAAATATGAATTTGAAATGAAGGTAATACATCACTAAAGTATTTAGTGAGTACACAAAGTATTTACTGATGTATTAAGTTAATTTCAAATTCATATTTTATGGTAATTATATTGTCAGAGTAATCAGACTTTCATGATACCTTTTCCAAACAAAATAAAATATAACCACCATCATCATTGATATTGATACAAGATACAAGATTTTATTAACCAATCAAAGGGGCAAGTAATTTAGTTGATTGGTAAATAACAAACTAACAATGACAAAATAACAAGAGCTCATACACTGAGCAGAGCCGTCTACAGTCCCTTAAACTATAATCACATCAGTAATTTTATAGAACTTATAATGACTATTAATGTTATTTGTGTTTTTTAAAAGACTGCATTAAAAATGAGATTGTAAATAGTACATGACTATAGCTGTCATCAGTCTGTCGCAATAAATTTCCCTTTTCAAAACAATTCATTCTCTTCCCATGACATTCAATTTGATCTGCAACATGACCCTATAATGATTTTTTGTTTACCCCTCCCGTCAAACTAAGCCCAGCTCTCAGGAGTGCATATACATTTTCACCCCTCCTAACCCCCTACAATAACCATGAAGAATATAATATGTTGCAATATATTCAAAATCTCATGGCATTAAATTTGATCTGCAACATGACTGATTATGAAAAAAATATTGACCCACACATCCCACAATGTCCTGCCCCCAGGGCATGATCCAGGGACACAGGCAAAAACCTGTTTAAAATGTACTGACCCTCGAGTGAATGATAATCCATACAAAATATCACACTCATAAAGTGAATGGTTGTAAGAGAAATCTAGCCCTGCCCCCAGATATATTACTAACATATACCAAAGATGCAAGTATGTAAAACAGTGTAGGAAGATATAAGTGAAATTACGCATGCAAGGATGGGCGGGATAAAATGATTCCGGCACTTTTCGGACTAAGTGCTGGGATAATAACGTGTGACCACAGTTAATAGTCTCAATCAACAGGACTGGAGTAGCTGGTCTACCATACTCAGACAATAATCATCACATTTTTACTGTTGGTGAAAATCAGCCCATTGAACACAATGCAATATAGGCTATATTTGGAGATCAGTCACAAGTTCCACAACATTCGTTCGCTTCAATACACTTTTATTCTGTGTATTAAACACATATGGCTAGCAAACGGTCCCATATCTGGAATAAAACACCGATTCAGTTTTTCAACATTTCGCGTCATTCATTCACACTATGCATATTTTGAAATAAACATCTGTCAAAACCACGTCATCGCTACCTAACCTCTGTGCTCATACTCTCCAAAGAAATAATCCTGACAAACACAGTAAAATACTTACTATTCATGACAACAGACATACTACCTTAATCTCAGGTTAGATTTAACAATGAAATAGAAACTAATCTTGGGAAAAACACATGCAAACTAGAAACTTTGGATTCTTTCAAGGAACTATTTCAGCACCCTACGACCCAAAAGTACTTCCTGACTGGTCTGACACCTAAATGAGTCGCGACATTTGTCAAAAATAGTTATCGAATACATCTAACTGACCAATAAGGTTGACCGAATGGAAAATCAGATGCTTTTGCAAGGACCTAGTATCTTTTCGGTTCAATTCCTGCATGCAAAGGACCATTCGGCTAATAGAAATCAAGGATTTTAGGACGCGTTATACAAAACTAAAAAAAATGCCAAAATAAATGAACCGTTTGGTATATTTCCATCAAGTAAAGTTTTCAAACATTGCCTTCTATATATATATACCAAACTAAAATGTACATATAATGTGAGATGTATATATCAAAATCACTCATGCATGAAATTTCTTCATTTTTCATGGAGAAACAGACATTCTGTTAAATTCCAACAATTTTGAGGTACAAAATAGACCATAAGGCTGATTTGGAGCACATTTAGATGCACAATGTCCAATAAAATATACAGTTTGGCTATAAAATGCTAGAAAAAAAGAGACAGAATTTAAGTAATGACTTAAAAGCAAAGCCTACCCCATATGCCTGTAGCAGTTTTAAAGGCAACTAATACATTCAAGTCTTGGGCAACAGCAAGACAAACTGAATCACACGCTAGAATAGTATACATTTCAGTGGATTATACTATTATCTCTAAAAAAAATACCAAATTAATGTGTTAAATTACAATTGTATGCCATTGCATAGTGATTTCATCCGAATTAATGTAGAAAAAATGGTGGGATTTACACCATGTTGAGCAAAAAAATAAAATAAATGCTGAATTCCAAAATATTCTGTATATTTCAGTTTCAGATTGTAAAACCCATCATCGCGTACAAAATTTACAGGTTCTCAGGCTTTCGATACAAACTAAGACTCGTCCTAGAGTCGCGTCATGTCAAAATGTCAGTACCAATACATTTTCAGATTTTAGTCTCATACGGTCCCTAAAATAATAAAATTGCCATTTATTGTAGGAATTGTGACAGATCTATTACCTTTTGCCACTAATCCACTTAAAGACACGTGAGAGCCTACTTAAAGTGCTTTAGGGCCACTCCAAATCACTAGGTCCTCCAAATTCAACCCTAAAACGCACACATTCTATTTCAATTGCAAAAAAACCCTGTTCTGTTGAAAAATTCAAAAATTTAACATCAGTTTTTTTTTCTCACTCAGCTGCAAGCTTTCACAGGAAAAATCAACTGGATTTGCCATTAATAAGGAAAATGCATTTTGTCCATCTAGGAGTCAGATCGGTGAAAATCAGCAAATTGAACACAATGCAATATAGGCTATATTTGGAGATCAGTCACAAGTTCCACAACATTCGTTCGCTTAAATACACTTTCATTCTGTGTATTAAACACATTTGGCTAGCAAACGGTCCCATTTCTGGCGGTCCCATTTCTGGAATAAAACACCGATTCAGTTTTTCAACATTTCGCGTCATTCATTCACACTATGTGTATTTTGAAATAAACATCTGTCAAAACCACATCTCTACCTAACCTCTTTGCTCATACTCTCCAAAGAAATAATCCTGACAAACGCAGTAACATACTTACTATTCATGACAACAGACATACTACTTTAACCTCAGGTTAGATTTAACAATGAAATAGAAACTAATCTTGGGAAAAACACATGCAAACTAGAAACTTTGGATTCTTTCAAGGAACTATTTCAGCACCCTACGACCCAGAAGTACTTCCTGACTGGTCTGACACCTTCATTTTAAACTAATGAATAGGATATACTGCTAGATATGGTCACTTTATTGGTTTCTATTAAACAGTCGATGAAGCATGTATTATAATCCTAATAAGATACCGGGAACCCTTCTTTGTCTTTGAAACTGTCTTGATGGCTTATAATTATTTTCTGCACAGTCTCATTTCATTCCTGTCTAAGAGTGGTGATACCTCAACACTGTAAATGTTGTCAGGTTCCAACATGTATCTTACAGTAACTATTAAAGTCTTCTTCTGGCTCAACTGCTATTGGAATTGAAGAAAATGCTGTTCTACGACAACTAGAGAGAATGGAGAAAGTTGAACAGAAGGTTAGAGAAGATGCTATCACTGTGAGAAATGCCAGAGAAGGAAATAAACGTGTTAGTCGATAGGATAGAGCAAAGCAGCTAAACACCAAATGTATGTGAGTTAAAAAACACTCAGGATGCCTTGGTTAAATCTTTCAAAGCTGTGAAAAAGAAGAGGAAATCAGAAGTAAGCAATTCTGTTGAAATGGTAAAAATGTGTGACATTGATACTGAAGATGTTGAGGAAATAGTTGAGAATATTAAGAAAGCAAGACAAAGTTACGACTTTGACGATTAAGAAAGGTCTGTTTGTCCATCCGTTTATTACACTTTCTGTTCTGGAAAAAGGTCATTAAGTATTAAAAGACAAAATTTAATATAAAAACATAATTTAAGAACAATTCTGAATACAATAATATTTGTTATTTCTATGCAGAATCATCTTTAAAATACAGACAGTGACTTGCTTTGAAATATCAAAACTACTATACATATTTATATAATGAAAATCTTTCTGCCCAGGTAGAGCTCGAACCAGTGATTCTTGTGACACATCAGCGCCTAGCACAATAATGACGACGTCGCTACCGACTTCACCTCAACAACCCCAAAAAAGGTTGCGCAAATGACGCTTATATCAACACATTATTGCACACAGAATGCTGGTTTTTATAAATTCAATATATATTATATTAATTATAATAGGTATTTTGTCTTCAGTTATAGGACTTACACACACATATGTATATATATATTGTTTTGTTTGATATAATTCCACAAATAATAATGTATACATAATGAACCAGTGAGTATTACAACATTAAAATTAAATACATTGAACATTTTTTTTGACTTACTTCTTTTTTTTTAAAACTTGTCTTCTCTGCCATGAAATGTTGTATACTTCAATATCGCGAAAGAAAAATCTTCAATCAAAATCAACAGCAAATGGAATGTAATCAGATGAGAAAATTATGCAGCTGCTCTAGGGCTCTAACCCAGGCCTCAGACTAGCATACCGATACTCTACCGACTGAGCTTCCATACAAAAAGTATAATTCGCATGAATCAACTCACGGCGCTGCAATGTAACCGTGTGAGAATAATTTGCAGAAGTACTGGGACTAGAACCTAGGGCCCTTGGCTGCTCTGCAAACTGAGCTATTCAGTCGCCACTGTCACACTTATCCGCCTACGTGACTTGGTTAACTTCAAGATTCAGCAAATGGTTCTCTGTTCCCGCAGGGGAGTATGTCACAATGTAATGATACTTAAAGGAAATGTAGCGACACAGCCCAACAATGTTGATTATATGGAGTTCTGAAAAACTTAGCAAAGGGTGAAAGAATGATCAAAATCAGATGATATGATAAACAAAGAAGATATGATCATTTGAAGGTTTTGTTCAAACGGATATATGGAAGCCACCATTTTGAGAGCTATGACATCGTAGACTTTCTAAATGACCATATATGGACTATTTATAAATATGAAACTTCACTGATTTATAGGAAGAAAATGACAGCAACTATATCAAAAATATATATACATAATGGCAATATTATACTTTATGTGACCAGTAAATGATATTGAATTCATTGGCATTGATTTTCTTTGCTTTAAATGATATTTATCAGTATTCCATATATGGTCATTTGGAACTATGATGTCACAGTTTTAAAATGGCGGCTCCCATATCCGTTTAAGAATAACCATCAAATGGTCATATCTTTTTTGTTTATCATCTGATTTTGATAATTCTTTGGCCGTTTTCCAAGTTTTTCAGAACTCTCAATAATAGAGCTTGTTTGGCTGTGTCGCTACATTCCCTTTAAAGCGGTGAGAGGGTTGAATTCTTTTGTTTTCTATTATACCCCCAGGAAAAAGTTCTTAAACAAATACCCCCTGGAAAGTCCTTCCTTACCCCCTAGAGCATTGTTTTTTCTAAAAAGTAGTTTTTTCTTACAAATACCCCTGGAAAGTCCTTCCTTACCTCCAGGAAATACTGTTTTACAAAACCCTGGAAATATTCTTTTGTTTTCTATTATACCCCCAGGAAAAAGTTTTTTAACAAACAAATACCCCTCATGGAAAGTCCTTCCTTACCCCCAGGAAATATTGTTTTATGAAACACCCCTCCCCTTGAAAGTCCTTCCTTACTCCCCCCTGGAAATATCGTTATAGATAAGATAACCCCCCCCCCCCTCCAGGACGTTTTTTTTCTTCTTACAAATGCCCCACCCCATACCCCCAAGAAAAGTCTTTTCTTACACCCCGGAAATATTACTTTGTTGTCCATTATACCCCCAGGAAAAAGTCTAACAAACAAATACCCCCTGGAAAGTCCTTCCTTACCCCCAGCATCCTTCTTTACTCCGTGGAAATACCACATTTTGCAAAACACGAAAACAACTCCCTGGAAATTAATTAACCCCAACCACTAGGAAAATATTTTTATTTTCACCTCCCGCCCCTAGAAATATTGCAATATGGTTCAAATACCCCCCCCCCCACCCTGGATATTTGGTTCCTATACGGAGTGTACGCCGGATGTGGGAAATATATTGTTTGGGTGTGTGTGGGGGGATGGGGGAGGTGGGGAGGGGTGGAGGTGTATTTGTGAAGGGGTGGGGGTATTCCGTTAGCCGATACTGGCCGTGCAGCCTTTTCGTACGTCATACGGATCTGATGTATAACTTACTTTGGGCGTATATACCTTCATATTTATATGTATATATATATATATTTAGGTTTAATATATATATATATGCCCAAAATAATATTTACATACAAAAAACAGACCCGCACGTTTTGGATTCACGCATACAGTGTTTCACATAATACACTATAGAATGTTTGTTACTGACAATAGCATGTATGTTACTTGTCAGTCGTGTATTTACTTGGTTAAAGGGACACACGCCAATCGTGCTTTCTTTAAAACTCGAGTCGCAACCTCAGTTTTAAATGAACAGTTAAAAGAATATAATTCTGACTGTTAAACTTATATTACTTTGTCGCTCCTTTTCTCTGATTCCGAAAATTAACACTGCAACATATATGTTCACACTCCTGATTTCGTTTCCCGACATAACGTTGTTATTTTGTTTTGTTTGTTAAAAAATAAAATCCTCGCTTCTAAAATGACGACAAGAATCGAATTTGATTAAAACTGCGCATTCTCAGCTTTATACAACTTAATGAATACGGTGTGAATACGGTGTGGAGGGGGCGGGGTGAGGGGCGGGGTTGGAGGGATACTAGCGTTATGTGTCCCTGAACAATGTTGAAATCAATGTATTTTTAAAAAATGATTTCATAATTTACGCACGATTTTATATTCCGCGTGAACAATAATTTGGAACGCCGAGCCTTCATATTTTAGCAATTACGGTGTACTTCGTTAATTTTCGGGAAAACAAAGTACTTTTTTCTGATTGACTTTTAATTTTGGTTTTTAATAGTAGACATGTCAATGAACACATTCATGAAAACAAATTCATTCTCGCTATTAAAGTTTTTTTTTTTCTGGCTCCGAAAATTAACACTGCAACGTATATTTTCGCTATCCTGATTTAGTTTCCCGACGTTCCGTTGCAATTTTGTTTGTTAAAACCTAATTTGAGCATTCTGGCAAAGGATATATAGATCAGACATTTAGTCTGGAATGCATGAACACATACACTTTAAATACATGTATTGAAATAATGGAATTATTTCCTGTGTACCCGGTCGCATCTGTAAATATATATGCATGTTGCCGTCCTAGAGTCGGTAGGTCATGTAAGTTAATTTTCGGGAAAAAAAGTACTTCTCTCCGATGTTATTGAAATTTTACATATGGACATAGGAAAGATTTATCTACGCGTACATGTATTTGTTTTTATTCTCTCTTCTAAAATGACAAAATAAATCGGATTTGATTGAAAAGCGCATCATCGGTAAATTAAACCGCAAAACAGCCTAAATTCATCCCTTTGAAAAATACATTTAACTGTTAATGGGAATTACACGAAGTGTACAACAATAATGTTCGATCAATGTACTTTGTGAATATTATTACTTTAACAACGACCCGCGATTGTGTTTTGTCATAATCACAGTTTATAGACAAGAGGTTTATAAATCTGACCAGTGTCAATTTCGCCGATAATGTCATGTTTAGCTCGACTGATCAGAGATCAGCAGAGCTTATGCCGTGGTGCGGCGTCCGTCGTCCGTCTGTCCGTCTGTCTGTCCGTCTGTCCGTAAACTTTTTTTGTAGCGACTACTCCTCTGAAACTACTGAATGGATTTTCATGAAACTTTACAGAAATGTTGCCCATGAAGTCTATTTTTTTTTTTTTTTCAGCTTCTAAAAATAGAAGCCCATTTATTTTCCCCGTCTTATGGTGAGCAGAGGGTCGGGGAGGACCATCCCTCTGAACACCTTACAGCAATTTAATATTATGTTTTCAATGTACATGTACTAGTAAAATAATATAATATATATATATATAGCTGTATCCTTAACGTATAAGTACACATACACAAATCATTCACACTGAACACTCAACAGATTATGAGATATATTTCATGCATTTAGAAATATAAATAAATTTATTTATAGTTGCTCTACAAAATATGATTATCTGCTGGCAAGTGTATAGTATTGTGTTATTAATAAATATAATTTCAGTATAATTAAGCTATGGGGAGATGTTATTGAGAAAGAAAAAAAGCGGGGAGGGGTGGGGGCATCTCAGCATGAGGTTTTTTACTAATATATATTTATTTAAAAAAGAAAAAAAGGTTGCTAGGTTTTCATGTTAAGAAGTTATGAAAGTTTTCCCATGTTTTTAAGAAACAGTCATATTTATTTTCTGTAATTGCTATTTCTTCATCTGTTTTATAAAAAAGTTGTAGTCTATTTTTCAGTGTAGTGAGGCTAGGTTTATTTTTTGAGCATCGACAATAGTATAAGTAGTACTTTGTTTCCAACTATATACGCTGATTTAGAACACTTGTGTTTTCATCATATATTCCAAAGATAAATGACCTCTTTTCAAAATCTATTTCCACCTTATTTTGTTTTAACCAGTCCTTAAGGTGTGTCAGTATATTTTGTGAAAGCTGGCATTCCCACAGTAAATGTGTAATTGTTTCACTGACTGATGAACAGAAAGAACAAAGTGGACTCTCTATTAATTTTATTTTATGGAGAAACTTGTTTGTTGCTAAAATATTGTGATTTATTCTTATCTGGAACCATTGTAAAGTGGTATCCTTTGTTATTGTGAAATGTCATGTATAAATTTGACTCCAGGTATCTTCGCTGAAGTTATACATTCTAGTCCATGTGATTTTACCACTAGGACATTCATTATTTTGATTTAATATTTGATACATGTCTTTAACTCCTTTTTTATTTCTTAAATATATTTTTAGTGGACTTGGTAGCACAGGAGTTTCCAACATCGTTGTTCTTTTAGTATCTATTATTTCTTTCTCCATTTTTTTTGATAGCTACCACTAACCCATTATATTGTAAAAAAATTAAATTTATTCCATATATTTGTTTTAATTCATCATATAAATATATTTTTCCATCCTTTCCCATTAAATCATTTATTATTCGTAAGCCCTTATTATACCATGATTTTATAACAAATGCACTTGTGCCTATACATATACTTTTATTATAAAATATTGGGCTGGATAGATAATAGTCCTCATTGGCTGGTTAATACTTTGATACAAAGTGTATGTGTGCCTTAAGAACATCTTGCCAAAAAACGTTTTTTTATACTTCCCAATTTCTTATTTATATACAAAATACCGCAGTTAAACAGTTTATCCATATCTATATATGACTTTAGGATATTTTCATATTTGAAGTGGTCTGTTACTATTCTTCTAATCCATGTTGTTTTTAAAGCTGTTATAAAGGCATTTATATTTATCATTTTCAATCCTCCTTCACAATATTCTTTACATATAATGGCACTTTTTATTCTTGCCTTACCATGCCAAAGGAAATTAAACAGTATATCATTGATTTCTTTAACAATGTTTTCACATGGGTTCGGTAAGAATAAAACAGATGGTTAAAAGATGGAATGAGAAGTGATTTTATTACTGTTATTCTGCCTAAAGGAGTAAGATACCTTTTTTGCCAAGATTTAATCTTACTTTTTAGTTGATTTATTTTTTCAGTGAAATTTATATTTATCATTTTTGTAGTCTAGTTGATCCTAGCAAAAATTCATGTTGATGTGAAATCCAAGATGGCTGCCAGATCTAAAAATAGGTTTTTAAAAAACAAGTTTGTAGCGACAACTTCTTGAAAACTATAAGTGATATTGATATGGGACTTCTTCTAAAATGACATGATGTTGGTCCTTGTCGAAAATCGTTTTGATTCGCCGTTAAACATGGGTGCCAGCGGCCATCTTTGTTTACATAGAGTTATATAATGAAAACTTGTAGCGACTACTCCTCTGAAACTACTTGACGGATTTTCATGAAACTTCACAGGAATGTTGCTCTTGATGTCTAATTGATCCTAGCAAAATTTCAGGTCGGCCGGAAATTCAAGATGGCCGCCACGGCTAAAAATATTTTTTCAAAGAACAAGTCTGTAGCGACTACTTCCTGAAATCAAAATCAATCAGTAGAGCTTCAAGGTCATTGACCTCTTGTTGTTATCGATTTTATCACGTGACCGTGTTTAATAGATATTCCTACGCCATATGACTGGCATTCCTACTGCGCATATCATTATTATCAAATATACAATATCATTCGAAACATCTCTTACACTGCTTTGCAGCATTTCTCGAATGTAAATGGAAGGTTTCTATATTGGTTACGTCATCGCACCTAAGATTGCCGCCAAAACAATTTCGAATTCAAAATCAAAGTTATCATCCACATTTTGCAATGCCATTCAGCCGATTGCTCCATCTATAGTTTATTTACTTGAAAGCAGTGATAAAACATTCATCTGCATTGTGAAAAACAAACATTCAACGCAATGTATACATCAACACGTGTGTCTTTAGCGGACATTTGTTTACATAGCAACAGTATTTTCTGTGCCGTTGCCTACCGTCAATATTTTGAACATACCAAAGCGTCGTGATACACACGAGGCGGGATCCCGAAGAATGACGGGATTGGCCGAGCGTTCACGATTGATACAATATAAGCGTTTTGCATTGGCCTAGCAGCAGTCACGTGATTAAATAGTTTTGACCATACTGATTGGAAATATGCCAACCGTGCAATTCTGTAACCGTATAATAGTATATTTAGCGAGCTATAGTCCATCTGTGTCATTGACATTATGCAGCATATCAGGTAGTATAAAAAACGACGTATCGGGGATAATAACACTACAGTGTAATTAGTAATATATATAAATATAACTGTGAACCAGTTAAAATAGTGTAGTTACCTCCCTTAGTATACATTTCGCCATTTACAAATTGAACTTGCCGAGCTGCTGCTGTTTGTTATCTGTTTTTCAATCAGAGACAATTGATGATAGATGGAACTTTTGGAGAACTTGAATTTGAATATTGATCGTATCAAACTATAAACGCATACAATCAACGACAAGGTATGCATTTTTATTTGATTTTTCACTGCAATAATATTGTATTGCAAATATGTTACAACAAATGCATCTCTTCGCTTTGTCTCATTTATTTGACGTCTGTGGCCGTGTGGGTGTCTTTTTGCTTTACATACGGACATTTACAAGTGCATCCCGTCGCAAGACGGCTATCTATCAAAAGTCGTCTCGCCGTTCGTAGTCTTGTATTTTATGCACTAATCTTCGCTGATCTTCAATCATGTCAATATAAATTACCGTATTCTGGAACGACTTTTTTAATTCGGGTTTCCACAAACATTTGGAAAATTCAGGCTACATCTTTGACTTAACAGTATTAAAAATGTTGGGAAATATTCCCAAAATGCACCAAATTATATCTAAATTAAAAAAATAATCTGCGAATACCCCACTCTACATGGCATATAGACCTTGCGTACACATTGCAAATGGTCTAGCTACGCCCTAGTAATGTCTCAGTTAGTAGACTGATAATGCACACATTGTATGACATACGTAGAAACAATGTCTCAGTATTGCCTGGTTAGTAGGCTGATAACCACACTGTGCATGTAGATGAAAAAAAACTTTCGGGGTGGGGCATGCCCATGTCATTATTAGACCACCACTTAAAAGTTCACGCCACTTCCTGTAAACTAAAAGCCTGAATCATGTCTGCTCTTGTGAATGCTATGAGCCGCTTTAGCCTTTTTTCATGGTCCCGTTTGATTTGGATTACAATAGGGTAAGAGTGGCGTTTGTTGCACCCTAGAACCTGGTTTAAACACCCAGCGCTATTGTTGCCGCTGAAATTGTCAATCATTTTATGTTTTAATGTTATATAGCTTGCCGTTTATGTATCATTATAATAAGTTTTTCTGTGCGTGTTTATGGTTGACTCTGGTCCTTGAATGCGAGGTGGGGGTGGGGGAGTGGGGGGGGGGGGGGGGTGGGGGTAAATAGATAGGATTATCTTCAAAGCTGAGTGCCTTATATGTAATTTTTCATTGTAATTTTTCCGGTCCGATTAAACTGCAATTACCTTATTCACCACAAAGAAAAAATATTGAACCACTACTGTTAATGTTATTGGAAGCTAACAACACCCATGTCAAACAAGGTATGAAAACAGTGTATAACGTATTGACTTACTGTTAACAATATAGTCTATATACTGTGCATGATGGGGCAGTCGACAATACAAACAAGGTATGAACACATTGTATAACTGACTGACTTACTGTTAACAATACAGTCTATATATTGTACATGATGAGGCAGTCACCAACACAAACAAGGTATGAACACATTGTATAACCCACTGACTTACTGTTAACAATATAGTCTATATACTGTACATGATGAGGCAGTCGACAACACAAACAAGGTATGAACACATTGTATAACCCACTGACTTATTGTTAACAATATAGTGTATATACTGTACATGATGGGGCAGTCACCAACACAAACAAGGTATGAACACATTGTATAACTCACTGACTTGTTAACAATATAGTCTATATAATGTACTTGATGGGGCAGTCACCAAAACAAACAAGGTATGAACACATTGTATAATCACTGACTTACTGTTAACAATATAGTCTATATAATGTACATGATGGGGCAGTCACCAAAACAAACAAGGTATGAACACATTGTATAACCCACTGACTTACTGTTAACAATACAGTCTATATACTGTACATGATGGGGCAGTCGACAACACAAACAAGGTAGGAACACATTGTATAACTCACTGACTTATTGTTAACAATATAGTCTATATACTGCACATGATGGGGCAGTCGACAACACAAACAAGGTATGTACACATTGTATAACTCACTGACTTACTGTTAACAATATAGTCTATATACTGTACATGATGGGGCAGTCTCCAACACAGACAAGGTATGAACACATTGTATAACTCACTGACTTACTGTTAACAATATAGTCCATATAATGTACATGATGGGGCAGTCACCAACACAAACAAGGTATGAACACATTGTATAACCCACTGACTTACTGTTAACAATATAGTCTATATACTGTACATGATGCGGCAGTCGACTACACAAACACGGTATGAACCCATTGCATAACTCACTGACTTACTGTTAACAATATAGTCTATATACTGTACATGATGGGGCAATCGACAACACAAACAAGGTATGAACACATTGTATAACTCACTGTCTTATTGTTAACAATATAGTCTATATATATATATAATGTACAGGATGGGGCAGTCACCAACACAAACAGCGTATGAACACATTGTATAACCCACTGACTGTTAACAATATAGTCTATATACTGTACATCATGGGGCAGTCGACAACACAAACAAGGTATGAACACATTGTATAACTGACTGACTTACTGTTAACAATATAGTCTATATACTGTACATAATGGGGCAGTCGACAACACAAATAAGGTATGAACACATTGTATAACCCACTGACTTGTTGTTAACAATATAGTCTATATACTGCATATGATAGGGCAGTCACCAACACAAACACGGTATGAACACATTGTATAGCTCACTGACTTATTGTTAACAATATAGTCTATATACTGTACATGATGGGTCAGTCACCAACACAAACACGGTATGAACACATTGTATAACTCACTGACTTATTGTTAACAATATAGTATATATACCTAGCACAACCAAATTTGGCCATGGGCTTCCTTATAGCATCATCTTAAGGGCTGCATAAGCAATTTTGGTTCCTGTAACCCATGGGCTGCCATGAAACCCAAATTATGATAGCCCATTAAATGTGTCCCATTCCACATCAAATTTTGCGTGTAAGCTGTGTTTACAAGTCTATATCTCTTACCATAGCACAACCAGATTTGGGCATTAGCTTCATCATAGCATTGTCTTAAGGGCTGCTTAAGTAATTTTGCTTCCTGTAACCCCTGGGCTCACATGGAACCCAAATTCTGATAGCCCTTAAAATGTGTCTGTTTCACATCAAATTTTGCGTGTAAGCTGTGTTTACAGGTCTATATCTCTTACATTTCTTGTCCTAGCTGAACTAAGTTTTGGAACTAGTTTCCTGATAGTATGTTCTAAAGGGTTGGGTAAGTAATATTGTCTTCTGCAAATTCTGGGCTCCCATGGAACCCAAATTGTGATGGCCCATAAAATGTGCAATAAAGGCAGATCTAAGTTTGCATGTAAGCATGTATATATCTATAATTGTGGTTTGGGATTTCTTATAGCATTATGCATCTTATTCATACTTCACCAGTATTGGGGCATGGGCTCCCTCCTCCTCCCCGCATCCTCCCACCCCCCGCCCCCCCCCCCACACACATTCATTTTTTTTTTTTTACATATTGTGTTGCTTTTGTCAATTCTTACACATGTTGTTACCCGCTCCCTGCCCCCCCTTCCCCGCCACCCCCACCCCTCACCACACACTCAAAACTAGAATATTTTTATATTTTTATTTAATTTTATTTTTTTCTTTACATATTTCTGTTGTTTTGGTCAATTCTTACACATAGCGTCTTACACGTATATGTTGCTCCCTCCCCCTCCCCCAACACACACACACTCGCCCCCTCCCCCCAACACAAACACACTCGCCCCTCCCCCACCCCCTGTCTCTCTCCCGCCAACTCCCCCCAACACACACACACACTCGAAACTCTTTTTTTTTTTTTTTTTTTTTTTTTTTTTTTTTAAATATTTCTGTGTTGTTTTAGTCAATTCTTACACATATATGTTGCCCCATCCCCCATACTCCTGCCTCCACCCCACCCCACAGACTTGAAACTCTATTTTTGTTTTTACATATTTCTGTGTTGCTTTTGTCAATTCTTACACATGTTGCCCCCTCCCCCACTGCCTCCCCTTCCCCGCCATCCCCACCCCAACCAGACACTCGAAACTAGAATATATATTTTTTCATATTTCTGTGTTGTTTTGGTCAATTCTTACATATAGCTTCTTACACATATATTTTGCTCCCTCCACCCCCTGCCTCTCCCCTGCACCCTGCACCCCCCCCTCCCCCCCCCCCCCACAACACACACACACTGATTTTTGTTTTTTTACCTATTTCTGTGTTGTTTTGGTAAATTCTTACACATATCTATGTTGCCCCCTCCCCACCACCCCTCCCCCCACCGCCACACCCCCACGCTTGAGACTGGAATATTTTTATTGAATGTTTATTCTTATGGGATGGCGAGTTGTCCGTCGTCCGTCCGTCGTCCGTTGTTAACTTTTGTCTTGTGACAACTCTAGGGCCTTCATTTTTCATCCGATCTTTACCAAACTTTTACAGGTTGTTAATATCAATAAAAGCTCGGACAAGTTCGAAAACCAGCCAGATCGGAATAATTTCACCGGAGTTATGGCCCTTGTTTTGCTGAAAAATGCCATATTAAGCCTTGTGAACACTCTAGCATCTTCATTTATTATTTGATCTTTACCAAACTTGCACAGATTGTTAATATCAATAAAAGCTCGGACAAGTTCGAAAACCAGCCAAATCGGATCAGTAACACCGGAGTTATGGCCCTTGTTTTTTCTGAAAATTGCTATTTTCTGTCTTGTGAACGCTCTAGCACCTTCATTTATTATTTGATCGTTACCAAACTTGCACAGATTGTTAATACCAATTATAGCTTGGACAAGTTCGAAAATCAGCTGAATTGAGTCAGTAACACCAGAGTTGTGGCCCTTTTTTTTCCTGAAAAATGCTATTTTCTGCCTTGTGAACACTCTAGCACCTTCATTTATTATTTGATCTTTAGCAAACTTGCACAGATTGTTAATATCAATGAAAGCTCGAACAAGTTCAAAAACCAGCTAAATCGGATCAGTAACACTGGAGTTATGGCCCTTGTTAGCTCTACTGGCCGAAGTTCTACTTATGGGATGGCGAGTTGTCCGTCGTCCGTCCGTCGTCCGTCGTCCGTTGTTAACTTTTGTCTTGTGACAACTCTCGGGCCTTTATTTTTCATCCGATCTTTACCAAACTTTAACAGGTTGTTAATATCAATGAAAGCTTGGACAAGTTCGAAAACCAGCCAGATTGGAATAATTTCACCGGAGTTATGGCCCTTGTTTTGCTGAAAAATGCCATATTAAACCTTGTGAACACTCTAGCACCTTCATTTATTATTTGATCTTTACCAAACTTGCACAGATTGTTAATATTAATAAAAGCTCGGACATGTTCGAAAACCAGCTAGATCGGACTATTAACAGCAGAGTAATTGCCCTTGATTTAGTTAAACATGCTATATTTTGCCTCGTTAAGACGATAGGGGCTTCATTGTTCATCCGATCCTTATCAAACTTTATCAGATTGTTAATATCAATGAAAGCTCGGACAAGTTCGAAAACCAGCCAGATTAGACCAGTATCGGCAGAGTTATGGCCCTTGATTTAGTTAAAAATGCTAAATGTTGCCTCGTTAAGCGATAGGGCCTTTATCTTTCACTCGATCTTTACCAAACTTTGCCACATTGTTAATGTCATTGAAAGCTCGAACAAGTTCGAAAACCAGCCATATCGGACCAGTAACAGCGCGGAGTTATGGCCCTTGATTTAATTAAAAATGCTATATTTTGCATCGTTAAGACGATAGGGGCTTCATTGTTCATCCGATATTTACCAGATTTTATCAGATTGTTAATATCAATGAAAGCTCGGACGAGTTTGTAAACCATTCATATTGGACTAGTAACAGCAGAGTTATGGCCCTTGATTTAGTTAAAAAAGGCTATATTTTGCCTCGTTGAGAAGATAGGGTCTTTATTTTTCATCCGATCTTTACCAAAAATTACCAGATTGTTAATATCAATGAAAGCTTGTAAGTTCGAAAACCAGCCAGATCGGACCAGCAACAGCGTAGTTATGGCCCTTGATTTAGTTAAAAATGCTATATTTTGCCTCGTTAAGACGATAGGACCTTCATTTTTCGTCAGATCTTTATCAAACTTTATCAGATTGTTACTATCAATGAAAGCTCCGACAAGTTTGAAAACCAGCCAGATTGGACAATTTACACCGGAGTTATGGCCCTTGATTTCATTTTCTGAAATATGCTATATTTTGGCCTCATTAAGAAGAAAGGGCCTTCATTTGGCCAAATTTCATTGAAAATTTTCAGGGATGATCAGTACCAAGCCTAGTTGTTCATATCGTCACTGTGTTCCATTTGAATGATTTTGGCGGAGTTATGTCCCTTTAAAGGTTTTAATAAACAAACTTTGTCCTGACTAGTTTTCCTGAACCCCTGTCCGGATTTAAACAAAACTTTTTAGGGATGATCAGTTCCAGGTCTAGTTGTGCAAATCTTTGCCGTGTTCCGGTTGAATGATTTTTGGCAGAGTTATGGCCCTTTAAAGGTTTTAATACACAAACTTTGTCTGGACTATTCTCCTGAACGTCTCCCCACATTTCAACGAAACTTTACAGGGATGATCAGCACCAAGCTTAGTTGTGCTTATCATCTTCGCATTCCGGTTAACAGATTTTTGGTGGAGTTATGGCCCTTTAAAGGTTTTTGATACACAAACATTTTCCGGGCTAGTTTTCCTGAACCCCTGGCTGGATTTTAACGAAACTTGACAAGGATGATCAGTATCAAGCCTAGTTGTGCATATCATCACCATATTCGGGTTGAATGATTTTTGTCAGAGTTATGGCCCTTTAAAGGTTTTAATAGAGAAACGTCCAGATTAGTCTGTTCTGGACTCCTTGCTGGATTTCAACATATCTTGATGGGGATGATCAGTACCAAGCCTAGTTGCACCTATCATTGCCGTGTTCTGGTTGAATGAATTTTGGCAGAGTTATGGCCCCTTAAAAGGTTTAATACACTAACTTTGTACAGACTAGTTCTCCTGAACCTCTGGCTGGATTTCAACGAAACTTGTCAGGGACAATCAGTACCAAGCCTAGTTGCCTATATCATCACCATGTTCTGGTTGAACGATATTTGAAAGAGTTATGGCCCCTTGTGCATAAACTTTATCTTTAGCCAGTAGAGCGTCCACAGGCCGTCTTGGGCCTCTTGTTTACATATATCTGTGTTGTTTTGGTAAATTCTTACACATAGCTTCTTACACATATATGTTGCCCCCTCCATCCCACTCCCTGCCTCTCCACTCTCACCCCACCCCACCCCACTACCCCCCCCCCCCCCCACACACTCGAAACTCAGTGTTTTTTTGTTGTTTTTTACATATTTCTGTGTTGTTTTTAGCTTTACTGGCCGAAGGCCAGCAGAGCTTATGGGATGGCGAGTTGTCCGTCGCCCGTCGTCCGTCCGTCGTCCGTCCGTTGTCCGTCCGTCGTCCGTCCGTCGTCCGTCCGTCTGTTAACTTTTGCCTTGTGAACACTCTAGGGCCTTCATTATAAATCGAATCTTTACGAAACTTTGCCAGTGTGTTTATATCAATGAAAGCTCGGACAAGTTTGAAAACCAGTCGGATCGGATAAATTTCACCAGAGTAATGGCCCTTGTTTTTCTGAAAAATGCCATATTAAGCCTTGTGAACACTCTAGCATCTTCATTTATTATTTGATCTTTACTAAACTTGCACAGACTGTTAATATCAATGAAAGCTCGGACAAGTTCGAAAACCAGCCAAATCGGATCAGTAACACCGGAGTTATGGCCCTTGTTTTTTCTGAAAATTGCCATTTTCTGCCTTGTGAACGCTCTAACACCTTCATTTATTATTTGATCGTTACCAAACTTGCACAGATTGTTAATACCAATGATAGCTTCGACAAGTTCGAAAATCAACTAAATTAGTTCAGTAACACTAGAGTTATGGCCCTTGTTTTTTTCTGAAAAATGCAATTTCTGCCTTGTGAACACTCTAGCACATTCATTTATTATGTGATCTTTACCAAACTTGCACAGATTGTTATTATCAATGAAAGCTCAAACAAGTTCGAAAACCAGCTAAATCGGATCAGTAACACCGGAGTTATGGCCCTTGTTTTTTCTGAAAAATGCTATTTTCTGCCTTGTGAACACTCTAGGCCTTCAATATTAATCGGACCTTTACTCTACTTTGCCAGTGTGTTTATATCAATGAAAGCTCGGACACGTTTGAAAACTGGCAAGATCGAAGTAATTTCACCGGAGTTATAGCCCTTGTTTTGCTGAAAAATACCATATTAAGCCTTGTGAACACTCTGGCACCTTCATTTATTATTTGAGCTTTACCAAACTTGCATAGATTGTTAATATCAATGAAAGCTTGACAGGAAAACAGCTAGATCGGACCATATGCAGCGGAGTTATTGCCCTTGATTTAGTTAAAGATTGCTATATTTTGCCTCATTAAGATGATAGGGCCTTCATCTTTCATCCAATCTTTACCAAACTTTACCAGATTGTTTATATAAATAAGAGCTAGGACAAGTTCGAAAACTAGCTGGATCGGACCATTAACAGCGGAGTTATGGCCCTTGATTTAGTTAAAAATGTTATATTTTGCCTCAAGACTATAGGGCCTTTATCTTTCATTCGATCTTTACCAAACTTTACCAGATAGTTTATATAAATGAAAACTTGGACATTTCGAAGATCAGCCAGATCGGACCAGTAACAGCGGAGTTATGGCCCTTGATTTAGTTAAAAATGCTATATTTTGCCTCGTTAATTCGATAGGGCCTTCATCTTTCATCTGATCTTTACAAACTTTACCTGATTGTTTATATCAATGACAGCTCAGACAATTTCGAAAACCAGTCAGATCGGACCAGTAACAGATGAGTTATGGCCCTTGATTTAGTTGAAATTGCTATATTTTGCCTCATTAATTCGATAGGGCCTTCATCTTTCATCTGATCTCTACAAAACTTTACCTGATTGTTTATATCAATGACAGCTCAGACAATTTCGAAAAACAGCCAAATTGGACCAGTAACAGATGAGTTATGGCCCTGGATTTAGTTAAAAATCCTATATGTTGCCTTGTTAAGACGATAAGGCCTTCATCTTTCATCCGATTTTTAAGAAACTTACCAGATTCCAGATTGTAATATCAATGAAAGCTGGGACAAGTTCGAAAAATATCCAGATTAGACCATTTTCATCGGAGTCATGGCCCTTGATTTTCTGAAATATGCTATATCTTGGCCTCATTAAGATGAAAGGGCCTTCATTTGGCCGGATTTCATTGAATGATCAGTACCAAGCCTAGTTGTACATAGTCACCGTGTTCCAATTGAATGATTTTGGCGGAGTTATAGCCCTTTAAAGGTTTTAATACACAAACTTTGTTCTGACTAGTTCTCTTGAACCCCTGGCCGGATTAAACAAAACTTTTTGGGGATGATCAGCACCAAGCCTAGTTGTGCATGTCATCGTCACGTTTTGGTTTACAGATATTTGGCAGAGTTATGGCCCTTTAAAGGATTTTGATACCTACAATTTTTTTCTAGGCTAGTTCTCCTGAACCCCTGGCTGGATACAGACGAAACTTGACAAGGATGATCAGTATCAAGCCTAGTTGTGCATATCATCGCCATATTTCGGTTGAATGATTTTAGGCAGAGTTGTGACCCTTTAAATGTTTTAATACACAAACTTTGTCCAGATTAGTCTCTTCTGAACTCTTTGCCAGATTTCAGCGAATCTTGGCGAGGATGATTAGTACTAAGCACAGTTGCACCTGTCATTGCCATGTTCTGGTTGAATGATTTTTGAAAGACTCATGGCCGCTTAGTACATAAACTTTATCTTGAGCCAGTAGAGCGTCCACAGGCCCTCTTGGGCCTCTTGTTGTCAATTCTTACACATAGCTATCATGCCTCCCCCCACCATCACACTCCCCCACACTCGAAATATTTTTATTTTGTTTTTGTTTTACCATATTTCTGTGGTATTTTGATCCATTCTTACATAGCTTCTTACACATGTATATATGTTGGTCCTTGCCCCCCCCCCCACCACACCCCACCACACCCCACTCCCCACACTCGAACATTTGTTATTTTGTTTTTTTTAAACATATTTTTGTGTTGTTTTGGTGAATTCTTACATGGCTTCTTTCACATATATGTTGCCCTCACCACCCCCACTACCCCCCACCACCCACCCCCACCCCCACTATTTTTTTTAATATATAGATATTTTTTTTACATATTTCTGTATAGTTTTGGTCAATTCTTACACATAGCTATGTTGCGCCCCCCAACTTCACCCCACATTGTTTTAGCCTTGTTTTCTAATGGTATATACTAGCTATATAATTTATTATTCTCTGAAAAATCGAATAGTCGAGCTGCGCTGTTCTCCGACAGCTCTTGTTAACAATATAGTCTATATATATATATAATGTACAGGATGGGGCAGTCACCAACACAGAACAACGTATGAACACATTGTATAACCCACTGACTGTTAACAATATAGTCTATATACTGTACATGATGGGGCAGTCGACAACACAAACAAGGTATGAACACATTGTATAACTCACTGACTTACTGTTAACAATATAGTCTATATACTGTACATGATGGGGCAGTCGACAACACAAATAAGGTATGAACACATTGTATAACCCACTGACTTATTGTTAACAATATAGTCTATATACTGTACATGATAGGGCAGTCATCAACACAAACACGGTATGAACACATTGTATAGCTCACTGACTTATTGTTAACAATATAGTATATATACTGTACATGATGGGGCAGTCACCAACACAAACAAGGTATGAACACATTGTATAACTCTCTGAGTGATTGTTAACAATATAGTCTATATACTGTACATGATGTGGCAGTCGACAACACAAACAAGGTATGAACACATTGTATAACTGACTGATTTACTGTTAACAATACAGTCTATATATTGTACATGATGAGGCAGTCACCAACACAAACAAGGTATGAACACATTGTATAACCCACTGACTTATTGTTAACAATATAGTCTATATACTTTACATGATGGGGCAGTCACCAACACAAACACGGTATGAACACATTGTATAGCTCACTGACTTATTGTTAACAATATAGTCCATATACTGTACATGATGAGGCAGTCACCAACACAAACACGGTATGAACACATTGTATAACTCACTGACTTATTGTTAACAATATAGTATATATACTGTACATGATGGGGCAGTCACCAACACAAACAAGGTATGAACACATTGTATAACTCACTGAGTGATTGTTAACAATATAGTCTATATACTGTACTGATGAATGTTGTCCAGCATTGTCACGTTAAAATTGCATTTTCTTAAGGACATTTCCAACAGTCTCTTCTTTTGTTTTTCCATATGAACAACTTCTTTAAAGATTTTTAAAGATTTGGCACATAGCTAGAACATTCTGCCCTAAGCTTATTAACCTTTAAATAGGTGAGCCGCTTGGTTTCTGAGATATCTTAAGAGAAAATATAACACATAATTATTCCATTTTTTGTAACAAAAATCTGATCGAATTACATTAATTTACTCAAGCTCATTATATATGATCCTATTCTATGTTTATCTATAGAAGAATGCGTGATATATGCGGAAAAAAGGGAGAATATTATCTGTATTGCAGATCCTCGGAAAAAAATGGCAGATTCTGGTGGCAAAAAGAGACATTTCGAGAGAAAAAACGTATTTCCTATGACTCATTTTTTAGCTCTACTGATCAGAGATCAGCAGAGCTTATGCCGTGGTGGGCGTCCGTCGTCCGTCCGTCCGTATGTCCGTCTGTCTGTCCGTAAACTTTTATTTGTAGCGACTTCACAGCTGAAACTACTGGATGGATATTCATGAAACTTTACAGAAATGTTGCCCATAAAGTCTAGTTGATCCTAGCAAAAATTCATGTTGATGTGAAATCCAAGATGGCTGCCAAAGCTAAAAATAGAGTTTTAAAATACAAGTTTGTAGCGACTTCTTCTTGAAAACTATAAGTGATATTGATATGGGACTTTTTCTAAAATGATCAGCATGACATGATGTTGATCCTAGTCAAAAATCGTTTTGATTCAACGTTAAACATGGCTGCAGCGGCCATCTTTGTTTACATAGAGTTATATAGTAAAAACTTGTAGCGACTACTTCTCTGAAACTACTTGGCGGATTGTCATGAAACTTTACAGGAATGTTGCTCTTGATGTCTAATTGATCCTAGAAAAATTTCAGGTCGGCCGGAAATTCAAGATGGCCGTCACAGCTAAAAATAGATTTTTAAAAAACAAGTTTGTAGCGACTACTTCTTGAAAACTATAAGTGATATTGATATGGGACTTTTTCTAAAATGATCAGCATTACATGATGTAGATCCTAGTCAAAAATCGTATTGATTCAACGTTAAACATGGCTGCCAGCGGCCATTTTTGTTTACATAGAGTTATATAGTAAAAACTTGTAGCGACTACTCCTCTGAAACTACTTGGCGGATTGTCATGGAGCTTTACAGGAATGTTGCTCTTGATGTCTAATTGATCCTATTAAAATTTCAGGTCGGCCGGAAATTCAAGATGGCCGTCACAGCTAAAAATAGATTTTTAAAAAATAAGTTTGTAGCGACTACTTCTTGAAAACTATAAGTGATATTGATATGGGACTTTTTCTAAAATGATCAGCATGACATGATGTAGATCCTTGTGGAAAATTATTTTGATTCGACGTTAAACATGGCTGCCAGTGGCCATCTTTGGTTACATAGAGTTATATAGTAAAAACTTGTAGCGACTACTCCTCTGAAACTACTTGACGGATGTTCATGAAACTTCACAGGAATGTTGCTCTGATGTCTAGTTGATCCTAGAACAATTTCAGGTTGGCCGGAAATTGAAGATGGCCGCCACAGCTAAAAATAGATTTAAATAAATAAGTTTGTAGCGACTACTTCTTCAAAACAATAAGAGATATTGATATGGACTTTTTCTAAAATGATCAGTATGACATGATGTTGGTCCTTGTCGAAATCGTTTTGATTTGACCTTAAACATGGCTGCTTTGTTTACATAGAGTTATATAATGAAAACTTGTAGCGACTACTTCTTTGAAACTACCTGACGGATTTTCATGAAACTTCACAGGAATGTTGCTCATAATGTCTTATTGATCTTAACAAAATTTCAGGTCGGCCGGAAATTCAAGATGGCCGCCACGGTTAAAAATAGATTTTCAAAAAACAAGTCTGTAGCGACTACTTCCTGAAATCAAAATCAATCAGTAGAGCTTCAAGGTCATTGACCTCTTGTTTTAAAACGTCTGTATTGTTAACAAAACGAAAATGAAATAAAAGGTATATGTCACCATACTTGTGTTTGAGAACAATGCAGTTACAATTCTAAAATGTCTAACAATTGTAGATCTAGATGTAGGTTTTGTAGCAACTGTTTTAGTATGAAACTAAAGTAGAATACAAATAGTGATAAATAGATATGATCTATGGTGAACTTAACATTTATGCGTGATACGTTAATATGATCTACGGCAAATTAACGTGTGACCGTGATACGTGAATATGATCTACGGCGAACTAAACGTTTGTGCGTGATACGTGTATATGATTTGTGATGAACTAAAGGTGTGTGCGTGATACGTGAATATGAGTTATTGATAATATTGTTTATTGTTTTAAGTCAAATATGGCCCATGAACATGTTTACATAATAGATACAAATATATGTGGTTAGATGGCATGTTGTTAGTACATGTACTTAGAATAACAAAGCATTGCAATACCATAGAATCCATCCGGTACTATTACGAGAATAATGAAACAAAAGTTAAACGTATGTGTTAGCAAGTTTACTATATGTTGAAATTTATTTGAACCGTAAAATGTAACCGAATTTTAGTGGTTATCCATTTGGGAGAGATTTTGTGTTTATTTGTTATATTTTCAATTGGAAGTATAAATCGTTATCTTAAATAAAAGTGTTGACAATAATATAAACAAATACTACTATCTGTATTTCATGGAATGGAGATATACCACACATGTTAAGTGTTAAAATACAATACTTATACAAATCCTATTTTGGACCACACGGCGAACTAAACGTTTGTGTGTGATATGTGAATATGATCTACCGAAAACTAAACGTGATACGTGAATATAATATGATCTAAACGTGTGTGCGTGATATGATGTACCTGTTGGGCTGTTTCTAAGATATTGCAGTGTTTGATGAAATTGACATGAACTCTAGTTAGTTCTATCGAAAATATTCTTGCATTTCATCGAGGTAGCCCACAGGTCATGATGTCTTTTAAAAGTCGGATTCCAAACTACATTGTTTCAACTGTTGCATATTAGACGGTTTAGCGGTGTATGTTTGGAACCGCCCTCCCTCAAATGTCTGCACTGTGATTTGAGTGTCCGGATTTTATAGAATGAAACTTTAATAAGGACACTTGGTTAAAATATTTATGTTTGAGTACATTCAACAGTCGTACAATTCGCTTATACTGAATTGTATCTAAATGAGATTATTATGTTAATATGGTTAAAGAGTGTCCGGATTTTACGAAACTATGCTTGGTGGATTATACAGATTTTATTTAAGATTGATGAAATTGAAGTGAGATTGAATGGGCTCTAGGATACTACACAACGCTTCCAATACTCTCTTGACTTCTAGACAATGGGATCATTTTGACAATATCTCAGGAAGTAGTGGGATTATCGGGAATAAATTACTCTAAATTCCACAAATCGGGATAAAACATGGCCATGTTTTTTTGATACTTTAGGTTATTTTTTATATAATTTTTTATGTCAACGTCCCGAGAACCCACGTTCGTCCGTTTGTAGAATGTAGAGTACCCAAAATATGTTATTGTTATATTAATGCCCAACAATTCTAAAGGGACATGTTCTTCAATTAAAGAAAGATTCATGATTTCGATTTAGTTGGGTACAATTTAGCTTGTCAGATTTAAAGGTACTCCGTCTAGGATTTAAGTGAAAAAGGAAGCGGATGTTCACAACCATGATGACTTGACTACATACTAGAACCGAACTCAGTCGTGGTGGTCTGAGATGGTGATTGTTGACTTATTTTGGTTAACGACGACCAATTCGGATTGCCACAACTTATTAACGACCGATTTAAAGATTGCGACCCCGAGATGAGAGTCTATAAGAGAATTAGTCAGGGTGGAGTTTTAGGACTCAGTCTGTTGAACTAACATTCTGCCCAGAATGTATATATACTATATATGAAACTTTAGGAAACTTTAATCTATTGAACCTACATTCTGTCCGGAATGTATATACACTATATATGAAACTTTATGGTATTGTTTACTCTTAATGTGTCTTAATTAAAAAAGGTCATTACACGTGAATATGATCTACCGAAAACTAAATGTGTGTGCATGATACGTGAATATGATCTACGGTAAACTAAACGTGTGTGCATGATACGTGAATATGATCTACGGTAAACTAAACGTGTGTGCATGATACGTGAATATGATCTATGGTGAACTAAACTTGTGTGCGTGATACGTGAATATGATCTGTGTCGATTTAAACGTTTGTGCGTGATACGTGTATATGATTTGTGATGAACTAAACGTGTGCGTGATACGTGAATATGATCTACCTCAAACTAAATGTGTGTGCATGATACGTGAATATGATCTACGGTGAACTAAACGTGTGTGTTTGATACGTGAATATGATCTGTGGCGAGCTAAACGTTTGTACATGACATGTATATTTTATTTACGGTGAACTAAACGTGTGTTCGTGATACGTGAATATGATCTACCGAGAACTAAACGTGTGTGCCTTAGTGTTGGGAATCGGCTGAAAATTCATGATCGATCATCAGAATATTTAACTGACCGATGATCGATCATTAATCGATTAAACATGGCTGCTATAAAAGACAAGTGTAAGCCTATTTTAGACTATAATGAAGAAAAGATTCACATTTCAAGTTTGTTCTGGTGATAAAGGATCTGAATTAAACTGACCAACATATATTTTAAAAAATAAGTTGTGATACCCACTATAAATATGTGATTACTTGTTGCAAAATTAACTCATTTATTTTCTTAGTACAATAGAATGAAATAAGCCATACTTTTCAACAACCGCGTAAAGTCGACCATGAAACATTGTAATCGATTAATCAGGTCAAAGGCATAACTGATCGTTGATCGATCAAATCGATGAATCGGGACAACACTAGTGTGCATGATACGTGAATATGATCTATGGTGAACTAAACGTGTGTGCGTGATACGTGAATATGATTTATGGTGAACTAAACGTGTGTGCGTGATACGTGAATATGATGTATCGTGAATTAAACGTGTGTGCGTGATACGTGAATATGATCTATAGTGAACTAAACGTGTGTGCGTGATACGTGAATATGATCTGCGGCGAACTAAACGTTTGTGCGTGATACGTGAATATGATCTGCGGCGAATTAAACGTTTGTGCGTGATACGTGTATGTGATTTACGGTGAACTAAACGTGTGCGTGATATGTGAAAAACTAAACGTGTATGCGTGATATGTGAATATGACTTGTGACAAACTAAATGTGTTTGCGTGATACTTGAATATGATCTGTGGCAAACTCTGCATTCGAATTCTGGAACATTTTTCAAAAATAACCCATCAAAAGTCATAAATAAGCTTCTAAATAACAACAAAATAGAGTAACCATTTGCCAACCTTTAAAAGTGTTTTTCTCAGCCAAAAAGGGGAACTACTTTTAGTAATACGGACTACATGCGACTACACCTCGGAGCATTATATGGTAATTAGTGGTGGTAAACCTATATAGAAATAATGTGTTTTCATAAACTATACACCTCTACACAGACCAGCGTGTTCCGCTGCCTGCGGTTCTCTTGTTGGATATATAATCAAATAGTAATGATACTGCTTACTGAAACGAATATGGTGATATGTTTATATGGAAATTAGTTGGACATAATGGTCCTGCTTCACTGTGTATCAATCACGCTGATTTGACAGCCCTTTGTAGCTATATCGTAAACTGTATTGCAATGGTCTAACATACAGTTCAGCTAGAGATATATGTATTCAATAGTATCTATACTATGAAGTGAAATTCCAGAGTCTGTAGCAAAACATGATCTCCTGATAATATCTGGTCGTTTAACTTTTTACAACTGATCAGACATTATTAAGACATGAATATTAACTTGAACTGTTTCAAAATATCAAGTTATGTATTCCATTTATTTAATTTCAGAAACACCCCACATAAGATAATATTGCAACGTCAAGTTACCTTTAAATACAGATGGATATGTCTACAAAATAGACACGGTATAAATGCAGCGTGTGTGACACAGTGTTTACATGGCCGAGTAGTCTCAACATACATATGCGCATACATACTGGCGAGACACCATATACGTGTAGCGTATGCAGTAAAGGATTTACAACGTCAGGCAGTCTTAAAACGCACATGCGCATACATACTGGCGAGAAACCATGTAAGTGTAGCGTGTGCAGCAAAGGATGTATCACGTCGGGACATCTTAAAACTCACATGCACAAACATACAGGCGAGACACCATATAAGTGTAGCATGTGCGCTAAAGGATTTACTACGTCAGGTAATCTTAAAACTCGCATGCGCATACATACAGACGAGACACCATATAAGTGCGGCGTGTGCAATAAAGGATTTGTTCAGTCAAATGATGAAAAAACGCACATGTGCACACATACAGGCGAGACACCATACACGTATAGCATGTGCAATAAAGGATTTACCAAGACAGGCAATCTTAAGACTCACATGCGAATGCATACAGGCGAGACACCATATACGTGTAGCGTGTGTAGTAAAAGATTTACCAGTTCAAGTAGTCTTAAAATTCACATGCGCACACATACAGGCGAGACACCATATACGTGTAACGTGTGTGTTAAAGGATTTACCAAGGCAGGTAATCTTAAAACTCACATGCGCATACATACTGGCGAGAAACCATATAAGTGTGGCGTGTGCAGCAAAGGATGTATCACGTCGGGACATCTTAAAACTCACATGCACAAACATACAGGCGTGACACCATATACGTGTGGCGTATGCAGTAAAGGATTTATCGATATAAGCAATCTTAAAACTCACATGCTCATACATACAGGCGAAAAACCATATAAGTGTAGCATGTGCGCTAAAGGATTTACTACGTCAGGAAATCTTAAAACTCACATGCGCATACATACAGGCGAGGCACCATATACGTGTAGCGTGAGCACTAAAGGATTTAACACACCAGGCAATCTTAAAACTATCATGCGCATACATACAGACGACACACCATATACGTGTGGCGTGTGCAATAAAGGATTTGTTCAGTCAAATGATGAAAAAACGCACATGTGCACATATACAGGCGAGACACCATACACGAGTAGCAAGTGCAGTAAAGGATTAACCTCGGCAGGCAATCTTAAAACTCACAAGCGCATACGTACAGGCGAGAGACCATACACGTGTAGCGTGTGCAGTAAAGGATTTACCACGGCAGGCAGTCTTAAGACTCACATGCGAATGCATACAGGCGAGACACCATATATGTGTAGCGTGTGCAGTAAAAGATTTACAAGGTCAAGTAGTCTTAAAATTCACATGCGCATACATACAGGCGAGACACCATATACGTGTAACGTGTGTGCTAAAGGATTTATCAAGACCTGTAATCTTAAAACTCACATGCGCATACATACAAGCGAGATAACATATACGTGTAACGTGTGTACTAAAGGATTTACCACGGCAGGCAATCTTAAAATTCACATGCGGATGCATACAGGCTAGACACATATACATGCAGCGTGCGCAGTAAGGATTTACGGAGTTAATCAATCTTAAAACTTACATGTGCATGCATACAGGGGAGAGACCGTATCAGTGTAGCGTGTGCATTAAATGATTTACCATTTCAGGCAGTCTTAAAAGACAGGAGTGACAAAATATCTGTGTAGCGTGTATAGTAAAGGATTTATCCTGTCAGGCTATTTTATAAAAAAAAATGTGCATACATACCGGCGAGACACTATATAAGTGTAGCTTTTGCACAAAGGATTTATCCAGTCAACCAGTCTTAAAACACAAGATACATATAGCGTGTGCAGTAAAGGATTTATCATGCCAGACCATCTTAAAACAGACATGCGACACATACAGGCGAGACACCATTTATGTGTAGTGAGTGCATCAAATGGCGTACTCATTCATGTCATCTTTGACGTCACTGGAGACATGATCGCCTACATGTATCTGTGCCACCATTTGTATGTAACATTCGAAACAATGTATGTAACGTGTGAAACAATGTGTGTAACATGTGAAACAATGTGTGTAACATGTGAAACAATGTGTGTAACATGTGATCATGTGAAACAGTCTGTGTAACATGGGAAACAATATGTGTTACATGTGAAACAGTGTGTGTTAAATATGAAACATTGTGTGTAATATGTGAAAAAATGTGTCTAACATGTGAAAATGTGTCTGGTGAAACAATGTGTGTAACATCGGAAACAATGTGTGTACCATGTGAAACAATATGTGTAACATGTGAAACAACGTGTGTAACATGGGAAACAATGTGTGTAACATGGGAAACAATGCATGTAACATGGGAAATAATGACTTGATTTATCAGTAATGTACACGCTATAGTATGACATATGTTACTATAATGACTTGATTTATCAACGATGTACATGTTATAGTAGGCATATGCTACTATAATGACTTGATTTATCAACAATGTACACGCTATAGTATGGCATAAGTTCCTGTAATGACTTGATTTATTACTACTGTACACGGTATAGTATGATATATTTTACTATAATGACTTGATTTTTAGCTCTACTGGCCATGGGCCAGCAGAGCTTATGGGATGGTGTGTTGTCCGTCTTCCGTCGTCCGTCCGTCCGTCCGTCGTCCGTTAACTTTTCTTCAAACGACTTCTCCTCACAAACTGCTTGGCTAGTTTTGACCAAACTTCACATGGATGATCCTTAGTTGAATGCTTTTTAGATTTGTTAAAATTAGGTCAGCGCTACATCCAAGATGGCTGCCATTACCATATATGGTCGAAACCTTAAAAAATCTTCTTCTCCAGAACCGCTGGACAGATTTCAACAGTTTTTCTTTTAAAATGATCGCCAACGCCTAGACTATCAAGTTTTTTCAAATAAAGTCCCCGGGGTCAAAAATGGCCGTGCCCCGTGGGTCCAAAGTTTGTATATTGAAAAATCTTCTTCTCTGAAACTGCAAGAGCCAGAGGTTTAATATTTTGCTGTTGCTATAAGCTTATAGTCCTTTAACAATTTTGTTCAAATGGTGACCCTAGGGTCACATCTGACCCCATCCCGGGGTCACAGTTTTACAACAATGCTTGTTTTAAAAAATTTAATTTCTTTATTTTGTATTTTTCTATTTTATTTTTTTTGTTATTTTTTTTTTGTTATTTTTTTTGTATTTTTTTTTTTTTTAATTTTTTTTTTTGATTTTTTGATTTTTTTATTTTTTTTTTGTTTTTTTTTGATTTTTATTGTCTCTACTGGCCAACTTGGAAAACCAGCCAGATCGGACCAGTAATGGCGGAGTTATGGCTCTTGATATAGTTAAAAATGCTATATTTTGCCTCTTTAATACGATAGTCATTCGCTTCATTGATGTCATAAGAGCCATATTAGCCAGTAGAGCGTCCACAGGCCCTCTTGGGCCTCTTGTTCAATACTGTACTCGTTGTAGTATGGCGTATGATAATATAATGACTTGTGTAGAGGCTTATTTGTGGATACACTTGCCATTATATACTGGAAACTACGTTTTATGTCTATACGTATTTTGAAGAAAAAAATATATATGTGTGTTTCTGGTTTATCTTCTGGTTAATTAATAATTGTTCGTTAGCATTGTTTTTTGAGAGAAAAAAATCGGCTTACAGATTTGCATAAACCGGGCAGGCATGCGGGCATCAACATTTATTTTTATATCACAGCAGTACCATGCCCGATATTCATCAAACTTTAAGAACACCATTTTCTCATTAAGCACTTACCATACCCAGAAAACTAGATAACTGTGACCTACTTTCTCCAACATATAAGTTACGTTAACCTTTTTGTGCAAGTTTCGGCGGGAAGGGTGCAAATTTAGTTTTGTTATATCTCAGCATTACCACCTCCGATCTTCATCCAACTTCAACAAAACCTTATTCTCACCAGGCACTTACCATACCATGAAAACTAGGTCATTATGACCTACTTTCTCCAAAATGTACGTTACGTTAACCGTTTTGTTTAAGTTTCGAGGAATCGGGTGCAAATTTATGTTTGTTATATCTCAGCATTACCATGTCCGATCTTCATCAAACTTTAAGAGCACCTTCTTCTCATCATGCACTTACCATTCCCTGAAAACTAGGTCACTGTAACCTACTTTCTCCAAAGTATACGTTGCGTTAACCTTTTTGTCTCGGCCACATAGTGGGTAGCGAGACATAGCAGACACTTTTCCGGCGAAAAAATCAACTATAACTAAACACTTTTCTGAAACTTTGTCAGATGATTTGTTGGGTCAAGGGACATCACGTAATGTCAAAATTACCAGGGTCAAGGTCATATTTTGCGTTATTTCCCAAAACTTAACCTTTGTTAATAGGTAACTTAATCTTGGTAAGGTAACTTAACCTTGGCTAGGTAACTTAACCTCAGTTAACTGTTATGATGCCTCATTTTCTTTGTTTGAAACTTGGTCATATGTATTGCTTGGTCAAGGGACATCCCGTAATGCAAAAATTACCAAGGTCAAGGTCATATTTTGCTTAGTTTCCCCAAACTTAACCTTGGTTAGGTAACTTGACCTCAGTTAACTATATGTGATGCCTAATTTTCTTTGTTTGATACTTGGTCATATGTATTGTTGGCATTGGTGGACGTCACTGAATGACAAAACTTACCAAGGTCAAGGTCATATGTTGCGTTATTTTCCCCAAACTTCACCTTGGTTAGGTAACTTAACCTTGGTTAGGTAACTTAACCTCAGTTAACTGTATGTGATTGCCTAACTTTATGTCTAGGATACTTGGTCATATGTATTGTTATACCCCCGCTAAACGAAGTTTAGTTTTTTTTACTGATTTCACCCTGTCCGTCTGTCTGTCTGTAGACGCAACAGTATCCGCTCCATAAATCCTATCCCCCTAAATCAAATCTCTAAAACTTCATGCGTGGACTGCCTGTGATGAGAGGATGACCCCTATTGATTTTGAGGTCAAAGGTCAAGGTCACCATGACCTGATAAATAAAAACCTTGTCCACTCCATAACAGCTTTCGCCCTGAAGCAAATATCATGAAACTTCATAGGTGAACTACCTGTGGTGAGAGGATGACCCTATTGATTTTGTATTCAATAGGTCAAAGATCAAGGTCACCGGGACCCGATAATGAAAATCCTTGTCCGCACCATAACTCCGCTTCCCTTGTAACAAATATCATGAAACTTCATAGGTCAACTGCCTGTGGTTAGAGGAGGACCCCTGTTGATTTTAAGATTAGTTGGTCCAAGGTCACTGGGACCCGATAATGAAAAACGTCCGCACCACAACTCTTCTCCTCCTGAGGTATATCTCATGAAACTTCATAGGTGAACTGGTTGTGGTGAGAGGATGGCCCCTATTGATTTTGAGGTCAGTAGGTCAAAGTTCAAAGTCACCAGCACCCGATAAAGAAAAACATTGTCCGCTCCGTAACTCCTTTCCCCCTGAGACAAATCTCATGAAACTTCATAGATATACTGCATGTGGTGAGAGGACGACCCTTTTGATTTGAGGTCAGTAGCTCAAAGGTCAAGGTCAACGGGACCCGATAATAAAAAACGGTGTCCATTCAATAACGCCTGTCCCTCTAAAGCAAATCTCATGAAACTATATAGGTGAACTGCCTCTGGTGAGAGAACGACCCCTATTGATTTTGAGGTCAGTATATCAAAGGTCAAGGTCACAGGGACCCGATAATGACATGCGTACATACACTGGCGTAACTCCGTTTAAATGTACAGTATGTAACAAGTCATTCAGATATAAACACGTTCTCATAATACACAGATTAATACACACTGGCGGGAATCCGTTTAAATGTACAGTATATAACAAGTCATTCGTACAGAAACACGATCTCATTACTACACACTGGCGAGAAGCCATTTAAGTGTACAGTATGTAACAAGTCATTCACTCAACGAGGACATTTCAATACTCACAAGTTAATATAAACTGGCGAGAAGCCGTTTACATGAACAGTATGTAACAAGTCATTCACAATACGAGAACATCACAATAATCATATGTTAATACACACTGGCGAGAAGCCGCATACATGTACACAATGTGATAAACATTCACACGAATAGGAAGTCTCACACGCACATGCTAACATACTCTTGAGAGAAGTTGTATACATGTACCGTATGTGACGATGCATTTAGACAATGAGCACATCTCAGTAGACACATGCTTATACACACTGGTGAGAAGCCACATACATGTAGCGTATGACACAAGTCATTCACACAGCGAGAAACTCTAGCTATTCATATGGTAATCCACACTGGTGAGAAGCCGCATACATGAACAGTATGTGACGAGTCATTCAGTCATCGAAATACTCTAAAAAGCCACATGGTAATCCACACGAATAATTTTTTTATTATTTAACAATCTATTTTCACATCGAGTATCACACGTTAGAACATACTGGTGTGAAGTCGTAAAGTGTACAGAAAATGAAAAGGCATTCACTCGACGATATAATCTCAATATACATATGACTTTACATACTTTAGATAAAAGAAGTAGTTGCAATCACATCTGATTACCTTTCTATGTGCATATTCACACCTGCGAGAAGCCTTTCAAGTATAGGAATAAGTGACGTGTCATTCATGCAAACTCACATAAAAAGATTTGCACATAGACTGTTAAAGGGTACGTAATGGGAACCATCATTCAGATGATCTGAGCATCGTACACTACACATGCTGATCCACTAGCTAGACGCTGTTGAAGTACTGAATGTGGTCGTAATATATATTATCTGAAATACTCTGTATATGTCATAGTCATACCGCTGAGAACACCTGTGAATAGGAACATATGCGTAGAAGGGAACACATGTATATACAAAACTGCAGAGAAATGAACACATGCGTATATAAATTGCAAAGAAATGAACACATGCTTATACTACTGCAGAGAAATGAACACATCCGTATACATACTGCAGAGAAAGGAACACCTATGTATACATCCTCTAGAGATAGGAAAACATGCGTATACGTATTCAAGAGAAATAAACCCATGCGCATACGTACTGCAGATAAATGAACACTTGGTATTTCCAACAATACACGTCTATTCAATGGGTTTGGGTGATTTGCCTCGGCAAAGAACTGTAAACGAAAATATAGACCCGGAATTGGGTTGATTTTAAACATATTTGTGTCATTTATTAAATTTTATACTTTCAAAAAAAGTCATCATTTTATAGTCAGTTTAAGTTAAAATAGTTACATATAAAGATATTTTGTAATTAACTGCGTACAATGATACAAACTCGCTCATGTCCGTAGATCATCGAAATAATGAGCAGCATGCTGGTTCAATGGGCGCCGCCATGACTGAACCCAAGTGACCGAAAAATAGTATCCAAGAGGGTGTCTATTCCTTTCCGAGATTATTTTAGAAAAAAATTGTTGAGGCAGTTCCGATTGGTGTATACATACTCTAGAGAAAGAAACAATTGCGTATACGTATTGCAGAGAAAGGAACACATGTGTGTACGTATTGCGGAGTAAGTAACACATGGTATACATACTGCTAAAAAAGGAACACATGCATAAACATACTGCTGAGAAAGTAACAAATGCGTATGCATACTGCTGAGAAAGTAACACATGGTATACATACTGCTGAGAAAGTAACACATGCGTATACATACTGCTGAGAAAGTAGCATATGGTATGCATACTGCTGAGAAAGTAACTCATGCGTATACATACTGCTGAGAAAGTAACACATGGTATGCATACTGCTGAGAAAGTAACACATGCGTATACATACTGCTGAGAAAGTAACACATGGTATGCATACTGCTGAGAAAGTAACACATTATATACATACTGCTGAGAAAGTAACACATGGTATGCATACTGCTGAGAAAGTAACACATGGTATGCATACTGCTGAGAAAGTAACACATGGTATACATACTGCTGAGAAAGGAACACATGGTATACATACTGCAGAGAAAGGAACACATGGTAAACATACTGCTGAGAAAGTAACACATGCGTATACATACTGCTGAGAAAGTAACACATGGTATGCATACTGCTGAGAAAGTAACACATGGTATGCATACTGCTGAGAAAGTAACACATGCGTATACATACTGCTGAGAAAGTAACACATGGTATGCATACTGCTGAGAAAGTAACACATGCGTATACATACTGCTGAGAAAGTAACACATGCGTATACATATTGCTGAGAAAGTAACATATGCGTATACATACTGCTGAGAAAGTAACACATGCGTATACATACTGCAGAGAAAGGAACACAGGGTATACATACTGCTGAGAAAGTAACACATGCGTATATATACTGCTGAGAAAGAAACACATGCGTATACATACTGCTGAGAAAGTAACACATGGTATACATACTGCTGAGAAAGTAACACATGGTATACATACTGCTGAGAAAGTAACACATGCGTATACATACTGCTGAGAAAGTAACACATGGTATACATACTGCTGAGAAAGTAACACATGGTATACATACTGCTGAGAAAGTAACACATGCGTATACATACTGCTGAGAAAGTAACACATTCGTATACATACTGCTGAGAAAGTAACACATGCGTATACATACTGCAGAGAAAGGAACACATGGTATACATACTGCTGAGAAAGTAACACATGCGTTTACATGCTGCTGAGAAAGTAACACATGTGTATACATACTGCTGAGAAAGTAACAAATGCGTATGCATACTGCTGAGAAAGTAACACATGGTATGCATACTGCTGAGAAAGTAACACATGCGTATACATACTGCTGAGAAAGTAACAAATGCGTATACATACTGCTGAGAAAGTAACACATGGCATGCATACTGCTGAGAAAGTAACACATGCGTATACATACTGCTGAGAAAGTAACACATGCGTATACATACTGCTGAGAAAGTAACAAATGCGTATGCATACTGCTGAGAAAGTAACACATAGTATGCATACTGCTGAGAAAGGAACACATGCGTATACATACTGCTGAGAAAGTAACAAATGCGTATATACATACTGCTGAGAAAGTAACACATGGTATGCATACTGCTGAGAAAGTAACACATGCGTATACATACTGCTGAGAAAGGAACACACGGTATGCATACTGCTGAGAAAGGAACACATGCGTATATATACTGCTGAGAAAGGAACATACTGCAAATAGCCGGTTACAAGTCATGAATGTGACGTGTTTTTTCAGGTAAATAAGGGTCACAAATGCATATGGTTATCCAAACTGGAGAGTTGATATAACTGGAAAGATTATTGCTGGCAACAAAATAATTTTAATGAAGTGCTATGATAAGTTGTAGGTAGGGCCCTTTTCAGTGGGTAGGTAGGAAAACAGCAAACCAATGTCTTTATGGTAGGCGTAGTGAGAAAAACATATAAACTCAAGATGACTCAATCTCAGTAAAGTATGTGAACCCTGTGCAATTGCAAAGCGTTTCTCTGCATGGTGTACATGTTTGACAACAATTAATTATTATGCAACTCTATCTTAAGCATATTTTCTTTCATTTCTTACTGTCCTTGGCAAAAACAAACCAACATTTACCCACCTACAAATTTATGAAATCTGGGTCGGGAAACAGCAAACAAATATTTTTTGAAGGATGGCCCTAACGCGAGTATTTGTAAATATGACTTGAAATACGATTTAAGCAATCGGCGTTAGGGTTTTCCTTTCTAAATGTATGGTTTACTCGCACATGGTTGTTTATATCGACGTGTACATACTGCACACCTATCACGTGTGAAGAACGATTCGTAGATAACATAGTTGAACGTAAATGTGGCTGTCGTAGATGCATTATAATTCCAAGAACATACGGTTTTCGTACATAAATATATGCTGAATATATACGCAGGGCTATCGCAGATAAATCACAGTTGAAAGTATGTATGGAAGTCGAAATTTGAGAGAATATGTGGAGATTAGAATCGCTCAGAATCATGATCACCGAGGTGCATGGGTCGGTCATTCGGCCACCTGTCTACACAGAGGCATGATAGCGTTTATGGTCATATACCAATATTGCATTTTACATAGGGTTACATTATAGCCATTTGGGCCTAAAACACATTTTACACATCCAAGGGAGCCTTTTAGGCTACTTTATTTTCAAGAACTATCCTAGACTCTCTTAAAAAAGTGCAAACAACTGGTGGTTTTGTATTGCTTTCACCTACTTTCGGTTTGATGACGGTGCTGACCGACAGACACGCAGAAAATAAATGTGAATTTCTGACAATTTACTATACCTACAATTTTCTCAATAAAATAGCCCAGATGCAAGAACAAATTTTTTTTTTTTCACCTACACATATTATTTTGACATTTTTGTTCATCAGTTATGATTAAGGCAATTCTGTCCAATCAGAAAATAGCTCTTTCGAGAAAGATATACCCTAATACACCCTATATTTTTTTCAGCCAATCAGTAGCCCCAAAACAATAGTGGTATGAGACCTAAAGTGACGCAACAATGTACCAATTCAATTATTTGCTTCGCTAGTTTGATACAATTAACATTTTCGAACAAAATGATATACTTTTCTTTATTCTACTGTAAATTTCATCAAAACTGTGTCACATCACGTTATCGTATGTTAATTCCGTTAGCGAAGCCAATTTAAGGGAAACAACTCATTTGAGGAACTACTTTCAAGGGAAGTCAGACGTCAAACGACGATAAGTGAGCGAGATGCTGCGATTGAGCACGCACCTGTTGGTCTCGATTTACCGGCTCAAGTATTTTATCGAACAGACATGTACTTATTATTGGGTCTTTTAGCCATATTTGAGGAAGAATTATTGCTTGACAATTTAAATATATTTACCACAGCTTTCGGTGCCTATTTATGAACCCACTAGTTATATTATTTTGCCATAAACTGTTTTTCAACGCGTAAAATACACGTCTACGAACGGCAAGAGGATTTTGATATGTGCAATCCTCCGTCTAACGTTAGGGTGCATCTATAAACGTCCGTATGTAAAAAAAAAAGAGCACCAAAGACGTCAAATAAATGAGACTACCATCGAACTACGATAAGGATTTGTTCGAAGACTTGTCCATAGATACTTGATCCACAATGCTGTCCACTCAGCTCTGGTGGATCACCAATTATGGTGTATTTAATTCAAATGTTTATAGTAAGAAATCCACAAGATGGGCACAATAGTGGACTAGGAAAAAATATTTCAAATTTGGGGTTTGATTCGATTCACTGCAGTGCCTTTTAAATGTGAATCCTTTTTTAAAAGACAAGCTAGAAGTCTGTCGATTCTAGATTGACAGCAGCAACAGGTGTGCACACCAGATGTCGTAATCAAGGCCTGGTAATACTGAATACTTTATAAAAATGAAAGAAGCTCCTTTGCTTCAAATGCTCTGCATATAAAGAGAATTTCCAGTTGTTGTTTTACGTCATTTTCAACACGTAGGGTTATTTATGACGGTCAATTTTTTTGTGGTGGAGGCAGACCACCAACTTTTCCTGGGTGGAACCAGTACTGTACACCTCCCGCCATCAGTAAGAATCGACACTTTCTCACTTATAAGTCTAGTTCCCAGTGGGATTCGAACCCGCAGCGGTGAGAGAGAGAATTTCTATGACTGGTCAGCCCAGTTTTGGTATAATGTGACTGGATGGGGCTTCATGTAATTTTCTACGGTATGGAGTTCCAGTGTTACAGCACTATAAAGCTCACGACTAGAAGTAACACACCGTCCTGATCAGATGGTTAAAATCATCACACATAAGAGCGTTCATACCTTTATGATTGAGAAGGCCATTTAGTTAAGTATTAGGGCCAATGAAATTAATTTATTTGTATAACATTATCTATGTTATTTAGAGACGCACCAGAGTATAGGGACAAATCACGCGTACCATTTTACATTCAAATGTTTTGTATGGTTCTTAACAGAGGATATACTTCTTTACGTAGAATAAGTCCCGTGAAGTGGCAAAGGAAGGGTATATTTCGCAAGATATTTATAATAACCCGTAGAACTATCACTACATGATGAATACCATTTACTGTTTTAATTTCTGTATAACACGTATCTTGCACGCAATGCCTTTGTACACATACATGTATAGATGCAATCTGCGTTTTAAATTTTCAAAGTCATTCGCCCAAATTCTTATATACTCACTGAAGACTTGTATTTTTATTTAGCCCGACTACATAAACTTCGGAATTTTCACTAATCTGAATGACAGTTTACTACCCCAGGTTTTGGGCTAATTTGAAGACTGTAGATGTAAGAAGTTTTAATTCATTCTGTCAACTCATTTACTGGGTCATACACATTTTTAGCACAATTCGACATTGCAATTATATATGGATCACAACTTTGAGAAAATGAGTTGCAGACTAAAGGAACTTGTGCAAGAGGCATGGTAGGCTATTGATACCAAATTATACAAAAGTGAAGTTTCATTCCATTTTGCCAAGTGGTTAAACAGATATCAGTTGACAATTAAAGTAAAAAAAGGGGCACAATCTTTTCAAAATATGTTGCAGAGTTTTACAATTTGTATGTATTGTTTATTACCGAATACATGTACAGTACAGCTCACGTGAACCCTACACGTTACTCAATACGCCGAGTTTGGTGCTACTAAGTGCCGTGCGATCTACGCGAAGTCAGTATTTGGACTCAGCGAATCCACATGGCAAAAGTACCCCATTGTCGAATCGCTCGGAGTGATCTAACACTCGGAGTTACTCCAAATAGAATCCAATTAACCTTGAGTGCACACTGGTGATTTATTATTGCGAATAAGAAAAATCAGAATTTTCCGACAACTTTTATCTTGTCCGAAAGCGCGCTTGAAAAAACAATACATTGCCAGAAAAAGTACAAACAATGAGACGCCGAGTGTATCTTTTCTGTGCAAAGTTGACACAACTGATAAATGCAATGAATAAATTTCGAAAACAAATACTGTTTCAAACTTGTAATGCATTTCATCACAAGTTTTGTTTGAATTTAATCATACATGACACAACCAAACCAGTGACAAAATAAAAGTACACGATTGTATGTGTTATAAGCAACCATTAAAAGATAACCAACATGTATGTTTAATTATTTGCCCGAACAAATCCATACTTGTACATTATTAAAATACCAGACATGTGTACTTCAATTAATCCACGATCACTCAAGCCTGACACAAAGTAATTTTCATAGAAAAGTGTGGTACTTCAGTACAATTTGTTAAACTTAACACGCATAATCAGAATACTTCTGTTGTTGTCCATAAATTTAATTTAATCTCGTCACTTTCTTCCTGTTATTCCCAGTTATCCTTGCACTTCAGTGTAATAGTCTCATTGGTCTGTGCTATCAAACCATCCATGTTCTGAATGGAAAGATGTTCAAACGCTAATCAACACATCATAGGTTATTTAGAGCCACCCAGAGATAGAAGAATACATGACGTAAATAGAAATCCATGTCCTCCTCTTACTCCGGTTTATGTCAACATCAGACGGATGCGGCTACGTGCATTGCCAAAGAACACACCAACGAAACTCGGTGGCAACGCAGAAGTTTGAACCCGGGTCGTCAACATTTTAACCCACAGGCAATGGCTTGTATTTTGAGTCCACAGCCTGTAAGTCTGCCCTACACCAACTCTCAGTGTAGCTGTCTAGCTTTTGCAAAACCGGATTCAGGTTAATCTGAAATGAATAAATTATGTCTAATAAAATTACTGCATTTAGAAACAAGTGATCAGTTATTTTCTTCAAAACTGGGTTCGCGAATTTTTTTTAATGAAACTATTGCAAGAGGTATAAAGATAAATTGATGTGCAGACAATTATATGCAGTATAGTTATCTGTTATTTTGTAAAGATTGCTGCATATTTAATACATTTTCTTCAATATGCCAATGCATAACAGTATCACACAATCATTCTTACAATATATTTTGGTCAGAAGTATCTCAAACTTACTATTTTACAAGGACATGGAACACTGTTCAGTTTTGAGACTGTCCCAATTGGAGCTTCTCTGCACTTGCCATTGCTTTGTCCTTCTATCCAGAGATGTATTCTATCCACTGAAACAAAAAAATACCGTTTATTTCATATTTTGATACTTAATACATGTTTCCAGTTACAAATGAATATTTAAACTACTGTCCAACATGTAACCTACATATGTAGTACAAAGTGTGTGGATGCAGGGTGGGTGGGGTAACTGAAAAAGGCTCTGGGCAGTAAACGGCTATCTTCGTTTGTCATGTTTATCGATAAACACTTCAGAAATTATATAAATATGATCTAAATATTAACGTCCTTTTTTTGTTGAAACATGAAGCTCGCAAATATTCCGAGACACACCCAGTGGAATCGCCAAATAAAAGAACTTTAGAAATTATGCCATGCCCATTCAACTCAATCGTCCCTAAAAAAGTTCTGTTGGGTAATATATCTATAACAAATTGCCAAAAATAAGTAATATTGGTAAAATAAAACAATATCCGATGCTTGCTTCTTACCTGTAACTGTTCAGAAAATCGGCAATGTATAAGCCACCATGCTACGTGCGACAACACAACATTACACAGCATGTTGAAAATGTGTCCTTGTAATGACGTCACGCAACTTGACAGGGGAGATAAATCGATAAATGGCCTACTTATTGGAAAGGCGTATAGTGCAGTTTTCCGTTATGTTTTGGATGTAACTGTATTCTGGACATGTTATTGACTTTTGTAAATGCAGCTCATCATGCTTTTGACAGATTTAGATATCAATTTCAAAAGTGAAATTAGGAATGGTTTGCAAAGAGTCGAACAATGATGACCTGTGTCCCAGTGTTAGTAAACAACTGAATAAATATTTCTCAGAAAGTATTTAACCCTCTACATTTGTTTGCAGGCAGGTTTTTTTTTTAATTTAATATTTTATTTCATCAATATGTTGCATAATACAAATCATAACTAACATTATTGTACAGGTAAATTTCAAACATATATGTGTCTTTTAATTTATTAAAATATATAATTTTTTGGTTTTGCATTTGTTTCAATGCTAAACTACATTCATACTCTGTTAAAATACCGTCACATGTTTCTTTTTCTATTTCACTAAGTTTATTTATTGAATTATTAAAGAAGTCAAACTGTGATTCTTGACAACCTTTCTTTTCATACAATTTACTATAATCTTGTTTTGAGCCTCTAAAATTTCCTTTTGAGTTTGAATTACTTTTCCGTTAACGTTAACTTAATCTCGTAATAACTTTGGTTTCAGCTCTTTTATCTTATTTTCAATGAGTTCATTCAGTTCGCGTTTATTAAGTTCTAGTTCTAATTTAGCAGTTTCAATAATTAGTATGTTAGAAGATTTTTGTAGTTGGTATTCTAGTTGTATTATGTTCAAATTAATTTTCTTTATTTTTTCACTGTCTGCTTTGTTTTTAGTACTCGCATATTTTATAGTCTCATTTCTGATTGTTCCTTTTATAATTTCCCAGAGAGTATTAGAATTTGATTCTTTGTTTATATCTGCAGATTCTTGTATGCCTTTTCTTATTCTTTCTTGATACTCGTGTTGTAAACTCAGGCTGAAACCGGGACCTTTGATTAGGTGCATTAAATTAATTTGAATACTTACATTAGAGTGGTCAGACCTGAATCCTGCTTTAACCTTACTATATTATGTTGAGTTTGCAAGATTTTCAGATATCAAAAAATAGTCAAGTCTTGAGAAAAATGGAGGTTTTGTGTTTGAATGGCAAGTGAATTGTTTTTTGTCCGGGTGTTGTATGCGCCAAATGTCTACTAAGTTATGCGTGTCAATTATCGAGTTAACTTTGTTTCGAACATTTTTATTAGAATCAGCTCGTCCACTATTTTTATCAGTTTCTATATTCAAAACAGAATTAAAATCACCACCAATAATAAGGTTTGTGTCTTCATTCTCTATAATATATTGTTCTAATTTCTCAAAAAGTGTAATGTCATCTTTATTTGATCCATAAATATTTAAGAGTGTTATCATTTTGTCGTTCAATGTGAGTTCTAACGCTTGGAGACGGCCGACTACTATATCAGTATAGTTTATGATTTTATATGAGCAGTTAGCGTTTATCAGTATAGCTACCCCTTCACTATTGCTGCTCTTTCCACTGAAAAATGCATCCATTCCCCATACTTGTTTCCAATGTTGGTGTATGTTTGATGAATAGTGTGTTTCTTGTAAAAGACAAAAAGAGTACGGTTGTTGTTTTAGCCAGCAAAACATTTGTTCACGTTTTTCTTTATTTCCGAGACCACGAACATTAAAAGAGCATACATTAGCATTCATTTTAGCGTGTGTCGAATAAGGATATGTAAACTGGGATTGCTACAGATGAGAAAAGAAGAAAGAAAGAGTAGTGTAAGATGTAAGGTAAATACATAAAAATGAGTTTTCAAAAGTATAAAGTGGGACATTTTACAGGTTGTTAGCATTCTCAATTTACTATGGAAGGACATTGATACTCATTTAGGCTAGTATCATGATTATAGTGCAGTTTTCTTTTATGTTTTGGATGTAACTGTATTCTGGACATGTTATAGTGCAGTTTTCTTTTATGTTTTGGATGTAACTGTATTCTGGACATGTTATAGTGCAGTTTTCTTTTATGTTTTGGATGTAACTGTATTCTGGACATGTTATAGTGCAGTTTTCTTTTATGTTTTGGATGTAACTGTATTCTGGACATGTTATAGTGCAGTTTTCTTTTATGTTTTGGATGTAACTATATTCTGGACATGTTATAGTGCAGTTTTCTTTCATGTTTTGGATGTAACTGTATTCTGGACATGTTATTGACTTTTAGAAATGCATCTCATCATGCTTTTGACAGATTTAGATATCCATTTCAAAAGTGAAATTAGGAAGGGTTTACTATTGCAAAGAGTCGAACAATGTTTTTTTGTCCCAGTGTTAGTATACAACTGAATATATCTTTCTCAGAAAATATTTGACCCGCCCAAACACCCCTACTTGAGTTGTTTACAGGTTGTTAGCATTCTCAATTTACTATGGAAGGACATTGAGAATCATTTAGGCGATTATAACCTATAAGGTTAAATAATGCATGTTTCAGAATTTCATCAACATCATTTATACAGCCTTCATTTTGTTTGAAAAAGTAAGTTACACTTACAAAAATAAAAACTATTCATTTTCTAAATGCTAATACATTGTTATTGCAGCTTTTCCTAAAATTTCAGATTAATTTTCTGATATGTTTTTTTTTCCTCATTTTTATGGAATTTTATATATGGCAAAATGCGTAGTATCATACTCATGAGAAAAACAACAACAAAGCAAGCAACGTTTATTTAATGAATACATGTTGAACGGTTATTGAGATATTGCACTTTTTATATTTTGTGTTCACTTCTATGTTTCTTATCAACAGACTCAATGAAACCTAATCTGCCTTTTTGTCTCTTGTTTGTGTTTTCTGCTTCCAAATTTCAGTATTTATTGACTCAACTAACGTTTGCTCAATGTTGTGCGGCGGCTGTAAATAGTCGCCGCCACTACAAATCATTATGGTTGCCTGGGCGTGTCTCCTGATGACTGTACACCTCAGTGTACCTGGGCGTGTCTCCTGATGTCTGTACACATCATTGTACCTGGGCGTGTCTCCTGATGTTTGTACACCTCAGTGTACCTGGGCGTGTCTCCTGATGTCCTGATGTCTGTACACCTCAGTGTACCTGGGCGTGTCTCCTGATATCTGTACATCTTAGTGTACATGAGCGTGTCTCCTGATGTATGTACACCTCAGTGTACCTGGGCGTGTCTCCTGATGTATGAACACCTCAGTGTACCTGGGCGTGTCTTCTGATGTATGTACACCTCAGTGTACCTGGGCGTGTCTTCTGATGTATGTACACCTCAGTGTACCTGGGCGTGTCTCCTGATGTATGTATACATCAGTGTACCTGGGGGTGTCTCCTGATGTCTGTATACCTCAGTGTACCTGGGCGTGTCCCCTGATGTCTCTACACCTCAGTGTACCTGGGCGTGTCTCCTGATGTCTGTATACCTCAGTGTACTTGGGCGTATCTACTGATGTCTGTACACCTCAGTGTACCTGGGCGTGTCTTCTGATGTATGTACATCTTAGTGTACCTGGGCGTGTCTTCTGATGTATGTACACCTCAGTGTACCTGGGCGTGTCTCCTGATGTCTGTACACCTCAGTGTATCTGGGCGTGTCTCTTGATGTCTCTACACCTCAGTGTACATGGGCTTGTGTCCTGATGTCTGTACACCTCAGTGTACCTGAGCGTGTCTCTTGATGTCTGTACACCTCAGTGTACCTGGGCGTGTCTCCTGATGTCTGTACACCTCAGTGTACCTGGGCGTGTCTCCTGATGTATGCACACATCAATGTATCTGGGCGTGTCTGAGGGCACCATGCATGATGTGCGAATAACACTATACATGTTTCGAGCAATGATGGTGTGACTATGAATTATGGACAGATTAAATAAAACGAAGTCTTCGATGGTATCTTGTATATTGGGTTTGTATATTTCTAAGGGGAGTATGAACACATTATTTAAGGCGAACGATACGCATTTATATCTATAACAAAACACCAAGAAACAAGAACACCGTTTTTAAACCAGGTATTGTTTTTAGAAGAATGCTAACACACAATTATATATAAACATGGAATGGATCTTGCGGGAAGTGAAATAATCTTCTGATTTGCTCAAATAAGTCAGTTAAATAAATTATAATATATTAGAAAAATTAAATATAGTCTATAATTAGAAATCAGAATGATGAACCACTTGTTATTATGTCCCAAATAACGAAAATAAGACGTGAAATTTCCGAAGGACTTTCAAACTGTTTTAAATTTGTTTGGTTTTTTGTTTCCAATGCACGTATAGTAACGAGATAAAATTGTTTACAGAAAATAATTGGACCGATTTAGATTCTCATTCCAATCTGGTGTTGATGCTATCTTTTGATTTGTCATCTTCTGTTGTGAAATTGACCCAAAATTCGATTAATGTGTTCAGTGGAATGAATTCATGCTTGAAAGACTGGAATAATAGCTTTACCGCACCATTTTCTTGATCGAAGGCCTGGTAGGCGAAAATGAATTCTTTCTCAGACATTGACCCGTCCTTGTTTGTATCAAAGATGTCGTTATAGATCATTGTCATATATCTGGTGATCCAGTTATGAAATTTACATTCATGACTTGAAAATTTGGCATTTAAGGCCATGACAAATTGTGATTCGGTCATGTAGTCGGTATCTATTTTGAAAATGAATTCCGTCCACCATTTGTTAAATTTTGCTTGAACTTCCTTTGTTTTATCAGCGTCAAAATGGTGTAACTTGGAAAACGTGCCACTGAAAGAACAAACAAATGAACAAATATAATCATTATAATTCCCTATGCAACACATATTAACTCCTTATTTCTTACTAAACTCATGTACATGTATATATGTAATCATACATTACATTCTTAATGAGGACGGGCGTCTTTGGCCGAGTGATTAGAGTCTCTGACTTTATATCACTTGCCTCTCATCGCTGTAGGTTCGATCCCTCAGGGGCCTAGGACCCTTTATTTGAGGACGCTATCCAGCTGGCTTACGGAACATCGATGAATCTATTCAGGTACCCTACCGTGCACGAAAATTACCTGCAGGGGCACCTGGGGTCTTCTTCCATCAATGGAAGCTGGAAAGTCGGCATATTACCTTATTTGTTGGTGCGACTATAAAATCCAATTCAGTTCAATTCATTATAAGGTAATCCAACATATATGCTTAAGAAGAGGTCATAAGGACAACAGTGCCTTAAATATGGGTTACATTCGTGCATTCTAAATATACGTGTGTGTGTGTTTGTGTGTGTGTGTGTCTGCGCGCGCGCGCGCGAGTGCGTGCGTGCGTGCGTGCGTGATTTTTACCCTAGCTATACTTATATTTATATTACTATACTATATGTGGTACATGTACGTGTATTTTATAGATGGTCCCAACGCATATGTGGGGCGATCATGTCTAGAATGCGTATTGTTGGAATTTAGCTTTACCTATCAATGTGCATGTCTGTTAGCAGTTGTAATTTTGGGCTTTGTCAAGTTTTTTTAAAAATAAAATCGAATACATTGTGTTCGTAGTGATAGTCACGTTATCGTGGACGGAACTCCTCTGTGACCGGTCAAGATATTTAAAATCCGTCTTCGCAGAACTGTCTTGCCTTGACATCATGACCTTGACATTGAAGTAAGGGTAAGGACTATTTAGTTCACTAAAATTGATTGAGGATATAATAAAGGTCAAGGTCATGGCTTTTTGCGTGAACCCTAACTTGTGGGCAAAAAAATTTAACCTCCACCTTTAGGTCAAGATCATTACTTAGTTTTAAATTGAAAGCAAACAGTTAAGGCTCTATTGCATGTACGTGTGTGTGTATGTATTTCTAAGGATTATAGTCCGTCATATGATATTTGCAAAGTCCACATTTGTCTAACGGTAGACTGTTTTTTTTATAGAGTTGGCATCGCGTCCGTATTTAAATATTTCTCGTCTTTATTTGTACAGTGTATGTGTGCTACATGTAACTATATCACACCAATTTTTAATTACATGTCTGTGTATGAATCTGATATCCAAATGAAAAAAACGAAACATTGAATGATGCATATTTGGAACATGTTTGAAGTATGTATATGTAACCAATTAAACGTGACATTCACATATCATCGATGCAATAAATTTAGTTTGTTTAATTAGATAACTCGGACAATGATTTGTTAATTGTTAATAATTAATTCCGTCAGACGTGCGACCTATTTTTCTAACTCCATGGGCTTGTTTGCGCAGTACTGCAGCTATACATCTTAATATTCAAACAAACAGTATGTTTTTGACTACGAAGTTCATACTGTATTTCACCATTTTCTTGTTACTCTTTCCCGAGATCACATTTGCCGTTTTTGGGTACGAGGCTCACATCTTGCCAAATTACGGAAGCTAATAAACGACGGGGTATAAAACATGCGGGAAGATATATGTGTGCAACTTATTCATGCATTATCTCGGTATAAAGATAAAAACATTGTTCAAGTGTGACCAATGCGTGGGATTTTGCGATGACGTGTTGGCTGTAGTTGTTATTCATTTGCTTACATTGACGAATTAAAGAATAAGCCAAGAACAAAATTTAAATACTAAATGTAACATATTCGCTTTTCTCAAAATCATTATATAATACTCAAAGTGTGCTAAACACCAAAACATGTTCGCCTTTGACCCGAAATACCGCGCGAAACTGTAATCTAATCATTTTTAGACAAAGAAATAATGAATTTTACATAAATTAATCGTAAAACAAAATCAATTGTTGAGTATTTAAAAGGATGCAAAAAGACGGTGACGTCTGATGTTTGTTTGAAATCTTGTCTTGTCGTGCCTTCAATGGTTTATTCTCTTGTTGCACTGGCTTCTACCAAGTCACTGAGTATTTTTTTTGTGGATTTCTAGGCTATTGTCTTTTTTTTATTTATATGTACACGAGCATATTTGGTTAGAGAATAGTTTATGGCGGAGATTTGTTTATTTACACCGTCTCGTTTTATTGGGATGACAGTAGGGTAAGTGTGAGGTTTGGTTCACACTAGAACCTGGTTTAAACCCCCATCGGCCTTTTTTGCCACTGACCGTTCCAAGGCGGTAGCCCTATTGTCAACCATGTTTGTGTTTGTGACGTCATATGCCTTTATTCCTTATCAACATTGCCATTCATGTTTGTCGTTTTGCGTGTTTTTGTGTTCACTGTGTGAAAGCTGCATTTTCTGTTCGACTTTTATACTTATTTGTATGATGTTGGTAAAACAAGCCACCGTCAATTGTCGAAGTGAAGTAGTGGTTCTTAGCAAAAGGTGAGTAGTACACATTAACATCATTCGTTCAAAAGCGTAGTTAGCAAGAAAAAGTTCCAGTTTCTTTCAGAAGTCGTCGCGTTTTGCTATTGTCCGACAACTAGTTACCCACTGTCTTTTGATTGGCAACGTTTCCATATACGACAAACGAAATTTCACGAGACAATTAAAAGAAAACACGGTAAGTAGTCAGAGTTACATGAGTAGTTAATTTCAAAACAAACACGTGGTCAGTGTGATTTGTGTATCTTCGGTGAGTCTTTTGTAGGTACGTAAATGCAGCAGTCATGTTTGAATGCATTGTGCAATGGCTTCAGGAACCTCGATCTAAGACGACTACAGAGTAGTAACTCTGAAGGCATAAACACAAACAAGAGCTACATGTTATGTATGCACGTGGGCAATTTCTCTCTCAGTGCTCATTGTATTTTAGGTTTTGTGTATGTGCAAACTATCCAGAGTCCATCGTAGCAGGGGCTATATTATATTTTCAATACTTAGAGTAGGACATATTTTCTGGATTCCTCTGTAACCTTTCGGCTCTAAATAACTTAAGATAACATATACCTTGTCTTCTCTTTATCAGCTAATGATACTATTTCATCGTGATTCACGTCCAGCATCTGGAACCAGGTCTTCCAATTTGATATCAGATATTCGCTCGCCATTTCGGTGCTAAAATACAAATAAAGTTATATTGAAAGGTAAAGGAATTCGATAAAGCAACAGACAATTTACCAATATAAAAGTGTATCATGAGACACATACACAAGCGACTATCTAATATACCGTGAAATACACATCTTTGCTCCTCAGACTATTGTACTCAGACTATTGTCGTAGCACGAATGAATAATATTAAAATTCATACTACGTTTGTATGTTATTCACAGTTGATTTGTTTTATTCCCCATTCCGTGAAATGAATATTAAGTTCGGACTATGCTCTGTATGGTACTATGTGCTGGTTTAAACAACTTTAAAATGAAAAGTCACGTATATATATATATGGTATGGAAAATTATTGTTCATCAATGCTTTATAACTTAATAGTCTAAACCGATTTTCACCTTTACGGCTTCATCAGAGAATTATATACATCAAACATAAACGTACAGCAATACACTTGTGAAAAAATAACACAACCAAAATTTATGAAACTATTAGTGCACCTCTAAAGGCGCCCATCAAACGAAGTCTATACAATACTACAAAACTGCGTCTTGTATATATATAATATACATTCTATTTGTGCCTATACTATGAAGGTACAGTCATCCAAATATTTCTCCGTGGAAGGTTTACATCTAATTCAAATACCACATATTAAAGTCTTCTACTTTTTGTCTTCTTCTTCTTTTTCTTTATCTTCATTGACTGGTCTTCTTCTTCTTCTTCTTCTTCTTCTTCTTCTTCTTCTTCTTCTTCTTCTTCTTCTTCTTCTTCTTCTTCTTCTTCTTTATTCACTAGTTTTCTTCTTCTTTTTCTTTTTCTTCTTCTTCTTCTTCTTCTTCTTCTTCTTCTTCTTCTTCTTCTTCTTCTTCTTCTTCTTCTTCTTCTTCTTCTTCTTCTTTCTTCTTCTTCTTCTTCTTCTTCTTCTTCTTCTTCTTCTTCTTCTTCTTCTTCTTCTTCTTCTTCTTCTTCTTCTTCTTCTTCTTCTTCTTCTTCTTCTTCTTCTTTATTCACTAGTTTCTTCTTCTTCTTCTTCTTCTTCTTCTTCTTCTTCTTCTTCTTCTTCTTCTTCTTCTTCTTCTTCTTCTTCTTCTTCTTCTTCTTCTTCTTCTTCTTCTTCTTCTTCTTCTTCTTCTTCTTCTTCATTTTGACTATGGATCTGTTGATCCTTAGTGCAACATGCGGTAGTTATTTAGGTTTTATACACTATAGCATACAGCCGAACATTAGTTTCCCAGACTGTCTGTGTTATTATGCTGTGAACCCTTTTGGAAAATAAAAGGAAAATGACAGGTGTTCTGGACAATTAAAATATATGTATATACCTTATCTTTAAAACATATAATTATAATATGCAGGCGTCATTAGTAGCTGTGTGGTTCGTCCTTTGTTAATCTAACACTTGTTTATATGACAGGTGTTTCATTTAAACAACAGGTAAAATTTAAAACGACTGAATTTCTTCAAATTGATGTACATTGGAAGGAAAGTAGTCGTTTTGTTTGTTTTATTTAGTGTTCAATAGAAGACAAGAAGATGATACTCTTTAAACTGTATCATACATATATTTGTATTTCGTCTCTTGCTCCCATATATAAACTCAACACACGTCATAGTGGCAAATATGAAGTCAGATATCCTTCATGTTTATATTTTGTCTCAGGAAATTATACGCCAATGAACCAGGATTCAGGTCACAGTAATACCTTGACTTTGCACAACTAAATATATAAGAGCCGGAATACTGTTTTGATAAAGTAAAGTCGTCAAGAAATTTTATTTCATAATTTAGGCCACCGCCCCATCATCAGAAACAAGTTGAACAGCATAATAACATTATTATACATTACATGGATGAAGATATATAAATACAACATGTTTATAATAATTTCTGATTGCAAATATAGAATGTATAAACAAATTAAGTAGAGACTTTACGTTTGTCTATATCTAATATCTACTTAACATTCTTCAGGTAAACTATATATTTACCTAATTCAAGAAATTGTTATCGATAATCAGTTTACGTTTTTCGTTTGATCTATATATACATTTTGCAATGGATAAGATATCTTTAGTATTTGTACATGAAATAAGTTGATAAAACATATTCAAAGATCTGTCAACCAGCCAATATGCTCTAAAAAATAGACTTCGATATTCCTCATATTCTCTACACTCCATTATAAAGTGAAATTCATCTTCAATTACTGATATATTTCTAGCATAACATAAAGGACACAACCTCATATTTCTTTCTGTATTTAAATGTCTACCCTTTTCAATAGCTAAATTATGACAAGAACATCGAAATCTAGATAAAGAACTTCTTGGTATATAAGGGTAGATATAAATGTCAAACATGAAATGTAGCATTCAGGGACCACAGTCAACCAAATACACGCACAGAAATAAGCAATGATTACAGACATTCGGGGACCACAGTCAACCAAATACACGCACAGAAATAAGCAATGATTACAGACATTCAGGGACCACAGTCAACCAAATACACGCACAGAAATAAGCAATGATTACAGACAAGAATAAACGGCAAGATATGATATCACACACCTAAAAGAGATGACAATAGAGCTACCGAATTGGAACACCATCTTGTCGATAATGTGCACTCCGAATGTTTTACATAGAGAATGTATTCAGTGTCGCATGAAAAAATACAACTTTTTACGTGTGTTATTAATACATGTAGTTCTTAAAACACTTTAAACCATACTTTGGATAAACATTCTTGTTTATCTTTCGTTGTTGACGGCGCATTTGCTTATATTGTAAACAGAAGTAATAATAATGCAACTACTACTAGAAAAACTAGTACTACTACTACTACTACTACTACTACTACTACTAGTACTAGTACTACTACTACTACTACTACTAATAATAATAATGCTACTACTACTACTTTCTAAACATGAAATATGCTTACGATAATAAGGGCTCCAAACCTGAACACAATATTGTAATAGAGGACGTATATAACTGGTATATATAATAATAAAGATTTTTTTATCAGAGTGTTTAAAAATTATTTTCAAATAACCGAGACCTTGCATCGCTTTCTTTGCTGCCGCACTACACTGCTTACTTGGCTTTCCAGTTTTACTGATAATACCTCCTAAATCACTTTCTGAATCTGAATTTTCAATATCTATATTGTTTATATATTCTGCATTATCATTACCAAAATGGATTATTTCACACTTGGCTACTTAAATCTCGGTAGCCCTAGATCTGACCATGATTGTAATGTATTTAAATCATCTTGTAATATATTCATATTTTTACAGGAATTGAAAATCTTTGTATCATTCACAAAAAAGCTGTGATTTACTGCCAATAATATATGGTAGTTCATTTATAAAGAGTATAAACATAAGAGGCCCCAATACTTATCCTTGGGTACCCCACTTAAGACGTCTTTTTCTGTAGATGACTGTCCTCTAATAACTATTGTTTGTTTACGTCCAGTAAGAAAACCTTTTATCCATTAAAAGACCTTACCCTGTATCCCGTAAGCCTGTATCCAGTTTCAATAAAAGTCTCATGTTCAACTGAATCAAGTGCACTTCGGTAGTCAAGATATACAACATCTGTAGTTACCTTTTACAAAGATATGTTGATTTTTGCTGATCACATGTTCTGAATTCAAGTGAACAAGCATGCTTTCTTTGAATATTGATTCAATTATTTTACAAGAAACACATGTTAAACACATGCTGCCTTTTTGGTTAGGGAATAGTTCATGACGGGGTTTCTTTATTTACACTGTCCCGTATTTTGGGATGAAGTAGGGTAAGTGTGAGGCGCCCTATAAACTGGTTTAAACACCTAAGCGGCCTATTTTGCTGACCGTTCCAAGGTGATAGCCCTACCTGTTTTGTGTGTGTGATACCTTTATTCCTTATTAACCATTACGTGTTCCGAGTATTAACTTTCATACCCCATCGCACCCCTGCTCAAAGAAGGGAAAACGGGGTTAATAGTTAAAACATATTTATTTTTACATCGATTGCGAAACAAGTTATTGCAACTTATATTAATCACTCTCGATGGCTTCCTGTATAGAACCAGTACTAAGCAATGTGGATTAATTATCTTGCTCAAGGATAAATAACGTGGCCGCGGCGAGGATCGAACCCACCACCTCTCGATCTGGAGTTCGGCGCTGTAGCACTGGACTACGCACTCCACTACGGGGTTGGCTTAAAACCTTAATTCCGGCATAAAACGTTTGCAAATTGTCAATTGAATTGAATTGAATTGGATTTAAAGTCGCACCAACATCTAAGGTCATATGGCGACTTTCCAGCTTCCACTGGTGGAGGAAGACCCCAGGTGCCCCTCCGGGCAATTTTCGTGCACGGGCGGGCACCTGGGTAGAACCACCGACGTTCCGCAAGCCAGCTGGATAGTGCAAATTGTCAAATTAAAACATGTAATATGTAATTTTAAACAGGTTATCACGTTTTGTTTCAATAAACAATGTTTTTAAACGTGTTTTATTGTCGAAATATCGCTTATAAAATCCTGCTAATATAACCTTTCCCATCGCTTAATGGAATTAAGACGGGACCACGTAATGTTTGTCGTTTTGCGTGTTTTTGTGTTTACTGTGTTCTGTGAAAGCTCCATTTCATGTTCGACTTTTATATTTATTTTCAGAGATACATGCCTATGGCTACACGTGAAATGTGGTTAATTATTCAGAAATAGCTTATTTAAGTTATTTTTCTTCATTATCCATATTAATATGTAATAACCAACTCAAGGATGACCCAACAAAAATAGGGGAATCTTTCGTTTAAACTAAGCTAATGACATATTAATCAATCTCCTGATACATCTAGTTATTTATATGTGTGATAAATAATAAACAATAACTTGTAGGAGTTATGTTGGACCCTTCAGATTAAGAAATAACGTGTTTAAGTTAGATAAATTGTATAAGCTATTTAGATAACTTGTATAAGTTATTTAGCAAGTAACTTAAATTAGTTAACACTACTTACTGTCTATGTACCATGTCGATGTAACATTTTAAATGGAACTTAAAAATGGTAAACATTTTAACCGCATAATATTGATGATGTGATTACTTGTAAAACAGAAAAGATTAACATCATAAATGTCATTTTTTGTTTATAACTTTGATAACATTTTAAATTGTATAAATGAGTTTCTGTGAATCTGTGTTCTGACGAATCTGTGTGGTGTGACAGTAGAGTCAAGAGTCATGTTCTGTGAATACACCTTTCTAAACTGTACATGCCGCTTATCATTTGTAATACGACCCAGTTTTCAGAAAGAAGAGTTGGATTATAATATGCTAATTATGCTAATAGTTCCCTGTCCATTGTGTATGTTTTGTATTTGAACCTTGATCTTCAGTCATTGATATAACTTATTTGAGTTATATTTTATGTAACTTAAAAATATAGAAGCACAGAGCACATCTCTGGAAGCCATTATGTTTTGCAAATAGACATAATTAATATTACTGTAAACGAAAATGTCCTTCTGCATGACCACGTTGACTGCAGAGTGATGTAGTATTAATGTTAAACCCATGACACTTAAAAATATAAGTAACTTAATAATGTTATATAACTGTACACTTTGTAAACAGACAATCATTTTACATGTTCGTGATCCTGATGATATTCATTTATGATAGTGTATCTGTTTCATTGATTTATCACTCGTATGCTGAAGAAGTTTTGTCTCAAAGACAGACCTTTTACAAGCCTCGGCTTAAATAACTTCATACTGTGTCCTTTCGTTGCATGTGTGGTATGATCAGTAACTTTAAACAATGATGAAGAGTCCAAATCATATTTATGTTTCAGTATCTTGAATGTTTCGATGAGATCGCCTCTGACACGTCCCTGTTCAAAAGAGTACATATTTAAAGCTGAAAGTATTTTTTCATATCTGAGATCTCTTAGCTCTGGTACTAGTTTGGTTGCTCGATGATGTATTCTTTTCTAAACATTCAATATCCTTACGATATTAAGAACTCCAAGCCTGAATACAATATTATAATAGAGGACGTACATAACTGGTATATATAATAAAAAAACTTATTTTATCACTGTTTTCTAATAAGCGTATCGTTGCAGCGCTTTCTTTGCTGCTGCACTACACTGCTCATTTGGCTTTCTATTCTTACTGATAATAACTCCCCAATCCCTTTTTTAATCTGAATTTTCAATGTCTATATGTTTTAATTTGTAAGTATTTCTGGAGCATCATAACCAAATGGATTATTTTACACTTGGCTACATTTAATCTCAGAAGCCATATATTTGACCATGATTGTAATGTTTTTAAATCATCTTGTAATATATTCATATATTTACATGAATTGAAAATCTTTGTATCATCCGCCAAAAAATGTGATTTTAATATCTGGTAGTTCATTTATAAAGAGTATAAACAAAAGAGGCCCCAATAATGATCCTTGGGGTACTCCACTTAAGACGTCTTTTTCCGTAGATGACTGGCCTCTAATAACTACTGCTTGTTAACGTCCAGTCAGAAAATCGTTTATCCAATTTAAAACCTTACCCTGTAACCCTTAAGCCTCCAATTTCACTAACTGTCTCTCAAGTTCAGCTGAATCAAATGCACTTTGTTAGACAAGATATACAATATTTGTGGATATAATATACCATTGTCTTAATCATTAGTGACTGATTCTAGAGTTTCTAGCAGGTTTGTTAGTCATTGTTACCTTTTACAAAGCCATGTTGATTTTTGCTGATCAAATGCTCTGAATTCAAGTGAAAAAAAATGCTTTCTCTGATTCACGTATTTTACAAGAAACACATGTTAAAGTAACCGATCTATAGTTCATAACAGAGATTCTAGGACCTTACTTAAGAAGAGGGGTGAACTTTTCCCACTTTGCCCACACAAGGTGAGCTCTGCTATCTCTGACAACTCTCAGTGTTTGTTTTTTGTTGTTGTTGTTGTTGTTTTTTTGTTGTTTTTTCTTTTTTTTGGGAACATAACAATTGGGAATTTTAGCGCGAATTTTCATAAACAAGGAAATAGATCCATTAAAACATTAATGTCAGAATTTTATCATTAATACTGTTAACTGTACACCAAGTCAACGGAGGCAATTAAAAGCGTTTTGTACTCTATAAATGTGACATATTTACCAAAATTGTTTCTAATTCTTCAAAATTGGGTAAAAAAAAGATATGTTTTGGCATTAGAAATATGACCGAAAAACGGCTATTAAAACAGCCCCCCAAAACACTGAGTCTTGTTTAGATTAGGAATGGGACCAACATATACAACTGAAAAGGAAGACTGTCCAACCCACATTATGTAGACACTTCAGTCTTGTTTTAATTTGGGGATAAGTTCAGAGGTGTAATTGTTTTATTACTAAATAACTTTAACAAGTTATGATTTACCCCCAAAAAACACATGCCTATGGCCAAATGTGAACTATGGTAAACTTTTCAGAAATAACTTATTTATTTTGTACCGATTTCAGTTATTTACTAAATAACTTTAACAAGTTATGTTTTACCCTAAAACAATGCCTATGGCCACAAGTGAAATATGGTGATGAACTTTTCAGAAATAACGTCTTTAAACTATTTTGCTACTTTCTCCATATTATTATGTAACTCATTTAAGTTATTAGTAGGTAACTAATATCAGTTACATCCCTGACAATTAAAAGCTTGAATAAATTATTGCTAAACCTTGCGGAGAAGAATTTATGGCAAATTAGTTAACAACAAAGATGAAAGAACCATAAAAAATATCAGATGTTGCAGGAATATTATTGTTTTGATAGAAAACAGATTTACAAACAGATGAATATCTGAAACTTATTTCAGTTATTTTGAGAAAAAAAAATCCAAAACTCTAATAACCTAAACAAGTTATTTTTCTAACTTTTGCCTGATGGATAAGACTGAGACACATCGTAATCTGTTTATACATATTACATGAGTATGTTGATCATTTTATTGATGTGTTACCTGTATCATTTTAAGTTTACATGTGTAAGAAACTAAATTTATGGTATATTAAAATGAACACCATCTTAATGGCAGAGACCTATTGGGTTACTTCCCATACAATTGTAACATGTTTTCACCTTTTTATTCAAACATATTCTATCAAACATGTTACCCATAATAGCGATCTATTTCATGCATACTTACTATTTTCATAACTTTAAAATATTTAACATAACACATTTTCTGTAGGCTCACTGATTTAGCATAGTTGACGGAGCAGTACTGATAACTGAATATAGTTATTCCAGCAAGGGACTTAAATCTTACAATGAAGTGTTAATTATGCAATCATATAAATAAGTTGTTTCCCTTGGAAAGGTGTTTACATTTACTCATAACTTATTTAAGTTATCTATCGAACTGTATTCAAAGGGAAAAAACCTCTTGAATTATTGATAAAATAACCCATTAAAGTTATTAGAAAATAACTTCAATCAGTTACACCCCTGACTGGTAAATGTATTATTAAACAATTTTTTTTCCAGAATTAATATCTTTGATTCTTAGCCGATTTTCAAAAGTACCGTTTCTTGTTTACCATTTTAAAATTCCATTTCTCAGATATATAACTCATTTAGGCACTATGCAAATAGTGTAAAATGACGAACATTTATTTTTATCTAACAATAATCTTCAACTGTTGCTTCGAGTAATACGTCAACACTTCCAAAGTGATCAACGCTTTACGAAAATAAACGAACCGACACATTATTAAATAGTATATACATATAGCATCAAACCTTTCAAATCTCAAAATAATACTGTATTTACCTACTATCTCCAATGCAAACAGATGCAAGTGCGACAGTCAGGATAACGATTGACAACTTCATGATTGCAGCGATCAAATGAGACTAACCAAACACGTGTTGTTCCACCGTCATACGTGTTAAATAGGCACACATCACGTGACATATAAATGCCCTGAACGCTACATAATTGTAAATCTCACATACCTTGCAAGTTTTATTTTATATATCCATATGTCAATGTCACGAGATTACATATTAGCAGATGATTGTCACGTGACAAATAAACTGCTCCAAGGAGAGGCAAATATATATATATATTTAGATCTATATATGTAGAACTCGGAATAAATTCCTAATTGTTCAATAACCTGTTTGTAACACATCAAATTTAGTCATGTTCACTTTGTCCATATTATAGTTTCGTGTTGTTGGAGATTTTAAAGCCTATATATTGCTGAAAACAATTTACTAAGAAAGCAGGTATAGCATCAATCTTGGATTTTCAAAATGGTCTCATGTACATGTAAAGCCTTATTAAACAATATCTCAGCAACCATCTTTAATATCTGAAGAGGAAAGTAATATTCGTCCAGAACAAATACAGAGGCATGTTGACCGATGACATTCACATATCTCGGCCAGTGCCAGCATCTTGATGAATCTCGGAGTGGCATTTTGACTGATGACATGAACATATCTCGGCCAGTGCCAGCATCTTGATGAATCTCGGAGTGGCATTTTGACTGATGACATGAACATATCTCGGCCAGTGCCAGCATCTTGATGAATCTTGAAGTGGAATGTTTTGACTGATTACATGCACATATCTAGGTCAGTGCCAGCATGATGATGAATCTCAAAGAGCCAGGTTGACTGATGGCATGCACCGATCTCGGCCAGTGTCAGCATGATGATGAATCACGAAGTGACATGTTAACTGATGATGATATGTCAATATATTTAATCAACGACTAAGGACTCTGTAAATGCTTAATATTAAACTTTAACCCTTGAAACTAGATCACTTTATATATTGCAGAACTATGCAGGTTGCCTAAATAAAAATCTAAAGAAGAAAACCTTAATTTCATGTCACCTTCTTGACACTAAATCACTTTACTTAATTAAGAAATATGCAGGTTGCCTCAATAAACATCTAAAGTAGCAAAACTTTCTTTCGTGTCACCATCCTTTATTGTAACTAAATATCAATAATAGGTATGTTTAACTAGTTGGCTAGTTCTCTAATCATGTGTGGATTATTGTAATTGTACTACTGGATTGCTGACCCCTGCAAACTTGGGTTTAACCACCGACATAACGTGGATATATAGCTTTAAAGCGGAGCTGCAACAAAGAACAGTTTATACATGTCAAACATTTAGAAAATCCTAAATTGCCACCATTAATTCATCATGTTCATCGGGGAATATGTTAGTTTTCGTATTTTGTATAATTTTATTTTAACGTATCCAAAAATAGGTATAGATTATAAAAATCGTTCATGGGTATCTGGTGAAGATAGGGAATTCCAACCCGAAGTATATGTGTCTACATCGGGACTTCGGTTCCGATAAAAATACTTATACATCGGTTTGGAATCTTCACCGGATACCCATGAAAGATTCTTATTATCTAGCCCCGGTAAAATGACGGATATCCTTGTCCGGTACGCAAGACTTGCTAATATCTAATAAACTTTAACGAAATAACACAAGGAACTGGAAAATCTACAAAAGCGTTGGTTCAGCAGTTTATTTGCAATATTTCTTCAAATACAATTGTATATACCAAGATCTGTCAAACAACAAACACGTCAGCTGCACCTGGATGAATCACGGTTTATGCTACTACTACTACTAAATTGAATAATAATAACATTTGCATATTTCAATAATTTTGATAAACGTAATAATACCGAAAAGATATATACATATACTTAAAGTCAAATTGTTCAATAGTGTAGAACACCTGCTACTTTTCAAAGTACCAAAAAGCAATCATTTCGACATTGCCGTCTGACGATATATTACCAATTTATGGTATTGCTAGTAATTATATTTGAATATTTGAATGGATGATGTTTAATAAATAACGGGCATACCTATACAGTCGGTAGAATATAATGAGATTTCTAATTAAGATAAAAGCATGTTGCATCATAAATATACACTAATTACATTATTAGGCGCAGAAACGTGGACGAGAAAGGCCATGGGGATATGAGAGACAAAGAAACACTGGAGAAATATGACAACGACACCCACTTGTCATCCACAAACTGCACAGTTTAGGACCTACAACATACATTGGTTTGTGGGATGTGTTCAAAGGTAGATGAAAATATCGAACATGTAGTAAACATAGCACAGAAATAAACACGCAGTTCTGACAATAAATACATGGATCATATGCAAACATCGAACAGGCAGTGTACATAACGCAGCCACAAACACGCAGTTCAAACAACAAATACATGGATCATATACATACATCGAACAGGCAGTGTACATAACGCATCCATCAACACGCAAATCAAACAACAAATACATGGATCATATACAAACATCGAACAGGCAGTGTACATAACGCAGCCATCAACCGCAGTTCAAACAACAAATACATGGATCATATACAAACATCGAACAGGCAGTGTACATAACGCAGTCATAAACACGCAGTTCTAACATGCCTAACAATAAATACATGGATCTTATACAAACATCGAACATGCAGTGTACATAAAGCAGCCATAAACACGCATTTCAAAAACAAATACATGGATCATATACAAACATCGAACAGGCAGTGTACATAACGCAGCCATAAACACGCAGTACATGGATCATATACAAACATCGAACAGGCAGTGTACATAACGCAGCCATAAACACACAGTTCAAACAACAATTATATGGATCATGTACAAACAACGAACAGGCAGTGTACGCAGCCATAAACACGCAGTTCAAACAACACATACATGGATCATATACAAACATCGAGCATGCAGTGTACATAACGCAGCCATAAACACGCAGTTCTAACAACACATGCATTGATCATATACAAGCATCGGACATGCAGTGTACATAACGGAGTCATAAATATGCATACATGAATCATATACAAACATCGAACAGGCAGTGTACATAACGCAGCCATAAACAACAAATACATTGCATGAGTACATATACAGAGTGAGACACCGATCGCATACAAGTTTTGATACTAGGAGAACCGCCTTGGTACGATCAGAGATAACATCAACAACATACGAGGGTTGATACTAGGGGTACCGTCTTGGTACGGTCAGGGACATCAACCAACCACATACAAGGCTTGATACTTGGAGTGCATCCTTGGAACGGTCAGGGGCAACATAAACCACATACGAAGGTTGGTACTAGAGATACGGCCATTTTACGGTCACGGACAGCAGCAACCACATGCGAGGGTTTATACAAGAGATGCCGCCTTGAAACGGTCAGGGACAACATCAACCACATGCGAGGATTCATACAAGAGATGCCGCCTTGGAACGGTCAGGGAAAGCAGCAACCATATGCGAGGGTTGATACTAGGAGTACCGCCTTGTAACGGTCAGGGACAACAGCAACCACATGCGAGGGTTGATACTAGGAGTACCGCCTTGTAACGGTCAGAGACAACAGCAACCACATACGAGGGCTGATACTAAAGATACCGACTTGTAACCGTCAGGGACAACAGCAACCACATGCGAGGGCTGATACCTAGAGATACCGCCTTGTAACGGTCAGGGACAACATCAACCACATACGAGGGTTGATACTAGAGATACCGCCTTGTAACGGTCAGGGATAACATCAACCACATACGAGGGTTGATACTAGGTGTACCACCTTGGAACGGTCAGGGACAACAACAACCACATGCGAGCATTGATACTCGGAGTTCCGCCTTGGAAAATTCAGACACAACATTAACCACATGCGAGGTTGATATTAGGAGTACCTCCTCTCAACGGTCATTAGCAACACATCCGTAAAGCGGGTTCTTAAGGGTTACAAACCACTCTTTAAATTGTTGTTAATATAACTCTTGCTCTTCATCCCATAAATGAAACAGTACTACATCCTTGACATGAAATATGTATATAAGATAAATTACCATGTCAAACGTACGCCAAAGTGACACGCACTCGTGATTGCGTTTTCCGAAAACGAGTACTATTCTACATTATAAAGAGCTCGACAAAATCGGGCTTTCAAACAGCGAATTGTTACATCAATTTTGTCTTCGCTACGTCAATATCATTTGACCTTGTGACCTGAACATTAATATACATGATTGGTCTGGTGTTACGGGTAAACTGTAACGAGAAAGGAAATGCAAAATCAGCAACAACTCTTTCAAAAATATAATCAAAGAATTTATTAAAATAGTACAATGAAAGTTATTCACTTACAGAATAAGCATCAATTAGATACAATTCGTGTAATACTGATAATGACTAGCTCGTTAGAGAATTTAACATTGAGGGGTGTAGCCTAGAACCTGGTTTAAATCCCAAGCCCAAGCGCCCTTTTTTGCCACTGATCGTTCCAATGAGGTAGCCCATTGTGCTATAAAACACGTCCGCACGTGTTGTGCTACAAAAAAAACGACCGCAATATATGATTCACTTTTTATGCTACAAAACAAGTCTGCAATATATGACTCATGTGTTATGGTACAAAACACGTCTGCAATACATGACTCATGTGTTGTGCTACAAGTCTCGTCTGCAATACATGACTCATGTGGTGTGCTACAAGATACGTCCACAATATATGGCCCACAGTATATGATTCATGTTTAGCGCTACTTGTACTAATGACATTGGCATTTATTAAATTATGTAAGGATACGAGAAGTTATTATTGTCCAGAACACCTCTTTCGTGTCTACGGAATCTCTGTATTGCCATTTGTTAGTAATTATATAGTCATATATTGTTGATGTGTCTTGTAGCACACCTCTTAAATCATATATAGTGCGCGTGTTTTGTCGCACAAAACATCACTCATGTATTGCAGACGTGTCTCGTATCACAAAGCATGAGTCATATATTGCCGACGTGTCTTGTTGACTATATGACAGTGATCAAAGTTTGACTTTTATAGAACATGTATCGATACATTTCAGGGAATATATGTTATAAATGGACCCGCCCTAGAATCGAAACATTCGAAGGAATATATTTTATAAATGGGCCCTCCATGGCTCCCATGTTTGCATAACACCATTGTAAACGTATCAAACAATGAAAATACATATAGGTTACGTTTAATATTATTTTGGTAATGTGTAGTCGAAGTAGCGATATTGCGTAACATTTGAGTGTTAACGTTAAAACAGATTCTGGCCGTAATGGTTACAACTTGTATATTTGTACTCGTAACACAATTAAAATTACTCGTAACACAAACAACGTTATGCATAACGTGGTGACATCCATTATTGATTGATCATTATAGAACTGGTCCCACAAGTGGAATTCGAACACTGCCGAATGTCGGTCTCTTCATATCATGTTTCATCAATGCATTGCTTATCGATCATCACCATTCGGCAAACATCTACCTTTTCGGCCCTCAAATCTGTTTCAGGAGTAGATAGAACCTCGTTAATGTCTTGTGACGATGCTCGGCCGGCGTTCACTGCAAGATGAAACAATGCAAACAGAATGCAGTGGTTCTTCGTCTAGCGCATCTGAAGTATGAGGCGGTCAATAGCACAGTAGTGGAGTACCATGGAGTAGTAGGCGGAAGTGGGGTGGGGTGGCGGCGCTTCACAAAGCTATATAATCATAGATGGCGTAGCAACGGATATATCAGTGTACCATAAATAGTCCAATCTAAGTGGGGAAAAGGGTAAAAAGGGAAATATCAGGCGAACTGCGGGTGAACAGCGAGAATCGTCATAGAAACGGAATCTACAGCGATGATCCAACAGAAAGTATGTCACGACATATATCCGCCAAAGTAATGGGGACAACAGCAGTAACGCTGGCGGAAAGCAGAGTAAGGGGAAATGAATAACATATAAGAGGGTTGAGAAGGTTTGAAAAACATAATAGAACAAAATGACAAGGTGACTCGTACGGGGCGATAGGACGTTACAATTGTGTAAATCGTTCCTGTTAGCTTAAAACGTGGATGGGATATAACAGGTAATATTAGAATATTACAAATTTTATATGTATGCATACTGGATTGTATTAAAGGCAATTTTAGTAGGAGATACATATCCTAAGCTTGTACATCAGCATTTATATTCTAATATCACTTAGAATAGGCCGTTACAGCAACACTTACGCCTGGTGTACAAATATCAACTGTAACAGCTCTTGACGCATGTCTGGAATTAATCCGAGCTTTCTCTGACCCTTAAAGCCTTTTTATTTAGTTTTTTATGGTCAGAGCAACTCCTATAGTGAACACTGGGGTATTAATGAAAAAAAATCAGGCATGCACTTTTAACGGTGTCTGCGGCGCCTGGTCGATATTTTACTATAATTTAGCCTAACAAATCGATCAACTGATGTTTATTATACCAAGTTTCAATCACAAAACTGCACCTTTATCGATTGCAGTGACACACATGTAGAATACAGTGTTGTTGATTCAGCCGGGATGACTGCATTCTGCGCAAACTTTAGCACTTAGATTGTTTTCAACAATAATGGATGTTTTTTTTATAGACAAAGTAGTATATAAAAGGTCTATTTATTCAATATTGCTTCAGACCGCTGAGGATGGAATTAGATGCATATTCCCTGATAACAAATGTCGGAAATATAATATTGTGTTACTTCGTCTGAAATGGGTTGACCGTTACAACTTTAGTAAGATTAATATAACAAATACTGCGGTTCAAGTAGGTAAATAAAAATATTAGTAATGGCCTTAGATGCTCGAAATGTTAATTCAATACATACTTTCTTAGATATATTGACTTAAAACCAAGAGTGTCGCTCCTCCCACTCGCGGGAGAGGAGGTCCACATGTTTTCACTAAAGGAACCGCTCTGACCGTACACAGCCAGATTAAATATCAAAATCATAAAAAGGGCTGGTAAGGTCAGAGAAAGCTCTCATTAGTCTGGAAGTATATTCGCGGGTCGGTATTACTCCATCATTCGTTTCGCACAGTTTCCCGTTCGCGCATCGTTTGTTTTCACATTTCAGTCGTTTCGCCCATCAATTTTATGTTCGTGAATAAGAGTATTAATAGCGTTTAAATGATAATTTAATTATAGTGATAATGCGCACTCGTATTCATTCATTATTCTAATATAAACATGGTTTCGATGAATTTGATTATTTGTCATTTGTTCGGGAATTTATTTGTTTAATTTTCCATTTACCTCCCATTCTTGTACGGAGAATAACTGAAAAACTACTAATGGGGATGGAATGAAACTTCAAACAATAATACAGGAAAATAAGATTAAGTAAAAAGTGCATGAACCATAACTCTACCTTCCTTTAAATAATAATTTATTGTTATACATGAGTGTTTTAAAATATGAATTGAATAACTTTTTTCAATTATGTCATATACTAAATAAATGGCCAATTCAATTTCATATCGGTGTATCTCTTTTATTTATTCCATTTGAAGTGTAAACTTTGCATTTACATCAAACAGAGAGCAACTCGGGAGTGAGTATAGGTTAATAATGTAAGGTCAACATAAATAAGAGTTATTTTCCTTCGTAATTTTATACTTAGAATTCTTCTCCAGAGCATAACTTAAAAAATCACACTTCTGGCGGGCAATGTGAGAAAGTGCAGAGAGCATGAACCATAACTCTGTCTTCATTCACAAATAAGTTATTGTTCTTTGTAATTGTAATCTTAGAGTTGTCGAAACACTACTAATGCGACTGTAATGACACATAATCATAGAGGACAATGAGAGTAAGCGCAGAGTGCTTGATCTACAACTATATCTACAAGTATATCTTCATTTAAGTTAGAGTTATTGCCCTTTGTAAGTTTATACTTAGTATGCTTCGCTGGAGCATAACTTATAAACTTCACACAATGATGAAGGCCAGAGAGAGGAAGCGTAGAGTTCTAGAACCATAACTCCCTCTTCGTTCAAATTAATGTTACAAATTGTATGCATGAAATTGTAAAGGGCAATAACTCTAATTTGAATGAAGACAGAGTTATGTTTTTTGCATTCTATACTTCCTCGCTCACTGTGTGAACTTTCATGCAAGACCCATTAGTTCTTTTCAAGGGAAGCTCCATTCCAAGATTTTTATGTAGAAAATTACAATTGGCAATGTGTGACACAACAACGAATTTTCGCTAAATAAACGCTTAAACTGAAATCTACTATGACATATGTCTCCGCGACAATTGTTTATCATTAGCTTATTATGCAAAATATGCTTCTATATTAACTTTGTTTTCAGTATTGACTGGTTCGTTCTGTAAAGGTTACTCGTCGAGTGTTTCATTTATTTGTGCTATACAAGGTCGTGCTTTGTAAACGAGTGAGAAGCATGAATAATTACAGAAACATTTACAACACTATATGAGTGAGAAGCATGAATAATTACAGAAACAGTTACAACACTATATGAGTGAGAACCATGAATAATTACAGGAACATTTACAACACTATATTAGTGAGAAGCATGAATAATTACAGAAACATATACAACACTATATGAGCGCGAAGCATGAATAATTACAGAAATATTAACACCACTATATGAGTGAGAAGCATGAATAATTACAGAAATATTTACACCGCTATATGAGTGAGAAGCATGAATAATTACAGAAACATTTACAATACTATATGAGTGAGAAGCATGAATAATTACAAAACATTTACACCATATATGAGTGAGAAGCATGAATAATTACATAAACATTTACACCATATATGATAGAGAAGCATGAATAATTACATAAACATTTACAGCGCTATATGAGTGAGAAGCATAAATAATTTCAGAAACATTTACATCACTATATGAGAGAGAACCATGAATAATTACAGAAACATTTACGACACTATATGAGTGAGAAGCATGAATAATTACAGAAACATTTACAGCACTCTATAAGAGAAGAATGAATAATTAAATAAACATTTACAACACTCTATGAGTGAGAAGCATGACTAATTACATACACATTTACAGCGCTTTATGAGTGAGAAGCATAAATAATTACAGAAACATTTACAGCAGTGTATGAGAGAGAAGAATGAATCATTACATAAACATTTACAGCACTATATGAGTGAGAAGCATGAATAATTACAGAAACATTAAAAGCACTCTATGAGAGAAGAATGATTAATTAAATAAACATTTACAACACTCTATGAGTGAGAAGCATGACTAGTTACATACACATTTACAGCGCTATATGAGTGCGAAGCATAAATCATTACATAAACATTTACACCGTTATATGAGTAGGAAGCATGAATAATTACAGAAACATTAACTATACTATATGAGTGAGTAGCATTAATAATTACAAAACATTTACAACATATATGAGTGAGAAGCATGAATAATTATATAAACTTTTACAGCGCTATATGAGTGAGAAGCATGCATAATTAGACAAATTTACAGTACTATATGAGTGAGAACCATGAATAATTACACAAACATTAACAGCGCTTTATGAGTGAGAAGCATGAATAATTACAGAAATATTTACACCGCTATATGAGTGAGAAGCATGAATAATTACAGAAACATTTACAATACTATATGAGTGAGAAGCATGAATAATTACAAAACATTTACACCATATATGAGTGAGAAGCATGAATAATTACATAAACATTTACACCATATATGATAGAGAAGCATGAATAATTACATAAACATTTACAGCGCTATATGAGTGAGAAGCATAAATAATTTCAGAAACATTTACATCACTATATGAGAGAGAACCATGAATAATTACAGAAACATTTACGACACTATATGAGTGAGAAGCATGAATAATTACAGAAACATTTACAGCACTCTATAAGAGAAGAATGAATAATTAAATAAACATTTACAACACTCTATGAGTGAGAAGCATGACTAATTACATACACATTTACAGCGCTTTATGAGTGAGAAGCATAAATAATTACAGAAACATTTACAGCAGTGTATGAGAGAGAAGAATGAATCATTACATAAACATTTACAGCACTATATGAGTGAGAAGCATGAATAATTACAGAAACATTAAAAGCACTCTATGAGAGAAGAATGATTAATTAAATAAACATTTACAACACTCTATGAGTGAGAAGCATGACTAGTTACATACACATTTACAGCGCTATATGAGTGCGAAGCATAAATCATTACATAAACATTTACACCGTTATATGAGTAGGAAGCATGAATAATTACAGAAACATTAACTATACTATATGAGTGAGTAGCATTAATAATTACAAAACATTTACAACATATATGAGTGAGAAGCATGAATAATTATATAAACTTTTACAGCGCTATATGAGTGAGAAGCATGCATAATTAGACAAATTTACAGTACTATATGAGTGAGAACCATGAATAATTACACAAACATTAACAGCGCTTTATGAGTGAGAAGCATGAATAATTACAGAAACATTTACATTACTATATGTGTGAGAAGCATGAATAATTACAGGCGCATTTACAACACTATATGAGTGAGAAGCATGAATATGTGCAGAAACAAATACACCACTATATTCGGAGAAGCGTGAAAAATATAGAATCTTTTACAAACTATATGGCTGTTAAGCATGAATAATTACAGAAACATTTACTAGACTATATGAGAGAGAAGAATGAACTATTACAGAAACATATACAACACTATGTGAGTGCAAAGCATGAATAATAACAGAAATATTAACACCACTATATGAGTGAGAAGCATGAATAATTACAGAAATATTTACACTGCAAAAATGAGTGTGAAGCATCAATAATTACAGAAACGTTTACAATACTATATGAGTGAGAAGCATGACTAATTAAAGAAACATTTACTAGACTATATGAGAGAGAGGAATGAACAATTACAGAAACATTTACAGCGATATATGAGGGAGAAGCGTGAATAATTACAGAAACATATACAACACTATATGAGTGCAAAGCATGAATAATTACAGAAATATTAACTCCACTATATGAGTGAGAAGCATGAATAATTACAGAAATATTTCCCCCGCTATATGAGTGAGAAGCATGAATAGTTACAGAAACGTTTACAATACTATATGAGAGAGAAGCATGAATAATTACAAAACATTTGAACAAAATATTTGAGTGAGAAGCATAAAAAAATTACAAAACATTTACATCATATATGAGTGAGAAGCATGAATAATTACATAAACATTTAATGCGCAATATGAGTGAGAAGCATGAATAATTACAGAAACATTTACAGCACTCTATAAGAGAAGAATGAATAATTAAATAAACATTTACAACACTCTATGAGTGAGAAGCATGACTAATTACATACACATTTACAGCGCTATATGAGTGAGAAGCATAAATAATTACAGAAACATTTACAGCAGTATATGAGAGAGAAGAATGAATCATTACATAAACATTTACAGCACTATATGAGTGAGAAGCATGAATAATTACAGAAACATTTACAGCACTCTATGAGAGAAGAATGATTAATTAAATAAACATTTACAACACTCTATGAGTGAGAAGCATGACTAATTACATACACATTAACAGCGCTATATGAGTGCGAAGCATAAATAATTACAGAAACATATACAGCAGTATATGAGAGAGAAGCATGAATCATTACATAAACATTTACACCGTTATATGAGTAAGAAGCATGAATAATTACAGAAACATTAACTATACTATATGAGTGAGTAGCATTAATAATTACAAAACATTTACAACATATATGAGTGAGAAGCATGAATAATTAAATAAACTTTTACAGCGCTATATGAGTGAGAAGCATGCATAATTAGACAAATTTACAGTACTATATGAGTGAGAACCATGAATAATTACACAAACATTTACAGCGCTTTATGAGTGAGAAGCATGAATAATTACAGACACATTTACATTACTATATGTGTGAGAAGCATGAATAATTACAGGCGCATTTACAACACTATATGAGTGAGAAGCATGAATATGTGCAGAAACATATACACCACTATATTCGGAGAAGCGTGAAAAATATAGAATCTTTTACAAACTATATGGCTGTTAAGCATGAATAATTACAGAAACATTTACTAGACTATATGAGAGAGAAGAATGAACTATTACAGAAACATATACAACACTATGTGAGTGCAAAGCATGAATAATAACAGAAATATTAACACCACTATATGAGTGAGAAGCATGAATAATTACAGAAATATTTACACCGCAAAAATGAGTGTGAAGCATCAATAATTACAGAAACGTTTACAATACTATATGAGTGAGAAGCATGACTAATTAAAGAAACATTTACTAGACTATATGAGAGAGAAGAATGAACAATTACAGAAACATTTACAGCGATATATGAGGGAGAAGCGTGAATAATTACAGAAACATATACAACACTATATGAGTGCAAAGCATGAATAATTACAGAAATATTAACTCCACTATATGAGTGAGAAGCATGAATAATTACAGAAATATTTCCCCCGCTATATGAGTGAGAAGCATGAATAGTTACAGAAACGTTTACAATACTATATGAGAGAGAAGCATGAATAATTACAAAACATTTTAACAAAATATTTGAGTGAGAAGCATAAAAAAATTACAAAACATTTACATCATATATGAGTGAGAAGCATGCATAATTACATAAACATTTAATGCGCAATATGAGTGAGAAGCATGAATAATAAACAGAATCATTTACAGCACTATTTGAGTGAGAACTATGAATAATTACAGAAACACTTACAGCGCTTTATGACTGAGAAGCATGAATAATTACAGAAACATTTACACCACTATATTTGGAGAAGCAGGAAAAAATACAGAAACATTTACAAAACTATATGACTGAGAAGCATGATTAATTACAGAAACATGAACAAGACTATATGAGTGAGAATCATGAATGATTACAGAAACATTTACAGCGATATATGAGGTAAAAGCATGAATAATTACAGAAACATATAGAGCACTATATGAGTGAAAATCGTAAATAATTACAGAAACATATACAACACTGCATGAGTGCAAAGCATGTATAATTACAGACATATTAAAACCAATATATGAGTGAGAAGCATGAATAATTACAGAAACATTTAAAATACTATATGAGTGAGAAGCTTGCATAATTACAAAACATTTACACCATGTATGAGTGAGAAGCATGAATAATTACAGAAACATTTACAGTGATATATGAGTGCGAATCATGACAAATTACAGAAATATATACACCACTCTATGAATGAGAAGCATTAAAAATTTCAGGAACATTTACAACACTATATGAGTGAGAAGCATGAATAATTATAGAAACATTTACAGCGCTAAATTAGTGAAAAGTATGAATAATTACAGAAACATTTACTGCACTAAAGGAGTGATAAGCAAGAAGAAATACAGGAGCATTTACAACACTGTATGCGTGAGAAGTATGAATAATTAGAGAAACATTTACAGCGATATATGAGTGAGAAGTATGAATAATTACATAAACATTTACAGCACTATATAAGTGAGAAGTATGAATAATTACAGAACATTTACAGCACTGAAAAAGTGAGAAGCATGATTAATTACAGACATATATACAACTATATATGAGTGAGAAGCATAAATAATAACAGAATCATTTACACCACTATATGAGTGAGAAGCATGAATAATTACACGAACAACTACATCGATATAGGAGTGAAAAGCATGAATAATTACAGAAATATTTACAATACTATATTAGTGAGAAGCATGAATAAGTACAGAAACATTTACAACACTAAATGAGAGAGAAGCATGAAACATATGAGCCAGAAGCTTGTAATATTACAGAATCATTTACAGCTCTGTATGAGAGAAAAGCATGACTAAGTACAGAAACATTTACAAGACTATATGAGTGAGAAGCATGAATAATTACTGAAACATTTACACTATTATATCTGTGAGAAGATTGAATAATTACAGAAACATATACATCACTATATGAGTGAGAATCATGAATAATTACAGAATCATTTACAACACTATATGAGTGAGAAGAATGAATAATTGCAAACAAAGTTTACAATACTACATGAGTGAGAAGCATGAATATTTATAGAAACATTTACAACACTATATGTATGAAAAACATGAATAATTACAGAAACATTGACAGCGATATATGAGTGAGATGCATGAATAATTACCGAAACAGTTAGAGCATTATATGAGTGCGAATCTTGAATAATTACAGAAACATTTACAACACTATATGAGTGAGAAGCCTGACTAATAACATAACTATTTACACAACTGTATGAGTGAGAAGCTAGAATGATTACAGAAACCTTTATAAGAGTGAGATGCATGAATAATTACAGAAATATTTAGAGCACTATATAAGTGAAAAGCATGAATAATTACAGAAACATATACATCACTACATGAGTGAAAAGCATGAATAAATACAGAAACATTTACAACACTACATGAGTGAGAAGAATGAATAATTGCAAAAACTTTTACAACACTACATGAGTGAGAAGCACGAATAATTATAGAAACATTTACAACACTACATAAACGAGAAGCAAGAATTGTTACAGAAACATTTACAACACTATATGAGTGAAAAGCATGAATAATTACAGAAAGATTTACAGCGATATATGAGTGCGAATCATGACTAACTCCAGAAACATGTATAGCACTATTTGAGTGACAAACACGAATGATTACAGAAACAATTACAACGCTATATAAGTGAAAAGTATAAATAATTACAGAAACATTTACAACACTGTATGCGTGAAAAGGATGAATAATTAGAGAAACATTTACAGCGATATATGAGTGAGACGCATGCAAAACACAGAAACATTTTTAGCGCTATATGCGTGTAAATCATGAATAATTACAGAAACATTTACAGTATTGAATAAGTGAGAACCACGATTAATTACAACTATATATGAGTGAGAAGCATAAATAATAACAGAATCATTTACACCACTATATGAGTGAGAAGCATGAATAATTACAGAAACATTTACATCGATATAGGAGTGAAAATCATGAATAATTACAGAAATATTTACACCGCTATATGAGTGAGAAACATGAACAATTACAGACATATTTACAATACTATATAAGTGAGAAACATGAATAAGTACAAAACATTTACACCATATATGAGTGAGAAGCATGAATAATTACAGAAACACTTACAGCTCTGTATGAGAGAGAAGCATGACTAATTACAAAAACATTTAGAAGACTATATGAGTGAGAGGCATGAATAATTACTGAAACATTTACATTACTATGTGAGTGAGAAGCCTGAATATTTACAGAAACATATACACCACTATATAAGTGTGAAGCATGAATGATTACAGAAACCTTTACAACGATATAGGAGTGAGATGCATGAATAATTACAAAAACATTTAGAGCACCGTATGAGTGAAAAGCATGACTAATTACAAAAACATTTACACCACAATATGAGTGATAAGCATGAATAATTACAGAAACATTTACAAAACTATATGAGTGAAAAGCATGAATAATTACAGAAACATTTACACCATAATATGAGAGACAAGCAAGAAATATTACAGAAACATTTACAGTTCTATATGAGTAAGAGGCAAGACTAATTTCAGAAACATTTACACCACTATATGAATGAGAAGCATGAATAATTGCAGAAACATTTACACCACTATATGAGATAGAAACATGAATAATTACAGAACCATATACATCACTACATGAGTGAGAAGCATGAATAATTACGGAAACATTTACAACACTATATGTGTGAAAAGTATGAATAATTACAGAAACATTTACAACACTATATGAGTGAGAAGCATGAATAATTACAGTAACATTTGCAGCACTATATGAGTGCGAAGCATGAATAATTGCAAAAATGTTTACACCACTATACGCGTGAGAGACATGAATAATTACTGAAACATTTACAGCACTACATGAGTGAGAAGCATGAATAATTAAAGAAACATTTACAACACTATATTTGTCAAAAGCATGAATAATTACAGAAACATTGACAGCGATATATGAGTGAGAAGCATGAATAATTATAGAAACATTTAGAACACCATATTTGTCAAAAGCATGAATAATTACAGAAACATTGACAGCGATATATGAGTGAGAAGCATGAATAATTACGGAAACATTTAGAGCATTATATGAGTGTGAATCACGAATAATTACAGAAACATTTACACCACTATATGAGTGAGAAGCATGAATGATTACAGAAACCTTTGCAACGATATAGGAGTCAGATGCATGAATAATTACAAAAACATTTACAACACAATATGAGTGAGAAGCATGAATAATTACAGAAACATTTACAACACTATATGAGTAAGAAGCATGAATGATTACAGAAACCTTTGCAACGATATAGGAGTGAGATGCATGAATAATTACAAAAACATTTACACCACTATATGAGTGAGAAGCATGAATAATTACAGAAACATTTACAACACTATATGAGTGAGAAGCATGAATGATTACAGAAACATTTACACCACTATATGAGTGAGAAGCATGAATGATTACAGAAACCTTTACAACGATATAGGAGTGAGATGCATGAATAATTACAAAAACATTTACACCATAATATGAAAGAGAATCAAAAGAAATATAAAAAGATTGGACAGGGAAAGTAGCATTCAAGGAGGACAGTAAACCACAAAACACAGAAAAAAACACGCAAACAGACAAACAAGAAGGCAAAAGCAATAATAAATGCAAACGACATCACAAACACAAAAAGGGTTGACAATAGGTCTACCGCCTTGGAACGGTCAGTGGCAAAGTAGGCCACTGGGGGTTTAAACCGGTTCTAGGGTGCACCAAACCTCACACTTACCCTACTGTCATCCCATTAAAACAGGACAGTTTAAATACAGAAATCCCTGCCATGATCTAATCTCTAACAAACAAGGCAGCATCAATAGGCAATATAAGTAAAACACAAATATGCTCGTGAAAATATAATACAAAAAAAAAACAATAGCCTAGAAAGCTACAATGAAGGTACTCAATGACTTTGCAGAAGCCAGAGCAGTAAGAGAATAAACCATTAAGGGCACGACAAGAAAGATCATGGACAAACATAAAACGCCACCGTCCCAATGAGCTTTAGGTAGGCGTCATCATAGGGTCCACAGCCTATGATACAGCACTATATAAGTGAGAAGTATGAATAATTACAGAAACATTTACAGCACTGAAATATTACAGAAACCTTTACAGCTCCATATGATTGAGAAGCAAGACTAATTTCAGAAACATTTACACCACTATATGAGTTAGAAACATGAATAATTACAGAACCATATACATCACTACATGGGTGAGAAGCATGAATAATTACAGAAACACTTACTTCACTATATGAGAGAGAAGCATGAAACATATGAGCGAAAGGTATGAAATATTACAGAAACATTTACAGCTCTGTATGAGAGAGAAGCATGACTAATTACAAAAACATTTAGAAGACTATATGAGTGAGAGGCATGCATAATTACTGAAACATTTACACTACTATGTGAGTGAGAAGCCTGAATAATTACAGAAACATATACATCACTATATGAGTGAGAAGCCTGAATAATTACAGAAACATATACATCACTACATGAGTGAGAAGCATGAATAATTATAGAAAGATTTAAAACACCATATTAGTAAGAATGATTATGAACGATATATGAGTGATAAGTATGAATAATTACAGAAACATTTAGAGCATTATATGAGTGCCAATCATGAATAATTACAGAAACATTTATAACACTATATGAGTGAGAAGCATGATTAGTAACATAACTATTTACACCACTATATCAGTGTGAAGCATGAACGATTACAGAAACCTTTACAACGATATAGGAGTGAGATGCATGAATAATTACAAAAACATTTAGAGCAACGTATGAGTGAAAAGCATGACTAATTACAAAAACATTTACCACACTATATGAGTGAAAATCATGAATAATTACAGAAACATTTACAGCACTATATGAGTACGGAGCATGAAGAATTACAGAAACATTTACACCACTATATGAGTGAGAAGCATGAATAATTACAGAAACATTTAAATCACTATATGAGTTAGAAGCATGAATAATTACAGAAACATTTAAATCACTATATGAGTGAGAAGCATGAATAACTACAGAAACATTTACACCACTATTTGAGTGAGAAGCATGAATAATTATTGAAACATTTACCACACCATATGAGTGAGAAGCATGAATGATTACAGAAACATGTACAACCCTATATGAGTGTGAAGCATGACTAATTATAGAAACATTTACACCACTATACGAGTGTGAAGCATGAATAATTAAAGGAAGATTTATATCACTATATGAGTGAGAAGCATGAATAAATACAGAAACATTTACACCACTATATGAGTGTGAAGCATGAATATTTACTGAAACATTTACAGCACTACATGAGTGAGAAGCATGAATAATTATAAAACATTTACAACACTATATGTGTCAAAAGCATGAATAATTAAAGAAACATTGACAGCGATATATGAGTGAGAAGCATGAATAATTACAGATACATTTAGAGCATTATATGAGTGTGAATCACGAATAATTACAGAAACATTTACAACACCATTTAGTGAGAAGCATGAATAATTACATAAATATTTACCCTACTATATGAGTGAGAAGCATGAATGATTACAGAAACATTTACAACGATATAGGAGTGAGATGCATGAATAATTACAGAAACATTTAGAGCACCATATAAATGACAATCATGACCAATTACAGAAACATTTACACAACAATATGATTGAGAAGCAAGACTAATTTCAGAATCATTTACACCACTATATGAATGAGAAGCATGACTAATTGCAGAAACATTTACACCACTATATGAGTTAGAAACATGAATAATTACAGAACCATATACATCACTACATGGTTGAGAAGCATGAATAATTATAGAAACATTTACAACACTATATTAGTGAGAAGCATGTATATGGCCAAAACCTTTACAACACTAAATAAGTGAGAAGCATGAATAATTACAGAAACATTTACAACACTATACGAGTGAAAAGTATGAATAATTACAGAAACATTTACAACACTATATGAGTGGGAAGCATGAATAATTACAGAAACAATTGCAGCACTATATGAGTACAAAGCATGAATAATTGCAGAAATATTTACACCACTATACGTGTGAGAGGCATAAATAATTACAGAAACATTTACACCACTATATGAGTGCAAAGCATGAATAATTGCAGAACTATTTACACCGCTATACGCGGGATAGACATGAATAATTACAGAAACATTTACTCCATAATATGAGTGAGAAGCATGAAATATTACAGAAACATTTACAGCTCTATATGAGAAAGAAGCATGAATAATTACAGAAACATTTACAGCACTATATGATTGTCAAGCATGAATAATTACAGAAACATTTACACCACTATATGAGTGAAAAGCATGAAAAATACAGCATCATTTACAATGCTATATCAGTGAGAATTATGAATAATTACAGAAACAGTTACAGCACTATATGAGTGAGAAGCATGAACAATACTGGAACATTTACAACACTATATGAGTAAAAACCATGAATAATTACCTAAACAGTTATAGCACTATATGAGTGAGAAGCACGAAAAATACAGAAAACATTGCAACACTATATGAGTGCAAAAATTAATAATTACAGTAACATTTACCACACTATATCAGTGAAAATCATGAATAATTACTGAATCATTTACAGCGATATATGAGTGAGAAGCAATAATGATTACAGAAACATTTACAGCACTATATGAGTACGGAGCATGAAGAATTACAGAAAGATTTACACCACTATATGAGTGAGAAGCATGAATAATTACAGAAACATTTGAATCACTATATGAGTGAGAAGCATGAATAACTACAGAAACATTTACATCACTATATGCGTGAGAAGCATGAATAACTACAGAAACATTTACAACACTATGTGTATGAGAAACATGAATAATTACAGATACATTTACACCACTATATGAGTGAGAAGCATGAATAATTACAGTAACACTTAAATCACTATATGAGTGAGAAGCATGAATAACTACAGAAACATTTACATTACTGTATGAGTGAGAAGCATGACTAATTACAGAAACATTTAGAGCGCTATACTAGTGAGAAGCATGAATAATTACAGAAACATTTAAATCACTATATGCGTGAGAAGCATGAATAACTACAGAAACATTTACAACACTATGTGTATGAGAAACATGAATAATTACAGATACATTTACACCACTATATGAGTGAGAAGCATGAATAATTACAGTAACACTTAAATCACTATATGAGTGAGAAGCATGAATAACTACAGAAACATTTACATTACTGTATGAGTGAGAAGCATGACTAATTACAGAAACATTTAGAGCGCTATACTAGTGAGAAGCATGAATAATTACAGAAACATTTAAATCACTATATGCGTGAGAAGCATGAATAACTACAGAAACATTTACAACACTATGTGTATGAGAAACATGAATAATTACAGATACATTTATACCACTATATGAGTGAGAAGCATGAATAATTACAGAAACACTTAAATCACTATATGAGTGAGAAGCATGAATAACTACAGAAACATTTACATTACTGTATGAGTGAGAAGCATGACTAATTACAGAAACATTTAGAGCGCTATATGAGTGAGAGGCATGAATAATTACTGAAACATTTGCAACACCATATGAGTGAGAAGCATGAATGATTACAGAAACAGTTATAGCACTATATGAGTGAGAAGCATGACTAATTACAGAAACATTTAGAGCGCTATATGAGTGAGAGGCATGAATAATTACTGAAACATTTGCAACACCATATGAGTGAGAAGCATGAATGATTACAGAAACATGTACACCTCTATATGAGTGTGAAGTATGAATAATTACAGAAACATTTACACCACTATGTGAATGAGAAACATGAATAATTACAGAAACATTTACACCACTATATGAGTGTGAAGCATGAATAATTACATAAAGTTTATATCATTATATGAGTGAGAAGCAATAATAATTTCAGAAACATTTACAACACTATTAATACGTTCCAAATCTGTAATAATTAGAATTTTATTCAGATCATTACAAGGCCGTCTTCCTCCTGAACAAAATTATATTAAGATGTGTATTTTTCACAAATCGTTAACAAAATTTTGTTAAGACGAGTGTGTTCAAATCTTTCTGAGGCGGTCTTCCAACTGAACACAATTCTGTTAAGATTATTTTTCCTACAAATTGTAAACATAATTTTGTTTATTAAACGAATGTATTCAAATATCATAACTATGCGGTCTTCCACCTTAACACAGTTCTGCTAAGATGATATCATTTTTTTAAAATCGTTAACAAAATTCTGTTGAGAGGATATATTATAATTATTAACGACTTGTAAAAAAAAAATCATCTTAACAGAATTTTGTTCAGATCATTACTAGGCCGTCTTCCACCTGAACAAAATTCTGTTGAGATGGGTTGATTTTTCACAAATCGTTAACAAATTCTTGTTAAGACGAGTGTGTTCAAATCTTTACTAGGCGGTCTTCCAACTTAACGAATTTCTTTTAAGATGATTTTTTGTACAAATCGTAACAATTTTTTTAAGCCGAATGTGTTCAAATATATTTACTAGGCGGTTAACAAAATTCTGTTAAGACGATTGTTTTTCTACAAATCGTTAACGAAATTGTGTTAAGACGTATGTGTCAAATATCTTTACTAGGCGGTCTTCCACCTTTACAAAATTCTGTTAAGATTATATATTTTTTAAATCGTTAACAGAAGTTTGTTAAGATTTTTTTAAATCGTTAACAAAGTTCTGCTAAAATAATGTCGTTTTTTTACAGTTCATATCATTACTAGGCCGTCTTCCACCTCAACAACATTCTGTTAAGATGTTTTTTGTTTTTTTCAAAAATCGTTAACACAATTTTGTTAATACGAGTGTGTTCAAATCTTTACTAGAAGGTCTTCCACCTGAACAAAATTCAGTTAAGATGTCGGTTTAGAATTGTCTGAAGACGAATGTGTTCAATTATCATTACTAGATATTAAAAAAAAATGAACAAAAGCCGAGCTCGCTACCGTCTGAGCTAACCGGGCCAGATGTATAACGCAATAGATGCAACGCATAAAAGCTAATGCGCTAATCGATGTCATGTGATCAGCAGAAAATGTAAATAATGTGGGTCCAACATTATTTACAAATAATAAATAAAAACGTTTTTTTCAAACTCACAAATGTATTACTACATTTGTATATGGTAATGTTTTCATGTAGCCATTTCACTGAATAAACACACGACAGTTATATGGCTATGCTCAATACATGTTTACATACGGACAGTGTCCCTTTAAGATGATAAATAAAAAAACAAAATTAAATCGTTAACATAATTCTGTTAAGATGATATATTTTTTTTACAAATCGTTAATAATTGTCATTCAACATATCAGTATGTTGTTAAGACCTTTACTAAGAGGGCTCCACCTCAAAACAATTCGGTTAAGATGATTCTTTTTTCCTTTTCCTTTTTACAAATTTGTAACAGAATTTCGTTAAGTATGAGGCTCCGTAATGCTTTTTAGTACAATTATGTCATATTACATATTTGAATGAGTGATATCGTTAATTCTAATAGGTGATATCACTGATTCAAAACGAAAGGGTGATATCAACTATTGAATGGGTGATATCACTCATTCGCTTTGAATAAGTGATATTACCGATTCGAATGAGTGATATCAATGATTCGAATAGATAATATCAGCCATTCAATAGGTAATTTCACGCATTTATAATGAATCGATGATACCACCTATCTGAAGGCTTGATATCACATATTTAGATCAGTGATATCACAGATTCGAATAGGTGATATCACCAAATGATATTAAAAAGTAAAACGGCGCCTTATAATAGGCGTCGTATTGCTTTTTAATACAATTCAGTGATATAACCTATTTGAATCAGTAATATCACTCATTCGAATAGGTGATATCAATGATTTAAATTTAAATGAGTGATATCACCTATTCGAATCAGTGATATCACATATTTGAATCAGTGACATTACTCATTGGAATATGTGATATCACTGATTCAAAAGGAAATTGTGATATCACCTATTGACGACAGCGGTACAAAAATATATAGGAATATTTCACCTATTTGAATGAGTGATATCAAAAAATCTAATAGGTGATATCACTGATTCAAAACAAAAGAGAAGTATCACCTTTTGAATGAGTGATATCACTCTTTCGTTTTGAATAAGTGATATCTCTGATTCGAATAGATGATATCACACATTCAATATTTGATATCATGCATTCAGAATGAATCTGTGATATCACCCATTCGAATCAGTGATATCACCGATTCGACTAGATGACATCGACAAATGGTATTACAAAGTAATAAGGCGCCCCATAGTTAACACGAGTGTGTACAAATCTTTACTTGGCGGTTTTCCAACTTAATATAATTCTATTCAGATGATTTTTTTCGAAAATCAATTAATAATTGCCTTTCACCGTAACAGAACTGAGCCGCATTTACAGATTGTTGGCTCGATTGTGTATGTAACGAATGTTGACTGGAAACGCATCATGCACATAACAATTTTTATTTCATTCTTTTAAACAAACCTTTAATTGATGCAGAAAACGTATTTGTACTGAAAGCAACTCCGATCTTTTATTAAAATGTTCTATTCTTTCAATTACAACCAAGAGGTAAAACTACCTTGAAATAAATGCACTTAAATATGACTCGTAAAAATTTTCCGTTTTTTTTACTAAAACCACCATCAGATGACATATACACACAATATTATATGTGTTAAATCAGATGACAAATACACAAAATATTATACGTGTTATATCAGATGACATATACACACACTGTTATATGGGTTACATCAGATGACATATACACACAATATTATATGTGTTACATCAGATGACATATACACACAATATTATATGTGTTACATCAGATGACATATACACACATTAGTATGTGTGTTACATCAGATGACATATAAACACAATATTATATGTGTTACATCAGAGGACATATACACACAACATTATATGTGTTACATCAGATGACATATACACACAATAGTATATGTGTTACATCAGATGACATATACACGCAATTTTATATGTATTAATCCATTTCATGGTTTCATTCATTCTTTCAATTGATACAGAATGTAAAATAGATCTTCATGAAACTAAACACGAAATATTGTCCTAACTAACAATCTGTTTCTTTACTTTTATGTTTGTTCTGGAATTGACAGGAAGAAATGAGCAAAATCTCATTTCTGAATATTTACCACCTTACATATATATCTTATGCGCAAAATGAGAATATGGTCAATTTTTTAAATGTGCGGCATTATCGGAATTCTCAAAATATTGCGCGGTTCAATTCCGGAATCTCCCGTGCGCATAGCAGGTATTTGGACAGAGTAGGAATACGTTGGTTCTTGTTGTTAATTGTAATACTGACGGCAAAGGCCTTCATTAACAATGCTGGAAGAACTTGTGGCTCAAACATTTTGCTTGTATATACAACAAAAGCTATAAAGTATGTTTAATATAATTCTTATTTTTTTATTTAATTATATGCAAGCAGTTTTAAAGTCAAAATGATACAGGATTAATAAATGCTGTATTAATTATAATGCCTGATATAAAACTCAAAATTGCCATGAGTCTCTTTAATTTCTGACTTTTTCAAGACAAATTGTCAAGCTGGTATCCTTTTTAATAACATTTCAAGTATATGATTACATAATTTATTGCTTTTTATCATTGTAACATGGTTTATGTGCGATACTGCTATGTTAAATGAGATCGGTCCGATCCTCATAACAAACAAAAATATTTGAATGGGTAACGCATTGTTTTCCGTAAATTTATCCGTATGGGAACCTAAAGTGATTAAATAATGTCAGCACAAATCGGGCAAGAAATCAATGTAACGGTTAGGGTTGTACGGTGAATAATTTATTGCTAACCCTGTGTCCTCAATATCTCAGAGTTTAGCATCCCAGCACGGTAATCTAGAGGCCCCGGGTTCTTGTCCCGGTTGAGGCAAGTTAGTTCCAATAATTTTTACATTTTGGGGCTTATTAAAATATCTGGGACGAATTTAAATCTGGTAGAAGTTAATGTAACCTCATCAGCTGGCAATGGTTCCTGCATATTCCCGGGATGCTACATGTGCTGAAACATCGTGTGATTCAACCGGGGATTTTACACCTGGCATCTAGCATACAATGCTAGCGATTAGAGAGTCCGAGTATTCACAGTATACCTGTACCCGATTACATTGGTGTTTTCTGGGTAACTTTTACTCACTTATAAAGTTTCAGTGTCAGGAAAATCAATGGTATTGTAATGCTTTACATGCGTATGTTCGATTAAAACTGAAATATAGGTTGCGAATATCCAGGCAATATTACATATTTTATAGCAAAGTAATACACCTGGGGCCCTGTTTTATTAAACATATTACGATAAGTCTTTAATCTTTAAATCGTTCACTTTTGTCACTTAAGCATTCAATGTAGAACGTTATGTGTGCACGTAGTGCAGAAATACCACATGTATAAGAAAATGAAATGAAATCACGATTATTTGAAACGTGTAATTTATAGTGAAGCATTTAAGAAATTGATTTACGATCAAAATGGTCGTAAGTTGTTTCATGAAACGGGGCCCTAGTCCATTTACTTATGACTGAGTATATAATCAATATATATGATTTCATACTTGAATACTCGTTAAGATGGACTAATACTTTTCAAATGCCCCTCATATCAAACGTTGACACTTTGTTATGGTAAATTATATTCTTTAGATCAGCAAACGGTGTTTCAGAAATGGTAGCAGTGGATTTTAGTGTTTTCCGATTGCATTTCAATTTTTGATTCTGAATTTATTATTTCATGCCCATTTTGGGATTGTCATTCAGCAGTTAAAATCAACATTCAAGTTGTATAAACCACTTCTTCTTCTTCTTTTTGTTTTACATATAGTTTTTCTTGACAAAAAAAGCCTCCGGGTTGCCTTTCTACAAGTAAACTTATTTCTTGAATACCAGATATGGGTATCCGCGTTTTACATGGGAGATGGAAAGTCTTATCTGTATGGGTAAATATAAACGTTTATCTTTATGGGTAAAGATAAAAGTCACGCGCATCCTGTAACACGAACTACTTTCGCACTACTTTTGTGTATTAATATAAACAAGCCCGCTGCCGATGCATCGATTATATTTCCAATACGATTACACATGGACTTAGCCATTGAATTTATGTTACTGTCTGTTTATTTTGTGTTTAATCTTTAAAAAAAACACTAATAAATCGACAAGAATGCACAGATGTAATTAATAGTTATTAGTATTGCCTTTTTCCCCCTTTTTTTGTGATCATCATTTCAGGGGAGGTAATCAAAACATCTCGTCATATTTGATTACATTGAAGTTATTTCCCATAGTTCGTCTGCTTGTCAATTTACGAAACACATACTGTATCTTATCAATATGAAACTAATACTTCGCCTCAAATCAACCATATCTCGACTAGTTATTTAGCGCTTGATGAGTTTGTGTTCACGCTCTTGTTATTACGTAATGCCTATTTAGTGTTAAAATTGCTACAAAGTACCAATAAATAGCTGTGGTCTAGAGGTTCAGCGTACATCTTTCAAATCTTACAAGTACAAGTCAAGGCTGTGGTTCAAATCCCGTTACGGGCAACTATTTTTTTTATCACATATATTCTGGAGCCGTATATTTATCGATGTTACCTGTACGGAGGCTAAATAAAAATGTGAAATTTTACGTATCGATTTTTCCTTATATACCGACTTTTGGGGTGTTCGTCGATTTGAAACTACTTCACACGTGACTCATTCATATTCATATTCATGAGTTATTACCAGTTGAAATAGGGACTGTACAGCTTTAAAGTAGGAGCGTTGTTCAAGTAGGTTTTTGCCGGGGAAAAAGGGAAGATTATTGATATTGACAGGCCCCAAGGGACATACCAAATGTATAAGGTAAGGTACACGTTATGACTTCTGGGGTCATTAAAACGGCGGCCTTGCATGAATTGATTAAAGGGATGCCTGATGAAATTTTCCAGGATCTGTTTGATGCGTATGACGTGGGAACTAATGTAATCACTGACAACAACGTCGACACCACAATTAATACAGGTTTGTACCATAAGCTTTACCAGTAACCACCCCTTTTTAGCTTTATATACGTGTAGGTCTATTAGACGGTAGATAATGAGCAGTTCCTTTAAAATTATTGCACCTATCACAAATTGTCTAATTCCCATCTTATCGGTTTGGGTATGGCTTACTTTTTGAAAACTGCAAATGGAAGGTTTTCAAGCAATCAATGCTTCCTGTGAAACTACGGATGGGGTCGTAAACCAGACGTATCAGAGTCAATCATCCAAAGAACGATTGGAATCGTTTGTTTTAACGCTATTTTTTTATAAAATTCTGAAAAAATATTTATTTCACAATTGGGAATTTTAACGCTAATTTCTTTAATACTGTTTAGTGTAATCTAAGACCAACAGAAGCATATTGTACTCAATGTCAATGTACCAAAATAATCGCGAGCATAAGCTCGCCTTACGGTTAACGCGTTGTTGATTTTCAGAAATTGCCATACTAAGGCAATAAAAATCTTCGTCATCCAGCTAGAGTTACCTGCCCGTAAAGTTGCATTGTGCTAAAGGTTACATTGCACCATTTCGTTTGTGCTTCCGTGGTGTATAGTCAAATAGTGCCTAATAAAAACCGTTTCCCTGCCTTACTAGTGATACAAAATGCATACTTGTGATTGCTTTTTGTTATTATTACCTATAATTCAGCCAAATGATGTATTGTGAACATTGATTAGTGTTTGTTTGAGATATTTAATTATAATTGACATAGACAGTAAAGCGAAAGTAGAAATGGGGTAAATCTATATGTGACGTGTTAAAATAGAACGTGACGTCATTCAACAGATTGGCTTGTTCTGACATGATACATGACCCCCTGTTTTTATTACATTTTTATACTGGCGCACGCTCGATCGTTTGATTGATATGTGTTTTAAAATTTTCTACGGAGAAAAATGCGCATTTTTTATCTCTTGATATACATTCGTCCTATATAAAACAAAGAAGGAAAGTCAATGGTGCAATGTAACCTAAAAATACGATTCACAGCGCAGGTGAATCGTATTTCTAGCACGTCGTTATAACCTCACATGAACGCCGAGCGGAGGGAGGTGTTATTCGAAGGAAAATAAAGCTAATTACACCGAGATTACATCGAGCGAAGCGACGTTATACAACTAATTTCACCGAGCGAAGCGAGGTCTTGTGCATTGAATATAAAATACATGTAAATTAATATTAAGTTTTCGATTCTCCTCTCTTCTATTCTATTCAATGCATTCAATTCAACATATTTATTTTATTTATTTTTTACAATCTAATTTGTTCAAAAACAACCAAATCCACTATTTAATGCTTCATTACGTCTAAATAAAAGTGAATGCGTCAATATTTATTATTTAAAAAAATAAAGATAGAATATAATAGCCTGGTTCTAAGGCTTCACCTTTATCAGTATTTATTCAAATAGAATAGAATAGAATAACTTTTATTTTCCAATCAAGGACCATCTCACAGTACTAGGTACTACCTTTGTGAACTATAACCAGTCTTTGATTGCAGTAAAAGTATAAGTTAAAATGATTCATTTAGAAACACCAACAAATGTAAAAACAATCCAAAATATGAATCAAATTTGATGTAGAAGCACTCGAGCAGATGTTTTGATTTTGCATTGAGTTTAGAAAACTCCACTGATGTACACTGTAAGGCATACCAGTATGAGTATTGCACACATTATTTAATCGCTCTAGTTTATTAACTTAAAACGAAGCTTGCCACTGTTCAGCAACAACAAAATCAACGATTTAATGCTTGATTATGTTTAAACAAAAGTGACTTCGTCAATATGTAAGTTAGTTTTACTAGATCTATTTTTAAATTATATCTACATGCGGTGATTTTCACATGAAAGCAGTCCAATTTCATTTAAAATACAATATGACAAAAGGACTAAGAAAGCTGGCTAAGAGCTGACCATCCTACATAATAGTAATAAATGTCTGAGATTGTGTGAACTGTTACATTGCTTTTTGTTCAAATTGTATTTAACAACCTACTGCGCCATTTAAGTCTCAATTACACTTATTAATAATAAAATTCACCTTAAACAATAGCTATATGAAATAATAATTATTCGCCTACCTTTTTTATGATATCCTTAAATTGTTTTTGCGAAACCAAAGGCGGTAAGTGAAATATTCTTTCTTTTGCTTAAAAGCACAAACGTAAACCTTTTTTGTTCTTTGTAGACAAAATCAAGCACGTACTGTACTGTAGACGTAATAGTACGTCACCATTATGACAATTGTCAATACTGATTACGTCAGTCGACGTAATTTTAATTTCAAGAGGGGATGTAGAGAGTGGTGACTTGTGAACAAGGTATTAAACGAACTGATTATTTCAAATGACACATCATCAATGATTTGTTTGTTTGTTTGTATGGTGTTTTACGTCATTTGCAACACATGTTAGGTTATATATGACCGTGGATTTTTGGGTGGTGGAGGCAGACCACACACTTGTCCTGGGTAGAACCAGTATTTTAGATCCAGTACTATACACCTCCCGCCATTAGTAAGGATCGACACATCCTCACAAGTCGAGCTCCCAATGGGATTCGAACCTGCAGCGGTGAGAGGCGAGGTTTACATTGCAACGTTCAGTATCACATGAAACAATTCATTCCTATTCCTTCCTACCTGATCATTGCTGCTAACTGAAGGCATAATAGGAATAGATTGGATCATCCTGAGAAGTCTCATAAGAAAAAATGTATGCATACATAATTATACTGATCATGCTTATTCAAGTACTCACAATTCAAGTCATTGTTTCACAACTGTGACCGATTTGCTTCACAATTATTACTAAATTATTTCTTTTATTTATTATTATTATTTTATTTTTTATTTTTGAAAATATTTCCACCACTTAACTTGTTCAATATTGTTTTGTTCTGGATATGTTCATAGAAGAAAGTTTATCTAAAATGTTTCATATTATCCTGCTCCCACAAAAACAATGCATGTATTCAATACTTTTTTCACAAATTTAGGCAGTTTTCGCGCTTTTTTTCTACACCAAAATGACGAGGCTATGGTCGGGAGTCTTCACAATTTTTAGGGGGTAAAGGCCCTGCCAACATTACAATGGAAATCACACTGCAGTGCTTGGTTTGATTTAGTTTAATCTTATTTATTTTACATCGATTATAACGAAAGCTCTATGAACTTATTTGAATCACTCTCGATGTCTTCCTGAGTAGAACCAGTACTAAGCAATGCAGATAAAGTGTCTTGCTCAGGAGCACAACGCATATGGCAATGGCGGGAATCGAACTCACGACCTTTGGCTCATGGGTCCAACGCTCTACCATAGACCACAGCGCTCCACGGTTTGATTTGGAAGTAATAGAGTATTATGTGTATATCCCCATTTCGAATAGTTATGCTTAAATAATTTGTTGAATTAGTTTTTTTATGTGATGATCGCAAAGTTTGTATGTGAATAGTAGTGGGCTGCGTTTTTTGTGTGTCCCTTAGAACGGCAATCTCCACGCAGAGTTATCGTTCCTTGCACTCACATATATGGGGAATGAGTGTACTCTGGGTATAGATTGTTAGAACGGAGCAACTGAGTTGGGTTTAGAAAATCCCTATGTTATAAGGTATTACTGTATGAGTAATATTACACAATGTAACCATTTTATTTACTTAAACCGACGCTCGCCATGAGGCAGTGCCTTATTCATATTAGTGTTCCTCAACATTGGGAAAAAATATATGTTTTGGCATTAGGAATATCAGGGTTCTCCAAGAGCACTTATACGATGGCGGGCACATACCGCCATGAAAAAATCATCAAGCGCCACTTTAAAAAAGGAGTAAAAAAAATAAGCAATCTTGATGTAGGAAACCAGAAATTCATCTGGACGAAAATGGTACTGTGCAACTGTATAAATTGACGCAACAAACAACATACCGTAACATGTATCTAGATGGTACTCGGTGGTTACATGTAGTAATATCGCGCCAGTCATCCAATCTTCAACGATAAAGCAAGTGCCTCAATCGTATTGAACAAACCACATAGGGGAGGTAACTCTCCTCCAACATCCAGGTTGCTGTTAAAATGGCAAACAAAAAGAAAGATTTGCACCGTAAACCTATACTTATTAGACATGAAGAACCCTGAATATGACCGAATAACGTCTATAAAATCAAATCAATTTCTACACACGCAACACTTTAAACTTTGTCTCTCCTGTATGTGTGTGCAAGCGTTTGTTACAATTACTAGAATGGATAAATCTTTTTACTGCACACGCTACACTTAAATAGTGCCTGTGTGTGCACGCATGTGTATTTTAAGATTACTCGACTGGATAAACTGTTTACTGCATACGCTACACTTAAATGGTGTCTCGCCTGAATGTATGCGCATATGAATTTTAAGATGATTCGATTGAAGAAATCCTTTACTGTATAAGCTACAATTAAATGGTGTCTCTCCTGTATGTGTGCGCATGTGTATTTTTACATTACACGACTGGATAAACTGTTTACTGCAAACGCTACACTTAAATGGTGTCTCGCCTGTATGTGTACGCATGTGCATTTTAAGACTACTCGACTGGGTAAACTTTTTACTGCAAACGCTACATTGAAATGGTTTCTCGCCTGTATGTATGCGCATGACTTTTGAAATCGCTCGACCTGATAAATCCTTTACTGCAAACGCTACACTTAAATGGTGTCTCGCCTGTATGTCTGCGCACATGCACTGTAAGACTGCCTTGATGGGTAAACTCTTGACTGCATATGTAACACTTAAATGGCGTCTCGCCTGTGTGTGTGAGCATGTGTGTGAGCATGTGTCCTCTAAGGTGACCTGACTGCGTAAATCCTTTACTGCAAACGCCACACATAAATGGTGTCTCTCCTGTATGTGTGCTCATGTGTATTTTAAGATTATACGAACGCATAAATCCTTTGCTGCAAATACTACACTTAAATGGTGTCTCGCCTGTATGTATGTGCATGTGCGTTTTACGACTGTCTTGATGGTTATATTCTTGACTGCTCACATCACACATAAATGGTATCTTGCGTGTATGTGTGCGCAGGTGCTTCTTTAGATCATTCGACCGAATGAATCCTTTACTGCACACACTACATTTAAGATGAGCCTGTGTGTATCCCTGCCTTTTCGGTACTTCTTCTGAAGTTTTCACTCTAATTCCCGATTGTTTAGACTTCTTAGAATCTTTTAACAAGGACGTAACCTTGAGCTTTTGCACCTCGCCTTTTTTCTTCACGTCTGTTTTCATTGGTTCTTCCAAATTCTTCTGATTTTTCAATTTCTTATCCTCCTCATCCAATTCTTTCAATTCCATCAGCAGTAAGGACTCCTCGTCTATTTCTTCGTCTACTTCATCGTTGACTTCATATGTTAGTTTTTCGACTTTACACGAGTGAGTGATCATTCCCTTCGCAACGTCTTTTCCTTCCATCATCTCAGAACCTGAAGGATGATCCTCGTTGTCTCTGTCCATTCGTGTATGCATCATTTTGTAATCAGGTAGTGTTTTAATTTTGAATCAATCAAACAACGATATAATGCGGTCCCTTGCAAGGTATATTTGTACAAGGTATACAGACAAATGTAATAAATCGGAAAAAATCGTCTTTACATAAGAGTAAGCTTTTTCGTTTCATAATTAACCAGTTTAATAGTTTTATTTAATTAATCCCACGCTACACTTATATGGTTTCCAGTCTGCATGTGTGTACATGCGTTTTTAAAAGAAGATAATTCCTTTACGGCGCACGATACACGTATGGTGTCTTCCCTGTATGTATGAGCATGTGCCGTGTAAGACGACGTTCTGTGCTACACAACCTGCATGCAACGTATCTGTTCTGTATATATATCCACATGTGTCGAAAGAGGTATGCGCATGTTGTTATGTCGTCTTTATGTGGTGTCTGAAACAAAAGAAATCTCATGTTGTTAAACAGTTCATGTATGTATGCCTTTATGTCCATGGGCTGATCAATTGTATAAAGTACAAGCATCCGCGGATTCAAATGCCTCACCTATCAGAGACCGGACTTTATGAATTTCTAAGTCGGAACAAGGCCATCGTTTTTCTAAAGTGCAATACAGAGGCATGGATCGTGCATGTCTATCTTAAAGGTGAACTTGATGATACTGAAGACGTACTGACTAGAGACCGGATCGAATGTTGCTTAACGGCTCATCAACACATTACAGTTTATTAAAAGCCGCCCCAGAAAGAGGGGCAGTATACAAAGGAATCCAAGCACCTGCCATACTCTTACTATCAAAGCTGAGGTTTTTATGTCTGCAACTAGTTCTGCGCAGTTGGAATGTGGGACATTATCCTGCTATATAAATGGGGTCTGGGTCTGTTAAAGGAACACTCAAGTACAGACTTGACAATACATTCCGCTAATACAATTGCCCAAGTATGCCTATGTGTACAGACTCGAGAAGACATTCTGCTAATACAATTGCCCATGTATGCCTATGTGTACAGACTCGAGAAGACATTCCGCTAATACAATTGCCTATAAATGACCATGTGTACAGACTCGAAAATACAATTGCCCATGTATGCCTATGTGTACAGACCCGACAAGACATTCCGCTAATACAATTGCCAGCCCATGTGTACAGACTCGACAAGACATTCCGCTAATACAATTGCCCATGTATGCCCATGTGTACAGACTCGACGAGACATTCCGCTAATGTATGTCCATGTGTACAGAATCGACAAGACATTCCACTAATACAATTGCACATGTATGCCCATGTGTACAGACTCGACAAGACATTCCGCTAATACAATTGCCTATGTATGCCCATGTGTACAGACTCGACAAGACATTCCGCTAATACAATTGCCCATGTATGCCCATGTGTACAGACTCGATGAGACATTCCGCTAATACAATTGCCCATGTATGTCTTTGCTCGACAATACATTTCGCTAATACATTTGCCTATGAATGACCATGTGAACAGACTCGACAAGACATTCCGCTAATACAATTGCCCATGTATGCCCATGTGTACAGACTCGACAAGACATTCCGCTAATACAATTGCCTATGTATGCCTATGTGTAAATAGGTGTATAAAACGTTTATTTAGCCTATTGGACTTTTAGTCTTCACAATAGTACAACAGTGTACGGTATGAGGCGCTCAAGTCTTAGAATATAATTTTAAACAAAACTGAGTTTTACACTTTTTGGGAGTTATTAATGAATTACAAATGTGTGCATTATATTTATAAATTGTAAGATATACACTCCTATCTGTTCGCATTCTATTTTTATAAACCCACATTATTCCAAAGTAAGATGGCGGACGCATGAATATTTCCGTCAACAAACTTTTAACGATAATGATGTTTTATGGTGAATATCAGACAAAAGTAGGATGCGTTATCAATGTTTATTTTGTCATTTTAATAGCAACATAAAAGAACAATACTTCTGCTTTATGGAAAATGTCGCAATACTGAATATATAGAAGGAGAAAATGATAAAAAATAAATGTGTTCATATAAGATGTAAATATGTTGTGACTTTTAAAACACGTTTTATGTTATAGAACTGTACGGTACAACGATTGTGTTAATATGTTAATTTAGAATCCCATCACCCCACCCACATTACTATGAATCCTTCACGTAATTCCAACAGTTGAATTGGAGAAATACCCAACTTAATTAAAAAAAAAGTGTGTTCAGTGTCACAGGTGGTCACATCTCGAATACATTAATTACCTTTTAAAACAATCAATCGTGTTTTCCTGAATCCAAATTCATATTTAACTGTATTATTACAATTTCAATCCGATAATTACACACATGTTTTAGCCGGAATGGAGAGAACTGTAACATAAGTTGTAACAACTAAAACTTGTGGTTCAATCCATTTGCATATGTTGCTAGTAATACTGTGCATATATTGTAACCATGGTAACAGATCTGCGATAAAACATTATTAAAGTAAACATCTAGTAAGTCCATACCTTGTCGTTGATTGTATGTGTTTATAGCCTTGTTTGATACGATCAATATTCAAATACAAATTCTCCAAGAGTTCCTCCAATCATCAGTTATCTCTGATTGAAGAACAGATAACAAGCACTAACAGTTCGACAATATCAAACTGTAAATGGAGAAATGTATACTAAGGGAGGCAACTGTACTAGTATATTAACTGGTTCACATGCCGAAAAAAACGTTCTTTTCGCGAAAAGAAAAGAAATGTCCGAAAAGACAGTGCAAAATCTTTATTATTGATTTAAATCATTTTTTTTCATATCATTAGTTAAATTCAATGAACAGAATAGTAATAAGAGTAAAAAGACTGGATATTTTTTTTTTTAGAAGTTATACTCCATGTTAATATTTTGTGGATTCTGCATTAGCGAAAAGAACTTTCAATGTTCCGAAAAGACACTATAGATCATTTAGATAAGCAATAAGTGAAATGATGATGTAATATACAAAGCATATATATATACGACATTAATATGACACGTGCAGTGATGTCAACGGGTGGCGCGTGCTTATCGTGAGTGATGTAATACACAGGTTCTCATGTCATAATTAAGATTTTCGCCGACATATTTTAGTATGTTACATTAAGTAAGAGTTTAATTTAAAATATTATAGAAAAGTATTTATTGCGGTAATATTACATATTATCTAAATACATTTAACAGTCACGTATCTGCATTTAAAAAATCAATAAGTGACATGATTTAATACATACGGCATTATAAAGACACGTGCTGTGATGTCAACGTGCTAAACGCGAGTAATGTAATACGCAAATCGGAAGATTTTCCCCGGACTGATATTTTGGTATGTTACAGTAAGGGTATATTGTAAAATATTTATAGAAAATTATGCAATATTACTTGCAAACAGGAGCGTGTATGAAACGTTCCTGTTGCAAACCACCTTAAAGGTAAAATTAGAGTTTCTTATACAGTGAAACTCCTAGCGGCGGCATAAAAGGTAAAAAGTAATGTTTACATACATGCAGTCAAACAAATTGTTTTAAGTAAGTGCTAAAATGATGTAAAACTCCATTCAAATCAAATCAAATGAATCGTCTCCGTGGCCGAATGGTTAACAACATTGCGTTGTAAACCTTCGCCTTGTAACACTACCATACCCTTTAATAAGTAATAATACTAATTTGATAACAAGTAGTAGACGTATATCGCAGTTAATAGTAATTTACCTAATATTCTACAATTTGGGATAGCTCCCTTTAATAGCAGTATTGTAGTAGCTTACTCAGGTATATAGTGGTAGGCGGGGTATAGTGGTAGACCAATTGAATAAATGTGTCGAAATCCAATGATATAATGGCACGTGAATGCAGGTATATATTGGTATGTTTTAGGAGCGGAAGAGAGTTCTGGGAGGTTGTTAGAGATAGTCTGAGAATGTAGAGATTTGATGAGTAACATCTGTTAGAATTAATATAACCACTATACGATCAGAATGGGGTAGTTTTAAAGATTATTAAAACGTGTATTTAAAAGTCTGGACTTGTTAATTATTAATGCCCTGGTGACATAGTGTTACAGCCTCACATCGCTGTGGGTTCGAATCCCACTGGGAGCTTGATTTGTAAGTGAGAAAGTGTCGATTCTTACGGATGGAGAGTTTGGTTTACCCAGGAAACTGGGTGGTCTGCCTCCATCACGAAAAATCGATCGTCAAATATAACCTTGCGTGTGTTGTAAATGCATTTAAAAGTTTGACCCCATAGTGACCTTGACCATTCATCCAATATCTTGTACTCAATAGATACGATCATCGTCCCATTTATAATCAAGTGCTGAAGGCATTGATGGGCTGTGCTTTTTGTAAGTGTTGAAATGGATGGGAAATGGAAGTGCTGCAAATGTAACTTACATGGTTTGTTTTTTACATTCATAATTGATATTCATTACCAATTTCATATTTAAACATATTTTAGCTAACTCATATGACCCGAATTAGCATGTTTTGTTTTTGGGTAAAAATAAAACATTTCAAAATTCAAAATTCTCAAAAGTTCTCAAAAATTCAAAATTCAAAATTCAAAATTTCAAAATTTCAAAATTTCAAAATTCAAAAATTTCAAAATTTCAAAATTCCAAATTTCAAAAAAGACATTCAAAATTTCAAAATTCAATTCAAAATTCCAAAATTCAAAATTCCATGAATAATTTGATTTAATAATAAAATAATTGTTGCCTTTTAGGTTCCCTCACTAAAAGGCAATACTTTTATAATCGAAGGCAATGTTTATCGCCGTTTCTGTTTTCAATGTTTCTAAATGACATTGAAGAACCTTTTTATATTGAACAATTTTGATGGTGTTGATACTTATATGACCAAACTATTTTTGCTGTTATACGCTGACGATATTGTGATATTTTCAGAATCATCAATTGGTTTACAGAAAGGGTTAGATATTTTAGCTATTTACTGTACAAAATGGAAACTTAAGGTTAATGTTAACAAAACAAAAATAATTATATTTAGAAAAGCTGGACTTTTACCCAGAAATCTTGTTTTCATGTTCAATAACTCTCCAGTTGAAATCGTTAAATCTTTGACCTATCTTGGCATTGTCTTTAGTCAAGGTGGCTCCTTTAATGAAACACAATTAAGTTTAGCTGGTAAAGCACAGAAAGCAATATTTAAGTTAAACAAATGTTTAATGAAATTTACAGATATTTCTGTGTCACACAGATTAGATTTATTTGATAAACTTGTGTTACCCATTTTATGTTATGGCTCCGAAGTTTGGGGATTTCAAAGTTCAGATAATATTGAGAGAATACACACTATTTATTGTAAAAATGTTTTACGTGTTAAACGTTCTACTCAAAATGACTTTGTATATGGTATTCTTGGCAGATTTAGCATTAAGGATATTAGATATATTAGAATAATTAAATTTTGGTTGAAAATTGTTAACACTAATGACCAAAGGTATTGTAAACTTATATATAATATGCTTAAAACAGATGCTGATTTATACCCAAATAAAGTATCTTGGGTTACACGTGTACAAGATTTATTATCAAGGTTAGGGTTTCATGATGTTTGGCTCCAACAAAATGTTGGCAATAAGCATGTTTTCTTAAGTACATGTATATTTAAACAACGTTTATATGATAATAGCTTACAAACGTGGCAAACTCGTATAGATAATTCAACCAGAGCTGTATTTTTTAGAGAAGTTGTTACATTTGGTATTCAACATTTTCTTAGTACTCTTAATATACCTAAATTTAGAATCGCTATGACGAGACTTATTGTTTCTTCTCATAATTTGTGTATAGAATCTGGCAGATGGCAAAGACCGAGAATGCAGGTCGAAAACAGATTATGTACTGTTTGTCAAAAAATAGAGGACGAATATCATTTTTTTATTAGAATGCTTACTGTATAATGATTTGCGTAAAACGTTTATAAACCGCTTCTACTGGACTAGACCAAGCATGTATAAATTAAAATTACTGTTCGAAACTCAAAATCAAAATGTAAAAAAGAAATTAAGTGTTTACATCTTCAAAGCATTTGAACTCAGAAAAATACAACATTCATAGTATCATTTGTAGAATAATCTCAGATTGTTACATATCTGTATACACAGTTAAAACGTTTTACCTTTTACTTTTGTACACTGATCATAATGTTGTTTTTTGTGTGATTTTGTTTTGTTTTTGTAGAACTTTGGAAATCAAATAAATAGTATAGAGCATTGTGGTATTTACAAACAAAAAACGGCTATCACCTATCGTTGATATACTGTAATATAAACTATATATGATAGTATAGATAGTAGAATATCAATACAGATTATCTTCATAGTGGCAATATAATTTGAAAGGCTGTTTCTCACCTTCTCCGTTTATTTCTTCTCCGCTTATTTTCTGTCATAAATTGTGTATATAGCATATATTCATATTACTAAAAATGCTGTTTGTTATCTTGCTATGTCAATTGCTTGTATGAATGTAAACTATGTCTCACGGGCCTCTGGCCTATTGATTGATGAATAAAGTCTTCTTCTTCTTCTATAATATTGCTGATAACATTGTTGACATCGAGGAGTTAGTCCAAATTTACCACAGTCCTGACATGACCAAACTTTAATACGAGAGGGAAATGATAAGTGGTCAAGAGTGGGCCACAGTTTGTGAGATTGAAACTGTGTCTACTATTTTAGACCACAACATCAATGTAACATGAGTTGTACGCATCAAAATGGTGCAGAGCAATATCACATGTATTCGTGTTCAACCAATGAAGGAGAATTGTCATGTTCAACCAATGACTTGCTTTTGAACAATAAACAGTTTCAAGTTCTAATGACGCTGATAGTAGTAAAAGTAAAAAGCGAATATCACCCACCGAAAACACGCATGGCAACAAGAGCAAACATAATTCAGAAAATTATATTAGTACACCATATACTGAACCAAAAAAGGACTCGAATTCCAACTCTAATATAACCAATGACATCCAATCTTTATGTAGGAAACTAGGAATCAATTATGAAAAACCTCTTGAAAACGAAACAGACAGAATCAAAGAAAAGGGAAATGAGAAATAAACGGGAAAAATGGTATATTATCAAAACATATCAAATAAATGACATACCATTCCAGAAAGATGCAAAATTCAACCTTGCAATGGATGCTATACTTGCCTTTGAAATAAAACAGATGTCGTACTTTTTTTCTAAATGCGAAATTTGTCTAGAAAGAAGAACTGAAATGAAAATGTTCAATGACACTGTTTGTAGTAGCTGCCAAAAAGATATGTCTGATACAAAACTATTCTCTCCGGAAAACAATATAAACCCAGGAAAGGTGCCTCTTGAGTTGAAAGAGTAAACATAAGATAATTTTCAAAATTTGTTTTAAAAAAAATCACACTAAATACCTTAACTTTTACAATAAACTTGGTTGAACATCTATAATAAAGACGAAGCGTCTCCGTGGTCGAATGGTTAACGACGTTGCATTCTAAACCTTCACCTCTCATCGCTGCGGGTTCGAATTCCACTGGGAAAGCTCGACTTGTAAGTGAGGAAGTGTCGATTCTTACGGATGGCGGGATGTTTACAGTACTGGTTCTACCCAGGAAAAGTGGGTGGATGCCTCCAGCACAAAAAAAATCGACCGTCATACTAGTATATAACCTTACATTTGTTGAAAATGACGTAAAACACCATACAAACAAACTATGATAAAGATCGAGTTTGAGTTTACCACCTACCACAATTTAGAAGTGTGTCAAATGCCTAGGCCATTGCTTGGTCAGCTGATTTTGAAGATCGAAATTATGAATAGTCAATTAATTGACTCATATGTTGATTGACAAGAAAATTAAGATAGGTTAGTATTTTATCCCAATAATATAGAATAATCATTAAGAGTAAAATACTTGGTTTACAAGTTCAATTTGACATGCGATCCGATATATCATGTAAGTATTAATTTTAAGAGCTCTGCTCGGTCTTAGGCAGTGCCTAAAATTCATATTAGTTTGATACGAACACTATCATACCTTGTCGCTGATTGTATGCGTTTATAGTTTGATACGAACACTATCATACCTTGTCGCTGATTGTATGCATTTATAGTTTGATACGAACACTATGATACATTGTCGCTGATTGTATGAGTTTATAGTTTGATACGAACACTATCATACCTTGTCGCTGATTGTATGCGTTTATAGTTTGGTACGAACACTATCATACCTTGTCGCTGATTGTATGAGTTTATAGTTTGATACGAACACTATCATACCTTGTCGCTGATTGTATGCGTTTATAGTTTGATACGAACACTATCATACCTTGTCGCTGATTGTATGCATTTATAGTTTGATACGATCACTATCATACCTTGTCGCTGATTGTATGCGTTTATAGTTTGATACGAACACTATCATACCTTGTCGCTGATTGTATGCGTTTATAGTTTGATACGAACACTATCATACCTTGTCGCTGATTGTATGCGTTTATAGTTTGATACGAACACTATCATACCTTGTCGCTGATTGTATGCGTTTATAGTTTGATACGAACACTATCATACCTTGTCGCTGATTGTATGCGTTTATAGTTTGATACGAACACTATCCAAACGTCCATCAATCATCACAATGTAATTCTCAAACAGGAGCAGAACTTTCAGACTTGATGTCAAATTTGGCTGCCAGCGGCCATCTTTGTTTATATGGAGTTATATAGGAAAAACTTGTGGCGACTACTTCTCTGAAACTACTTTAAGAATGTTCATGACATTTTACTGGAATGTTGCTCTTGGTGTCTTGTTGGTCCTAATTAAACAATCAGGTTGGACGGAAATTCAAGATGGCATTTTAATTCAATGTCAAACATGGCTGCCAGCGGCCATCTTTGATAACATAGAGTTATATAGAAAACACTTGCAACTACTACTCCTCTTAAACTACTTGAAGAATTTTCATTACACTCTACAGGAATGTTGCTCTTGATGTCTAGTTGGTCCTAAGTAAAAATTAGGTTGGAAGAAAATTCAAGATGGCTGACACAGCTAAAAATAAGGTAGGTTTAAAAAATAGAAATTTGTGGCGACTACTTTCAAAAACCATAAATGGTGTTGATTTGAAACCTTACTAATATGACTTGCGTGACATGTTGTTGGTCCTAAACAAAATTTATTTCAATTTTATATCAAACGTGGCCATCAGAGGCCATCTTTATTTCCACAGAATTATACTGCAAAACCTTGTGGCGATCATTCCTCTGAAACTACTTGATGGATCTTCTAGAAACTTTACAGGAATGTTGTTCTTGATGTCTAGTTGGTCCTAAGTAAACACCGGATCTACCAGAAGCATTGCGGCCATCGCTTCTCAAAAACGATAAGTGATAGTGATGTGGGAACTTTATTAAAATATTCCTAATTATTGATTTATAACTATAGTCTCTTATAATTCTAATTAGAATGGCATGGCCATCTTATAGTATTTACGATGTATTATTTATGCTGTATTTATTGTAAACCATGATGAGACGTTAATAAAGAAATAATAATATATAACCTGATCGGGTTATTTTACAGTCATCAAGCATCACGTTCATTGAGGGTCTATTATATCTCCGTATTGGGTTTTAACAAAAGTTATCTGATAGGTCCCCTTCTATGTCTTTCAATGATGTAGGAAACATAAATAGTGTTTATTCCACCGTATGATAAAATCAGCAAATTGAATTGAAATGAAGTTCTGTCACATTAATTCCACATTATTTGAACGGCCACTAATTGTTTTTACATGGAATACCTAGAACTGTATTAATCCATGGTCAAGGGATGAACTTACGCCCAAAACTTTTAACCCTGGCATTGATTGAATATCCCCTAATTTCTTAAAGAGACAACATGGAGGAATTTATGGATGTGTTTCATACATTGGTCCAAATGCAACGGAGTCGATGAGCCTATATTCCTTAGGAATTAGGGCTATAACTGGTTTGATTTAAACCGCGACCCGCGCTTTATTCAACGATTAAATCTGTCAGTTATTAGTATATGGTATCTAGTTCATCAATTAACAATTAGTACGGACTTACACGTCTGAAATTCCTGTCAACTACGGTGCAGCAGGCGTGGCTTTGGCTGGCATGCTGGAGGTCGTGGGCTCGATCACCGACCGGGTCACACCAAATACTTAACAATTAGCTTCATTGCTTGACGCTGATGATATAAGGGTTATGCTATGACTGGTCGGTCCAATGTCAATTTATTGTGACTGGATGAGTCATTGCATGTGTCTACGGCGTGATCCACTTCCATATTATATGTACTATTTATGCACGCTGCATTTGAGCATATCTGGTCCATTTTTACTAATACAGGGGACTTAAATGCCGCAAAGTAGTCTCCCTTTGGTATACTATTGAGACACTGACATATTGCGCTACCAAGAGCACTTCTAGACGCATAGCGTTTTCCAGAGAGCTATTGTTTCAGCAAAATGAATAAGAAATAGCCACAGGTACTTAGGTACTTAGATCGTGTGAGTAAGGAGGGTGATCAAGCTGTACTACTTTTTCTCGCTTCAAGAAAGATTGGACAATTTGGTCTTTGTGAGCTGAGGCATTATCATGAATAAGCTGGATGCCATTCAAAGCTTTACTTGCACGCTTTTTTTGTAGAATCTTTTGACATATTTGAGAACTTAGTCTCCGTAAAACTTAGCTGTAATGGTTTTCCCTTCTTTGCATGGTATCTGTACCAAAGGCCCACTAGAATTAAGGAAAATGGCATAAAGAACCTTTTTAGCGCTTTGTATCCGCTTGGCAATCACTGGCCTTGCCTGATTTTGTATTAACAATTGCTTGTTATCCATGCGACACGGGGGCTCAAAATAATACACCCACGTCTCATCTCCAGTAAATAATTCAGAATGTTTTCTGGGGTTACAATTTTCAAATTTCTTCAGGAGATCTTTTACGAATTTCAAACGTTTAGCTTTTTGTTCAGATGTCAGCAAATGAGAGACCCAAAGCACAAAGTTTCCTTAATTTCAAACAGCTGGTCACAATGTGATGGGTCGTGCTTTCTGAAATGCCGACCCTATCAGAAACAGTATAACGCCCATCATCCTCTACCATTGTCGCAATATTCTGTTGTTTTTCTAGGACAACTGGCCTGCCTGGCCTGGCCTGGCCTGCCTGGCCGGTTGTCTTCTTTGATACATGCATAAGTATATACACGGCTGTTCATTTGACGCACTTATATCATTAAATCTCACCTCTCAGAGCTTTTCTTAATCAGAAGTCTTCATCATGCTTCATTTCATGCAAATATATGCATAATTATATACACGGCTGTTCATTTGACGAATTAATATCATACATTGACCATTACGGACGCAGGCCAACTCACTCAGTAATTCTGGTGGTTAACAGCTGGTTCATAACATGAGGACCTCTTTAGCATGTGCCCTGCAAATCAGTAACTGATATGTACATTAGATAGATGAAGTAAAACCTGAAGTAAAAACCTGTCATCTGTTTGGTGGAAGGTGTTTGGGGGTAACTAACTTCTTTTATTCTCAACGTATTCAGAGACTATCATTATTAATACATTTATCGGACAGATACTTCTTAAGCCTCACCAGCACTGTTCATCATTACATTAGATGCCATTTTCTTGCCAATTTCAAAGGAATAGCAACATGTGTCGAACTCTGTGAGTGTGTAAACCATCGGCCAGATCCGCTCACATTAAAGTTTATCAACATTATCATGTATATGGATCTAAATGATTGCCAGTATCAAAGAATAGATTTTTCACACTCAAACACACACTGTGCAATTTGAATAATTACCATTCCGTAGAAAATGATGCTATTCACTTCATCGATACTCCTTAAAGGGGCAACATTCCCTACCCTGGTATGTAGAGATTGGAGGTTTGTCTTATCAATTACACCAGTTATACAGTCCTGTCAGTTACAGTGAATGGCTCTAAAAATAGCACATGTAAACAACTCTCACTGGATGCAGAGTTTGCAGACGACAGGAAAATTAACTTAAAAGTCAGCTAGGAGTAAAGTTTTTCAATCTAATGACTCCAAACTACTAGTATATAATTTCTGTTTATTTTATTGGAACTGTGGCAGTTCTTTTTAGTATTTATTCATGTTTTACCCGATAGTTACTCTTTTATAGTCATCTAATATCCACTGCACTGTGTATAATATAAAACAGAATTGCTTTTGTACTTTTGTCCAAATCAATGTTATCTGAACTTCACACTGCCAGCAAATATCTTATGACATAAGTTTACCGTAAATGAAAAGTAATTGCCAATTATAGTTGGTCTGGAGAAACAGCATATATATACTGCAGTATTCTGATTCTGATGTGAAAATGGTAGGGATGACTGGCTATATGGAACACATGAATAGTCACAGATACAAACATCCCATCTCAGGAAGTACTTCCGGGTCGTAGGGTGCTGAAATAGTTCCTTGAAAGAATCCAACGTATCTAGTTTGCATGTGTTTTTCCCAAGATTACTTTCTATTTCATTGTTAAATCTAACCTGAGGATAAAGAAGTATGTCTGTTGTCATGAATAGTAAGTATTTTACTGTGTTTGTCAGGATTATTTCTTTGGAGAGTATGAGCACAGAGGTTAGGTAGAGATGTAGTTTTGACAGATGTTTATTTCAAAATACTGTTGTAATTTTGTACAGGTACCAGTATTCAAGCCTGGTTACTGAGGACATTATGTCTGTCAACGGTTAGCACCATAAATCTAGATGTGTATCTCTCTGCAGGGCTAACTCAGGCTAATGCTAATGATCATAATTTATGGGTTAGCATCCCTTATTTGGGAGATGCTCTATGAACCAGGCCGATGCTAATGCTATATGATTTATGTGTTAGCATTCCTTATTTGTAGATGCTGTAAGATTAATGAGTTAGCATGCTAATATTTACGACCATGCTAACCCCTTATTTGGAAGGTACCTTATAAAAAGGGAGGGTTTTCTTTGTTCGAGGCTTTTTTTCGGGGCTTTTTACCTGGACTTGCTAGATGGAAACAAGAGATCAGTAGTTATGTGAGAGAGAGACTATCATTATTAGTAAACTGTTGTAAATATTAATTCACCATTATAGTTGGTAGCATGTAGAAATAAAGTTATAGAATATAGAATTGGACTATATATTTCTTTCTACCTTTTTGGGGGTTTCGAAATTGTAAAAATACGCATAGTGTGAATGAATGACTCAAAATGTTGAAAAACTGAATCGGAGTTTTATTCCAGATATTGGACCGTTTGCTAGCCAAATGTGTTTAATACACAGAATAAAAGTGTATTTAAGCGAACGAATGTTGTGGAACTTGCGACTGATCTTCAAATATAGCCTATATCGCATTGTGCTCATTATGTCTCGCCTCTCACTCCTTTGGTTTCGAATCCCACTCACGGTGGGGAATCAAAGGCACCATAACGCTATTGTTATGCGTTAAAATTGTCACCGTGCATTTTCCGTTACAGTGCCCAGCGCAGAAACTGTCGTCAAAAGGTGAGCGTGAAATTGTGTTTTTTTTTTATCAATACGTTTTATGTCCAATTTCCCAAAATCGGGGAATGTCATTCCGGACAAATATGTCCAACCTTTATTTTGAAAGCCAAATAATTGAAAAAATGCCAAAATCTAATCGTGTAGAGCGTTTGGACTTTGCAAGAGTTCATTGTTAATTTTTCAAAATCAGAATTTTGTGACCATTCTTCAACGATCTGCAGGTCTACGCTAATATTTGACCTTCATACAACTGTGTAATGGACAGACGGATGCTCTGGTATAAAAAACTGAATAAAATGGTATAAACCCATTTTTTCCCCACCGTGCCACTGGGAGCTCGAATTGTCAAGTGAGAAAGTGTCCCAACATTCCTAACGGGGTTCTTGTGGTGTGAAAAAATATTGATATATTCTATTTTAGATGGTTTTAGTATAATGAATGAAACTAAAATTACCCTTTATTTAAAAGCATATTCATTGCGGGACAACAATGTGTGCTATCCTAGGTTACTCACTAGAATACATTTAAAGGGACAAACGGCAATTTTGCTTGTTGTGTTTTTAAGTCGCGGCATTCTGTTAGTTTTTTTTACACATTTTGAGTGGTGCAAATAAATAGCTTTCATATGCCTAACTGTTGATTATATTGCAACAATAAATGTATTAAACCTATAGTAGTACAGACAACTCAAATTGTACTACCTTTTATTTCAATATCTGACTTTAAAAACTGAAAGATCGTGAAGCGCGTGCGCTTATCGCGTTGCATGCACACCAGCACAATTGAATTTATCAGTTAACCCTAACATCAAAATGGATGAGGCCACCACTATTGAACGTTAGTTTTTTTTCTTTTACAATGTCTGTTATACATGAGTGCTCATCTATTAAGCTTTCACATTTGTTTCGGCGTTTATGCGGTTTTAAAAGTCGGTAGTAAATGTCGTAATCCATGAATCGCGTTAGTGCTTTATGGCAAATTTGCCATTCACTACCGGTGTTTTATAAATACTGATAAAGGTGATCCTTTGAGAGCAACAAACACAATTCAGAGAATAAAGCAGCAGACTCGGTTTATTGAGTCTGTTCATGAGAAGTAATGAAAGAAGCAACACTTCTCACGCCCCCTAGCACCGGCTTAAGCGGTATTCTACCGTATGAGCGTTTATGCGGTTATATAAAACCGCATAAACGCCGAAAAAAACAAACGCGTTTCGTGGATTTTTCTATTTACTACAGGCAAAACCGAATAAACTGTGAATAAATCCGAATTAATATTTGTATTTACATTATTTTCCCGTAGCTATAATAGTATCAGCAAACATTCTAATGATAACAAAATGTAAAAAAGATACCACTACTGTCAGCGTCTTTTCATGCAGTGGACTATCTAGTTTCTGTTAAGACACACCGGATGCAAGCGCAGTGAGTTCACCTCCTTCAAGTGGAATAGCACTTTCTATTCCTGCGCAGCCGAGAGTACCTACTTGGGCCACCTACCGAGCCACCTACTATAATATATTCGAGATTAAACGCTATCTTGTTTCAAAGGAAATTATCAAGTGAATGCAACACTTATTAAATTAATTAAACCAGTTTGCACAGATGGTATGAAGCGAATATCAACTTTATTAGGTGAGGCTAAGAAAAGAAGCATGGCGAATAACTGATCGTTTGTAAAAATGATATATTGCTCTGTAAACCATCTCATCATATCATGTATACCAACTAGTTTAATAAATTCTAAAACAATGATGGTTTGCTGTTTGGTTTAATGGTGGTGTACGTTATTTTCACTATATTTTAGGCTATATATGACGGTCGTTTGTAGAAGTGGCAGACCACCCACTATTTGCTATGTCTATAATAAATGTCATTGGTCTATATATTATAGTGTTGCGCAAACGCTTGGTCGAACATTCAATGAGTATTGCCTGTTGAGAAAACCCCTCTGTTTTAGTCGGTATTCCTTATCGTAATCATTACCGTAATCGTTACCGTAGTTAGTTGTACAGGTCTGATAAGAGGTGTATGAATGTGACCAGTGACACTTTTCTCGATATCGATTTTATCACGTGACCTTGTTTGATATATATTTCTACGCCATAGGGATGGCGTTCCTACTGTCTCTCCGGGACCTTTAAACGTTTTTCAAGAGGAAATCCGTTTTATATTTCACCTGATTCTGATTTACGATCACATTTCATTGGTTTCATGACGTTTTTATTTTTATTAGTCTTTAATTTTAAACGTGTTTTATTTTGATGTACGTTATAAACATTATTGCTTTTGAAATGATAGGGAGCTCTAAGTACTTAACGTTTTCTTATTGTGTTTGTGTTTGTGTATAATATTTATGAAGAAAAGAAAATAAACAAAGAGAATTCAATAAATACTATGTATTTGTAATCTATAAATTGAAGTTATATTTTGTCTTGTCAACACTCTAGCGCCTCCATTTGTCATCCGATCTTTACCAACCTTTATGAGATTATTAGCATCAATGAAAGCTCAGACGAGTTTGAAAAACAGCCAGATTAAACTAGTAACACCGGAGTTATTGCCCTTGAATTAACGAAAACTGCTATATTTTGTTTTGGCAACACTCTATTACCGCTATGTTTCATTCGAATTTTACTAAACTTTACCAGATTATTCATATTAATGAATGCTTGGATGATTTGAAAAACAAGCCATATCAAGAAAGTAACACCGGAGTTATTGCCCTTGAATTAACGAAAATTGCAATATTTTTGTCTTTTTAACATCCTATCGCCTCCTTTTTTCAGATTATTGATATCAATGACGACTAGGACGAGTAAGAGAAAATTGCTATTTTTTGTCTTAATAAGCTAGCGCCTCCATTTTCCATCCGCTCTTTACCAACCTTTACCAGATTATTAATATTAATGAATGCTCAGACGAATTCGAAAACCAGCCAGATCAGACCAGTAACAACGGAGTTATTGCCCCGGAATTACCGAAAATTTCTACATTTTGTCTTTAATACCCTAGTGTCTCCGTTCCATCCGATCTTTACCAAACTTTTCCAGATTATTAATATCAATGAAAGCCCGGACGAGGTTAAAAAACAGCCAGATCGAACCTGTAATTGAGTTATTGCCCTTGAATTAACAAAAATTACTATATGTTGTCTTGTCAAGACACTGGCGCCTCCATTACCCAACCTTAAGCAGATTGTTGATATGGATGACAGCTCGGTCAGGTTAAAACAACAGCCAGATCTGACTAGAGCTAATGAATTTATGACCCTTGAATTATTGAAAAATGTGTTAAAACGCTAGCACCTTCATATTTCATCCTAACTTTACCAGAGTGGTATGATAATGCCTTCATTTTGCAGTATTTCAGCAAAACTTTGCAGGGATGATCAGTATATCGAGCTTAGTTGTGCATATTATCAGCGTGTTCCGGTTGAATGGTATTATATTTGGCAGAGTTATGGCCCTTTAAAGGTTTCCACTACACATACTTTATCCGGACTAGTTCTGAAACCCTGGCCGGATTTTAGCGACACATTCCAGGGATGATCAGTACCAAGCCGTGTTGTGCATATCATCACCGTGTTGCGGTTGAAAGATTTTAGGCGGAGTTATGGGCTTTTACAAGTTTTAATACAATAACATTGTCCGAACTAGCTCTGCTGAACCTCTAGCCGAATTTTAACGAAACTTTACAATGATGATCATTGCTGTGTTATTTGCGGAGTTATGGTCCTTTAAAGGTTTTAATATACTAACTTTATCCAGACTAGTTTTCCCGAACCTCTGGTTGGATTTCAATGAAACTTGGCAGGAAAGATCAGTACCAAGGCTAGTTGCGCTTATCTTTGTCGTGTTCCCGTTGAATGATATTTGGTGGAGTTATGTCTGTTTAAAACGTTTAAATACACAAACATTGTCCGGACTAGTTTTCCTCAACCACCATTCGGCTTTCAACGAAACTTGGTTTCGTATATCATTGTCTTGTTCCGGTTGAATGATTATTGGTGGAGTTATGGCCCTTTAAAGGTTTTAAAACATAAACTTGTCCTGATCCGCTGAAACTTGGCATGGGTCATCCCATTACAAAGCCTAGATACACATATCTTCGTCGTGTTCCAGTTGAATGATTTTTAGTGGATTTATGGCCCTTTCTGATGTAGGAGAGACATCCGTTTTACTAACAACAACTCCTAGTTCTAATTTAGTATGATTATTAGGGACTGTTGTTGTTTTGTGGTTTATTTTGCAATGATTTAAAAGAAGAAGTGATGATAATATTATGACCACAAGCCTTGATATAAGATCCGTTTTAGCCAGTAGAGCGTTCACAGGCCCTCTTGTTCCTCTTGTTACTGTACCCTGCCGACAGAAAGAGAGGCTGGCAGTGTACCTTGTTTTAAGCACTGTGAAAAGAGGCAGCGCTATCCTGATGTGTCCTCCAGTAACCCTGACAATGATAACGTTACCTGATGTGTCCTCCAGTAACCCTGACAATGATAACGTTACCTGATGTGTCCTCCAGTAACCCTGACAATGATAACGTTACCTGATGTGTCCTCCAGTAACCCTGACAATGATAACGTTACCTGATGTGTCCTCCAGTAACCCTGACAATGATAACGTTACCTGATGTGTCCTCCAGTAACCCTGACAATGATAACGTTACCTGATGTGTCCTCCAGTAACCCTGACAATGATAACGTTACCTGATGTGTCCTCCAGTAACCCTGACAATGATAACGTTACCTGATGTGTCCTCCAGTAACCCTGACAATGATAACGTTACCTGATGTGTCCTCCAGTAACCCTGACAATGATAACGTTACCTGATGTGTCCTCCAGTAACCCTGACAATGATAACGTTACCTGATGTGTCCTCCAGTAACCCTGACAATGATAACGTTACCTGATGTGTCCTCCAGTAACCCTGACAATGATAACGTTACCTGATGTGTCCTCCAGTAACCCTGACAATGATAACGTTACCTGATGTGTCCTCCAGTAACCCTGACAATGATAACGTTACCTGATGTGTCCTCCAGTAACCCTGACAATGATAACGTTACCTGATGTGTCCTCCAGTAACCCTGACAATGATAACGTTACCTGATGTGTCCTCCAGTAACCCTGACAATGATAACGTTACCTGATGTGTCCTCCAGTAACCCTGACAATGATAACGTTACCTGATGTGTCCTCCAGTAACCCTGACAATGATAACGTTACCTGATGTGTCCTCCAGTAACCCTGACAATGATAACCTTATTTTCACTATTATAGTCTACCGTTACTATAAAGGATTCACATTATATATTTCTAGCCTCAGAGAGTAGTATAGCACGTTTTTCCTGAAGGCCCCCCACCCCACGCCCATGAAAAGATGAAAAATGTACGTTTTGCATGCCGCAACACGCACATTTGACATTGCTTTTATGGGTGGGGGTGAGGCCTTCAGTCAAAACTTCCCCAAACAAGCCACTTTACTTATAACTAGGTTTCCAATTAGCATTCACAATTAGCAAACCAATATTATTCCAAACTCTGGCGAAATGACTGTTGGGAATGCTCCCCTATGCAAGTGAAGTGGCAATAACACTTTTCAAGCTAATAAACCTAAAACACTTCTACTCATGTTTGAAACCCGAAGGGTAACGTTCCAACATGATTACAAAACAAGGTCAAATATCTTTGAAGAGTCGAAGGACTTATCCGACCCCTTCACACTAGTTTTAATGCGATCAAACAAAGTCGGAAGGAACAGGGTAATCATCCTCATCGCGGCTAACCAGATTTATTACACAGCTAGGAGGATGCTAATTTATATGCTAGCGTATCTTGGCCATTGTCTAATATGTACCTTTTGTTATCATATGCAGACAAAAGTTTTTATTAATTGCATAGCTGTTCAGCTTGTATTTGCTACCTGTGCTTTTGATGGAAGAGTATACCACTAAATATGCTATATTTGAAGTTAAATTAAGGACTATTTATCTTTTTAAATGGAAAAACAAGTGGGTGGGGTACGATATGAAATGGATAATACTAATTTGTTTAAAGTAAAAATTGGAAATTATAATTTTAAAATAAGATATTTATTCTTCATAAAGGAACATTATTTTAGATACCGTAGTTCCTTATATATATTCCAGATATTTCTATAAACTTACCTGAATAATAAAGTCCAAATATCCAAGCAGATGCAACCACCATTAAAATCCTTTAAAACTGCCTACGTTCTTACCAATTGTTATTTCCAATCACCAACCCACACATACTTTTGCATTAAATGCAGACATTCACTTTACACAATAAAGTAGTGCATGTGCTTGGTATGGTGGGCAGTAAGTGACACTATATCAGTGTTTACAATGTTATTAAAAGTTTCGTGTAATTCTTGTATGGACAAGTTCATTTTGTGACAGGTAATTGAACTGACCATATGGTTACTGACCATATGGTTTTCAGACAGACATTGGCAAGGCATATAGACAGTATTATAAACGAAGTACATATTTAATATACCTATAAATCAATGAATATCAATGCACCACTGCACAAGTCTGTTTGGAGATCTGAAACGTCATATGTTATGTCTTGCTGGTCATATAGAACTTCATATACAGCTGTGGGTTCACCGTCTCTACCCTTCTTCACATCGTGTACATTACCTGCTAAATCAACACAGTGCATACACGGGTGACAATCGCTTCTCATGGTTGAGTTTCTAACTTCTCCATGTTAGTTGGACCTGCTGTATGATTTTCAAAAATGATAGATATTTTAATTACCAGGGCATTTAACTGAATTTCACTAGATTACCGATACATGTTTTTTGGACTAATATTGTTTGCACATTGAGAGAACTAAAGGCATAACATGTTAATATATTGTCAAATTGAAGTATGCTATCAGCAAAATCTTGTTCCTTGTTCAATTTTGGGAAACAGTATGAAAGCCAAATTAATGAAATTAGCTGCCGGTAATGACAGATTAGCAGTTGAAATTGTTTCATATATTTATGGCATTTATTAACCTGAAAATTATATTATTTTCAGTCAGTAAAACGGACTTTTCATTTCTAGTACCTTTGAACCACTGTGTTTCCTTTGTAGTTTCGTAAATACACCATTCATGTGAAATTCTTCTTCCAATAAATTTGCTGAGCACTTTTCTCTTCTGTCGTGGATGACTCTGTAGTTACAGTTTGGGGTATTTTATAATTGCTGTAGTAAATGCTTTAAAGGTGTTGTTTGTTACACTTTTACATTTTTGTTTACTCCGATTTCACTATATATTTATATTGTAGGTGGATAAAAAACGTTGTTTAAAATATTAAACGTCAATCCGTGCATTAAGCAGAAACAGAAGCATGTATTTCAAAAGAAAATGAATTTAATGGAACTGAATTTGGATGAGGTTTACAGTGTTCCAGTGTACGTGTGACATACTCATGAATATGCATATGTATCAATATATATATATTATTTATTTATTTTCTATTTAGTTTTCAAAAACATATATTTAGTAGTCCGAATTGTTTATCATGTCACCAAGGCACAGGTTAGTTACTTGACCATACGTTATCATAGTAAATTTACTATTGTCAATTACCTTTTACAGCATCATTAATTTAGACACTTGATACAATTGATTTAAATTAGGATTAAGCCATAAAACGAAATATTCCTATAATGAAGTGTCCTTCCTCCACATTTGTTGCATTACATGTATGTTACAGTAGTGCAAAAAGTGACTTAGTACATACGTTAATGACATGGTAATGAATTCAGTATAGGCACAATAATTCCATTTATGGCATTAATATTATTAGTATTTTACCGCTAGGGCGTTATCTTTACTGCAACTGGTCTGTGGCGTTTGAGTGTATCTGTACTGCAACTGGGCTGCATCTGTGGTGTCTCTGTACTACAATAGGGCTGTGGCACATATGTACATGGAGATGTCAGTTGATTTGATTTGTTACTGCCCTGGCAACAGGAGCATCACCTGGCTACACATATGACAACTAAAGGCAATTAATAATGTTCGGCAGAGGATCTTACATGAACGTGAGTGCCGGTTTAATATTAAATGTATTAATTGAGTGGAATAACATTTGCTGTGCTGAACTTGAAAATTGATGCAACCTACATGTATAACACGATGTTGTATGTTTATATGATGACATCACAACTATGTTGACTCGCTACATATATTTTCTGTACCACACTGAAAACATTCACTGTAGCTCATTGATTTCTTTTACTCTATATGTTAATATACACGATTTCGATGCACACAGAGTTAAAAGAACAAATGCAATTGATTATTAGATTGAAAAGTTTGTACGACATAAGGTAAAGTTGCAAAACTTTTTTCTTTTTTTAAATTTCGATCACCAAATTAATGGTAATCCATTTATTCACACCGTAATAGGTCTGTGAGAGTCGGGGCTTGGCCTCCCCTCAACAAACCGTACATATATAGATGGAATATGCATAATATTTGTTATATAAACAGTTTTCAAAATATTTGGAAAAAAATGCATATCATGATTAGAAACTATATAAATGGGGAGGTTTTTTTTTAAATTTCTTTCCAAATAAACTTGGTTTCTTCATATTTACAGATAATGTTTGTATGTAAATGGATGGATAGGAAACCCCTGGGCACAGACAATTTTTACCATAGGAACTTCATTTGTACAACTTTTGTAGTTTAGCAGATGGCGATCAATAAATAAATAAATAAATAAATAAAAACATTCAAAATCTGTTCAGCAGTTCTTGAGAAGAAGATTTTTGAAGGTATTGACCATATACATGTATGGTAATGGTGGCCATGTTAGATGTCGCATTGACCTAATTTGTAAAATTTTGGAATAATTTGACCTCAGTATCATCCATGTGAAATTTGGTCAAAATTATCTAAGGATACGTCATTTGTTCTAAGGATAAGTCATTTAACGAAGAGCTAACTGACGGACATAAAACGGTCACAATAGCTCACTTTCAGACTTCGGCTCAGGTGAGCTAAAAACTGTCATTGAATCAATGATGAAATAACAAAAGTGAAAAGCAAAAACTGTTAATTGTTGTCATTTACAACAGAATCTTATATGACTTAAGTAATGTATTGCACAGAAATGAAAGGAGACAAAAATACCATTTAGAACGCATTTTTTCTTTCCGCGCCAACATCTTTGGTATCTATTAAAACTGAATGTCCATACTCTAATTTTGCTTTTTTACTTGGTTCTGTGCAGCTCTTTTGATTCGTCTTTCTTCTCTGATTTTTGGCCTTTTCTGTGTGTTGTGTCTTTAATGAGGTTTCCAAGTGATTTGCTTTCTGCCGGAATGTCTCAACAAAAAACTTCTCTGGCTGTTTTTCTGTGATTCTTTGGTAGGCTATTGGTGACCAAGCAGGTCCCAAGTTTTTGCGCAGTGCACACCTAGTTTGCCAAGAACCCCGATTACATCGGTTTACCATCTTACTGTCTGATTACTGGCAACTAGGTGTCATAAACGACATAGTTATCCGGTTAGACAATTACAATTTACAATGAGTATTTATCTAAACCGCCTCGAGTACATACTCAACCAACAAATCCATACTTAAACCATATACAAGAAACCATAAATACCCTTCATCTAACACGTTTGATGCTTAGCAAAATGTGAGTAGTATATACATGTCAATGGGTGGGATTATCTATTTTACTCTAGGTATACGGCTGACAATGGCGTGACTAGTGAGTCTTACGTGTGCACTTACTACCCATACACGGTAGTATAAGTCACTGACTACCCATACATATTAAAACTAAGAAAACCTAGTATACATATCGTTGTTAATTTATCTGTTTTGGGAAAAGTATTTAAGATAGCTGGCTATTTCAAAGACGAGTTAAAAGACAATTATGTATTCTATACAGTGATTGCATTTTATCTTTACTAAAAACGAACTAAATAACAAAAAAATACTTTCGTTTGACCGTATGTGAAACTGCGACAGTGACGTGTCTCGCCAAATAATTTTTTTTTTATATATATACATACATATCGTTGCTAATTTGCTGATTTTGGGAACATATTTTGAGTTAGCTGGTTAATTCAAAGACATGTTAAAAGCTAATTCTAAACTGCGACAGTGACATGACACGGCAAACTCTTAATACATATATATATATATATTCAGATCGTTGCTGATTTGGTTCTTTTGGAAAAAGTATTTAAGCTACCTGGCCAAATTAAATACGAGCTGAGAGATTATTCTTTATTCTATAATGTGACTTCTGTTTTAACTTTAATAAACGAAATAAATAAGATGACCATATGTGAAACTACGACAATGATCTTGTGACTCGGCAAATTGTACATATACATGCATAATGATATCATGTAAGTACATAAGTTAGCTGGCTCATTAGGTAACTCGACTTGATTTTGGCTTCAGTTGTCTTCAGTTGTCTTGTTTAATTAAACTATGATGGTCGTGTTAATGACTTTTACACGTGTTGGTGTACCTTAAAACTCTAGGTCGGTTCTGTTTGTATACTAGTCAATTATGTATTACATTTAACAAAAGTATGGAGTTACAGATATGCAAAATCAGCCTAGAACCTTTTCACAGCCCACTTAGTCTGCGTGCAAAAGGGGTTGTTTACATGTGCAGTTTTTAGAGCCATTCACTGTAACTGCCAGGCATGTATATAGCTGATGTAATTGATAAGACACACCTTCAATCTTCCCCTGCTAGGGCAGGGAAAGTTTCGCCTTTAAGTCAATCCCATTTTGTTCTCTACTCGTTTATCATTGATTCCTGAAAAGAAAATCTCTCCATGAGGATGAACGCATGCATTTTAAAAAACAGTCTATTACACCGCCATACATTACGATGAATTGAATTCTAAAGTCTACATTTCGTGCATACTACGTTTATTTATGTGTGAAGTCAACTGGCTTGACAACATTAACTCAAACATTGACTCTTTTGTGTTCAATTGTTATAAGACTATGTATATTAAATAAAAGTGCAATAGAGAAAGTGGATGTACAGAAGCTAGAGCGTTGTTATACATAAACATAGTTGCCTACTGCAGTAAAGCTTGAAGTCGTGTAAACGCCCAAAATATAAAACGTCATGTAATAAAACAAAACATATAAATACAGTCATGCTCAGAGTACTGTTGAAATACACGTGTTAATGCCATGATTGTAAGGGACAGACTGACCACATCTTCGGAATTAAACCACCACGGGCATATACACAGTGACAAAAACATTCCAATGAACGTTATGTAACAGGGCATTCAGTCAACGAGACCGTCACGATAATCATATGCGTACACACACTGGCGGAAATTAGTTTAAATGTACAGTATGTAACAAGACATTCGCATATAAATACCATATCATGAGACACAGATTAACACACACTGGCGAGAAGAAGCCATTAAATTGTACGGTATGCAACAAGTCCATGACATCACGAGGAAATCTCAATAGTCACATGTAAATACACACTGGCGAGAAGCCATTCAATTGTACAGTATGTAACAAGTCATTCACAGTACGAGGACATCTCAATAGTCACATGTTCACGCACACTGGAGAGAAGCAGCATACATGTACAATATGTGATAAATCATTCACACGACTAGAAAGTATCAAGAGTCACATGCTAACACACTCTGGAGAGAAGCCGTATACATGTACCATATGTGACAAGGCATTTAGACTGCGATCACATCTCAGAGGACACATGCGTATACACACTGTTGAGAAGCCGCATACATGTACCATATGTGACAAGGCATTTAGACTGCGATCACATCTCAGTGGACACATGCGTATACACACTGGTGAGAAGCCGCATACATGTACAATATTTGACGACTCATTCAGACTGTGATCACATCTCAGTGGACACATGCGTATACACACCGGTGAGAAGCCGCATACATGTACAATATTTGAGGACTCATTCAGACTGCGATCACATCTCAGTGGACACATGCTTATACACACTGGTGAGAAGCCGCATACATGTACAATATTTGAAGACTCATTCAGACTGCGATCACATCTCAGTGGACACATGCGTATACACACTGGTGAGAAGCCGCATACATGTACAATATTTGACGACTCATTCAGACATCGAAAAGCTCTAAAAAAGCACATGTTAATACACAAGGCTTAAACGCTATTTTGTGAAATTATGTAACAATGTATTTTCACATCGAGTATCACACATGTAAGAACACACTTGTGTAAAGTCATAAAGAGTACAGAAAGAGAAAAGGCATTCTCTCGTCGATATAATCTCAATATACATATGTTTTTACAAACTGGCGATATAATATATACGAGGCAGTTGTCTAAAAACGTATTTGCAATCACATCTGATCACCTTTCTATGTGCATATTTACACCAGCTAAGCCTTTCAAGCATAGGAATTTGGGATATGTCATTCAGACAATCTCAAAAACAGATGTGCACATATACTGTTAATGCGTGCATTATGGGAACCATCATTCAAATCATCTGAGCATCTGAGAACAACTGTGAATAGAGGAACACATACATGCATATACACACTGCAGAAAAAATTAACACATGCATATACATACTACAGATAAAGGAACTCGTGCATATACATACTGCAGAGAAATAAATACATGCACATATTTACTGCAGAGAAACGAACACGTGCATGTACATACTGCAGAGAAATTAATACATCCTTATACATAATGCAGAACAATGAATACATGCATATACATACTGCATAGAAAGGAACACAATGCGTATACATACCGTAGAGAAAGGAACAAATGCCTATACATACTGTAAAGAAGGGAACACATACGTATACGTACTGCAGAGAAATGAACACATGAGAATGTATTCTGCAGAGAAAGAAACACAGTTATATTGATACTGCAGAGAAATGAACACGTGTATATGTACATATGCGTCTACGTATTGCAGATAAAGAAACACATGCGTATACATACTGCAGAGAAATGAACACGTGTATACGTTCTGCAAAGAAAGGAACACATGCATATGTACACATGCGTCTACGTATTGCAGATAAAACACATGTGTATACATACTGCAGAGAAATGAACGTGTGCATATACTTACTGCAGTGAAGCCGGTTACAAGTTATGAATGTGTTTTCTTTTCAGGTAAAGGCTTACACATGCACATGGTTATCCGTGCTGGAGAGTTGATGTAAATGGCAAGATTATTGCAGGATTTGTACAATCATAATAATTATGTTGTCTGATACTGTGTATATGTCGTACAGTGACATATCTCACACATGGGTGTACATATATTGGTGAGAGATCGTGGATGTGTAGTACAGTGACATATCTCACACATGGGTGTACATATATTGGCGAGAGACCGTGGATGTGTAGTACAGAGACATATCTCACACATGGGTGTACATATATTGGTGAGAGACCGTGTATGTGTATTGCAGTGACAAATCTCACACATGGGTGTACATATATTGTTGAGAGACCGAGTATGTGTAATACTGTTTAGACTGAGAGACTGTTCATGTATAATACAGACTCAATTACATGTATCATACATGGATGTACATATATTGGTGGTGAGAGATCGATTATATGTAATACTGTGGAATATCCATACTTGGTTGTACATATATTGATTATAGATCGATTATATGTAAAACAGTGTATCACAGATTGATATACATACATGTAAACCGTTTGTGTGTAATACTGTGACATATCTCACACATGGTTGTACATATGTTGATGAAGGACCGTGTGTGTGTAATACTGTGAAATATCTCACACATGGTGGTACATATATTGACGACAGATCGTGCATGTGTAATACTGTGACATATCTCACACATGGTTGTACACACCGTTTATGTGTAATACTGTGAATCTCAAGACACATATGATATACCACTATGAAGAGATGTATACATGTATATCACGGATTTGTCGTGTACGTCCTGCAAGCTCATTACTTGTGAGGCACAATCCGTAGATAACATAGTTTGAGGTTAAGGTGGTTGCTGTAGATACATTACAATTTAAAGTATATATGCTTTTTGTGGGTAATTAATTGAGTGTCGTAGACAAATTATTATGATTGCAAATGCATATGCTCCCATAGATAAATCAGTGCTGAAAATGCCCGGATATTGTAATTAAATCAGACTTAAAAGTATGGTAGTCCAAATATGAGAGAAGATGTGAAGATTGAACGTCATTTTTATATAAGGAAATGCTTGTAATATTATATTACTAAATGTTTCACACTGTCTTCACACTGTTCATTATGTGCTGAGATAAAAATGTATGTTAAAAGAAATATTATTGGAAAAGACGGAAGTAGGTTTAAAATGTTGGAACTTATAAGTTATAGAGTATAGTGAAAATTAAAATATTATAAAACGACTGAATATCTAATAGTGCTCAATTAGTCAGATAATATTACTGGGTATCCAAACACATTCTTATTACAGATAATAGTACTGGGTATCCGAACACATTCTTATTACAGATATATGTAATGGGTGTCCATACACATTCTTATTACAGATAATAGTACTGGGTATCCGAACACATTCTTATTACAGATATATGTAATGGGTGTCCAAACACATTCTTATTACAGATAGGTATTTATATATATTTATCCACGTTTATATATATGTTCGTTGAATACACACCTGACAGCTAGACCAGATAGGTATCTGTATAAGCTGAACAGCGGTTAAATTGATACATAGCTTGATCTTCGTTTTCTGAAAATATTTCACCTTTAAATGTAACGGACATGGTTTATGATATTAAGTTAGTATATAACATTCGATAAGATAGTGAAATGTATATTACTTTTACTGACTTGAAGAGCCTCAGGAAAAAGTCGGGTATGTTTGGTAAAAGGAGTCATTTCGAAAATAATTATTGTCTACGAATATATTTCTTTCCAAATCGTCTGATAAATAATTATGTTAGCAAATATCATGTACTTCAAGACTGTGAAACAAAACTATTTTAACACGCCAGTGTACTTGTTGTTTGTAGAACAATGCAAATGATGTATTTTGGAGCGAAAAGGGCACACATTTTGTCTTTAACTGTAAAAACTACATTTATTTCGCAATTTGAGTTTTCGTATTGTAATATTTCTTTGAAAAATGTGATTGGAAATTTAGAGCACGTGGTTATGTTTGGGTAAATGTTTAGGTGTATATAATATTTTTTATAAGACTGGAAAAATCCCTAACATGTAGTGCTAAACCTCCTTATTACTGGGTGTAATCGGTGTCGTACAGAGTAGTGTTTCCTTCCCCTAGAGTTTAAGATGAATGATTAAATATGTATATCTGAGACTTTATTATTTGTATATTGTCAGAATATCTACTAAAACACATAATTCATGCATCAGGTTAATAAGTTAATATAAATAATGTCATATATTCATGTTTTTGTTCTTCAATTTTCCTATGATTCACCTGCTTGGCTGTTTCGAAGATAATGCAGTGTTTGATAGATGTGACGTGAACTCCAGTTAGTTATATTGAAAATATTCTTGTATTCCCTTCGAGGTAGCCCACAGGCCATGATGTCTTTTAAAAGTCGGATTCCAAACTACATTGTTCAACTGTTGCACATTAGACGGTTTAGCGGTGTATGCACTGGGATTTGATTGTCCTGATGTTATAAAATGAAACTTTAATAACGACACTTGGTTAATAATCCCACTGATGTTTGAGTACATAGAGCAGCCGTACAATTTGATCATACTGAATTGCATCTAAATGAGTTTAATTATTATTATAATATGGTTAACGAATGTCCGGATTTTATAAAATGAAACTTTAATATCGACACTTGGTATATAATAGCATTGAAGTTTGAGTGTATGCAGCAGCCATACAATTCGATCATACTGAAGTGTATCTAAATGAGTTTATTATTGTAATACGGTTAACGAGTGTCCGGATTTTATAAAACGAAACTTTTAATAACGACACTTGGTAAATAATATCATTGAAGTTTGAGCGTATGCAGCAGCCATACAATTTGATCATACTTAATTGTATCTAAATGAGTTTATTATTGTAATACGGTTAACGAGTGTCCGGATTTTATAAAACGAAACTTTTAATAACGACACTTGGTAAATAATATCATTGAAGTTTGAGTGTATGCAGCAGCCATACAATTTGATCATACTTAATTGTATCTAAATGAGTTTATTATTGTAATACAGTTAACGAGTGTCCGGATTTTATAAAACGACACTTGGTGGATAATACACTCAGGTTTTATTTAGGATTGATGCAAATGAAGTGGAGATTGCGGATGGGCTCTAGGATCCTACACAACGCTTCCAATAATCACTTGACTTTTAGACAAAGGGAGATCATTTTGACAAGATCTCAGAAAGGTACTGGGGATTACAGGAAATAAATGACTCTTAAATTTCACAAATATGAAGGTTAGCTAACCGCTATTCGATACTTTGGGGTTTTACATATATTTTATTTGATCTAGTTATTTGACTTCCCGGGAAACCCGCGCTGATCTATTTGTAAAATGCGGAGTACCAAGAATGTATTAGGGGTTATATTAACAATATTAAAGGTTTATGTTCTTTATTTAAAGGAAGAATCATTATTTCAATTTAGTTGGGTACAATTAGCTTTTGCCAGATTTAAAGCTACTTCGTCTAGGAATTAAGTGAAAAAGGAAGAGTATGTTCACAACAATGATGATGTGACTACATACTAGGACCAAACTCAGTTGTGGTGGTCTGTGATGGTGATTGTTGACTTGTCTTGGTTAACGACGGCCATTTCGGATTGCCACAACTTATTAACGACCGATTTAAATTGCGACCCCGAGATAAGAGTCTACAAGAGAATTAGCCAGGGCGGAGTTCCAGGACTAAGTCTATTGAACAAACATTCTGACCGGAATGTATATACACTGAATATGAAACTTCATGAAACTTTAAAGTATTGTTCACACTTAACATATCTTAAACACAGAGGAAGGTCGTTACACATGACAGATAGGATTTATCGATATTTAAATACATGTGTTTTACTAAACAATGAATTAAGACGACTTACCAGTCGAATTCATCGATCAAACATGAGTAACACTAATTACAAATAATTGCAAAGGACGGAAGTCTTAATTACAACTGACTCCAGTGCCAACTGCTGTAACCTACTCGTTAATGACTCCAGTGTCAACTACTGTAACACAAATGACTCCAGTGTCAACTACTGTAACCCACTCGTTAATGACTCCAGTGTCAGTTACTGTAACCTACTCGTTAATGACTCCAGTGTCAACTACTGTAACCTATTCGCTAATGATTCCAGTGTCAACTACTGCATACTGCAACTTACTCGTTAATGACTCCAGTGGCAACTACCGCAATTTACTCGTTAATGACTCCAGTGTCAACTACTGTAACATACTCGTTAATGACTCCAGTGGCAACTACTGCAACCTACTCGTTAATGACTCCAGTGTCAACTACTGTAACCTACTTGTTAATGACTCCAGTGTCAACTACTGTAACCTACTCGTTAATGACTCCAATGTCAACTACTGCAACCTACTCGTTAATGAATTATGTGTCAACTACTGCGACCTACTCGTTAATGATTCCAGTGTCAACTACTGTAACCTACTCTTTACTGAGTTGACACTTCCGAATATTATCTCGTATCCTGTGTGTAAGCTTAGGCAATCACTATATAACCCTGTGTGTAAGATTAGGCAGTCGCTATATAACCCTGTGTGTAAGATTAGGCAATCACTATATAACTCTGTATATAAGGTTAGGCAATCACTATATAACTCACTGTGTGTAAGGTTAGGCAACTAATATATAACCCATTTCGCGCATTTGCAGTTCATTCCGTGGCTGAGCTGTTTGCGTTCATTTTCATTGAATGTGTTCGAAGAATTTCAAGAAGGTAAGCTGTCTTCGTTATTACATTAACACTTACTATGTTGCATATGTTATATAAATGGTAGCATGTTTGATAATTGAGTTGTTTATCGTTGGTGATGGCACTGAGATAAAGTAAAACCACCCAGTGACATATATATAAATTGGTAGTTATATCACTATCTACGGACCTTACCATCATTGCTAGTAATGACATATATAACATCCACTGTGAATACTATTTACCACCGGTTTAAACGCTTTAAATCGGCGACATAGTTACACACGCATTAGATGTAACACGATTTACTCATTTGAAAAGAAAATACATGTATATGTCACAGGCGTAATAATAAAGGTCTGTGTGTAGTCTTTGATTTTATGAGTTTAAACATATCCTGGCGTCACGTGTTTTCCACGTTCGCCGTTAAGCTAATTTTGTCAGATTGTGGATGATTTCAGAGTCCACCATCTAAAGATTTGTTGACAAACACAATACAATTACATAGCTAATGTTGTTGTTTGTTTGCTTTTTTAATATACATTTGAGAAATGTGTCGCAACAAAATGAAAAGTCCATAACTCGTTTTCACTTTACACAGTAATTCCAAAACTTCCCTTTAAACAACTTACTATTACAAGACTAATACATCACTGATTGAAAAATGCAATGTTCCTGCACTGACACAAATATGATGACCAAAATGTTCGAAGTCTATTTAAGCATGAACGTTATCACCTGTCTTACACGTTTTCATGTTTGTTTCCCTCTTTAGAATAGATCATTGCGCTAACAAGTGCCTAGACTGCGAGTGTGTTTGTTTGTGCTATGTTTACGGCAAAAGTTTCAAAGTTATTTTCCTTATATAATCGTCTTTTGTTATAAAATATTTCTTATTAATTAATTTAATAGTTATAATTAATTATTAGCTATGTATATACATTGTAATGGTTAATATAGTAACTTGTGCATTATGTCTGTATAATTTGACGATCATGGATATAGTTTTTTTATAACATATATTAACACACGACTAACCTAAACAACATAATTGTTGTTTCAGCGTATGTTTGTTAATAAAATAAACCTTGCATATGTTGCAAGTGTTGCAAAAATGACAAATAATGATATTTAATTTTTGTGTTATGAAACAAATCCCAAAAGTAACTTTATTGAAACATTCGTTCATGCAGTTTAACGTTTTATTTGCATGTCACATTAGATAGCAAATGCCTTCAGGTTCATTTTGTCATTTTGTGTCACGTTCATTAAAGTTCTTCATCATCATTCCTGTAATGTTTCAGGTACTATTTGAGTTGCAATCTCATTAAAATCAAACAAATTATAACGCTACGATACTCAACACTACTAAGGATCTGACAACACTGCATTGGATGTCACGTTAGATTGACCTTTCGATTAGTCTATCAGATTTCAGCCTACATAATCGAATCAACCAATCGGTATGTACTGCTTCACTGCACATGTCGTGCTTCAGTCAAACTGTGGAGCAGTCTCGGTATTGAAAGAGACAATGTCCGTAACTTATAAAACTCAAAATAATTGCGTTGACAAACATAACACATCAACCATTATTGAATATTTACTGGTAAAAAACACAAGATTGTTTGACTGAATGTTGCTGCATTGCATCCATATGTTCATCAAAAGAACCATCAATCATCTCTGCGTATTTTGATCGGGTTTCCTTTATATGTTTGGTGACCATTTCTCGTACCACTGCGTGCTTTTCTACATATCCAAGCAAGCACTTAGCAACACATCGGAAAAACAATTTCCGTCCTTTACATGTTTATATTTTAAAAGAAGAACACGTAAGTTCACTCATTAAGGCTATTCCTTGCATTTTTTCTTGAATTTGGTAAACAAATATGAACTGCCTTTTCTACCTATAGTTCACCTTCAAAAATAATAGGTTGCAGACGTGGTTTTCGGAATATCTTAAGGTAAGTATATGACTTATTTTCCGTTTGGGAAAATCCCTTATAATTTTAGTACAGAATAGTTAATGCCAAAAGACATTTAATCACAAAATAAAAACAAAAAATAATTTACATTAATTAAGCTTAATACTTATCTTATCCATATAATAGTGTTAATGATACGAACAGTAGTATTTTCTAATATATTCAATATATATTTATTTACGGATCGGTGCTTTACGTTAGTGAATTGATTGCGATTTGAAGCTGGAATACTTCGCCGATATTAACAGACACCTGATTTTCGGTAAAATTCATTTGTTTACAAAGGGGACCAAGACAAACGACAAGCATGTTAGTATTTAGTGTGCATGTAATTGAGATTGTTTCGAACGTCTGCTTGACCTCTGAAAAAGAACTCCAGCATTTCCAAAATTTCGCGTTCATCTCCTTTATAAACAATTATAATAATAGAAGGCAAATATTAAAAGTTACCAGTTCCTGTGGTGTTACCAGTCGCTTTCATTAAAGCGAGTTTGATATCTCATCGGGATGTGTATGGTCAGAGTGGTTCATATATGTAAAACTTGGGTATCACCTCAACTTACGCGAAGGAGAGGAGCTACCCTCTTGGTTTTAAGTCACTATATCTAAGTATTAGTACATTAGTGGGATGGGAGGGTGGGGTGGGGCGGGATATAGAATCCATATATTTTAAAAAGAAAGGCAACTGTCTATTTAGTTCCTGATGTAGATTTGCCCGTTTAGATATACGATAGAAAAAATCTGAAAGTAGGCCTTTTGTCCTCTAACCGTGTAAATTATTTAACCGAGTTTTTTTTGCACCAATATTTACCATTGTATCCATAGAAGTGCAAAACTTTAAAAAAAGATAACTTATTTGATGATTACATTTTGACTTTAGTCCCTACCAGAACAATAGTTTATTAACTCAGATAATAACAGTGACACAAGAGCAAAGTCGTTTTAACATTTTACATGACATGGTGTTATATTCACAAATGAGCAATATGTTAGAAGTTTGTTACTAAATACATATAACTATAAGTTAACCGACTATGTATGACTGGGATAAAAACTGTGTGTGGGGTGGGGGTGGGGATGGGGGGGGGGCGTAGTGTCTACTAAGAATTATTGGTCCTTTTATTTATAAAGTAATTGCTTTGGATATATTACTTTGACCGAGGATTAGTTTACGTTTTGAAATAGACTATAGGTCGCCTTCACGTACGAAATACCAAATCTATTTATATTTGACCCCATTCGTGACAACTTGGCCAATCAGGTCATGATCGATATGTTGCGAATGGTTTGACCTGGATACACATGTAGTTACACAAACTTATAAAAGTGACAACAGCATTTACGATTTAATAATGACAACATTCTTGTGTAGGAGGAAAGGATAAGGTAGTCAAGACAATTAGAACTTATAGAATCGCACCTGCTATATTCATAGGCGCCGCGTGTTGACTAAACTTGCTAAAATTAAAAAAATAAATAATCGAAAATCAATCCTGTTACGTTTTTAAATGTACTGTGTATATGTCAGATGAGTAGACGCTTACCTTACAGATCTGTTTAAATGCGTCTCAGTGACCGAATGGTTAACGACGTTACGATGTAAACCTACGTCTTTCACCGCTGCGGGTTCGAATCTCACTGGGAGCTCGACTTGTAAGTGAGGACGTGTCGATTCTTACGGAAGGCGGGAGGTGTATAGTACTGGTTCTACCCAGGAAAAGTGTGTGGTCTGCCTCAACCACAAAAAAATAATTCTGCCGTCATATATAACCTTGAACAGACTCAATAAAACCAAGTCTGCTATTTTTTATCTCTTGTTTGTGATTGTTGCTTCCAAGTGATCCACTTTTCAGTATTTATTTGCATGTGCTGAAAATGACTTAAAACACCATACAAACAAACAACCTGTTTCTTGTTAATTCTGGAAAATTGAGACAGTACGACCATTCGTAACTTCTTTTCTTACTATAACATCTTAAACATAATTGTACAGGGTTTCCAAACAGTAAATCCGGTAATATTATATATGTCACGGCTAAAGTTACCATTGTATAACGACGTTTTTGATTGATTATCATTTCCTTTGTTCAATGTCTTTGTTAGCGTTACTGTAGATAGAAAAACAATGTGTTTGTCTTAATAGTATTAGAAATGTACGAAGAGGACCTTTCAGACATGTTCCTCAGCATATGAATATGAGGCTTGATATTGCTTTACAGGTTACTCTGGTCAAGGTTTCTAGTGTCTCTTGTATATGAAAAAGAAACAAATGTTTACGTAAAACATCATGCAATAAAGGTGGATTCCAAGATCCTTTGATACCATTTGTCTCCAAAGTTGCTGTGAGCAAGCTCTAACACTTTATATAGAACCATGCTTTTAGTTCAATAAGTTAACTTTCGTTTAAGGTGTCAAAAGTCGAACATAACTGTTTTTATAAATTCGAAGTGGCTTTAAAGCTATTAACCGAAGAAACAAATGTGTTTAACTATGGTGTGATATCGTTAGAACATTTGAGATTCGGGTAATGGTCACTTTTACTATAAACATATTTTTGGATTACAGAGCCGCCACTGAGGGAGGGGCGGATATATATGCATCCGCAAGCTTGTTCTACTCGTACTATCGCACTGACTCCTATGCGTGTTTTGAGGAAATCTTAGCCACTATCAACAGGTAAAAAAGTTGCCGCTTTGTCTTTCCGTACAACTCGGGAACTACTCATGGGATTGCAATACAATTTCAAACAACGATGTCTGGGCAATGAGAGGAAGTGATATGCATGACCAGCATAACTCTACCTTCATTCAAATTAGAGTTACTACCCTTTGTAATGTTATACTTATAATTCTTGTCCGGAGCGGAGCATAACCCAGAAACTACTTATGGTACTGCAGTGAAATTTCACTTAATGGTACTAGTACAGCTCCTTCGTGCAAAATATTGAATGAATTGTGCACTTTGGGCTAAAAGCATGAAACTTGGCACAATCATAGATGACATCATATCAAACAGTTTTGGCTATAAGGCCAAGCAAAAAAAATCCAATATGGCAGCCAAATTCAAAATGGCCTCCAAAGGTCCTGAAATTTCACCTACTGTCTTTAGAGATATATAATAACACTAAAAATCAATAAATATTGTCCAATTTAATGTAAACATCTTCTCTATAATAGTAAAATTCAATAAATATACACTTGGTGCTCAAAATGTAAGTTTAATGGTAAAACAAATTTTAAAAAACGTGATAAAAAATAAAAAATTTCCAGATAAAACCATATTGTTAAGTTCATCGGGTAGTTTTAAATGATATTTTTGGTATTTTAAAATCAATAAATGCATCATAGATATATGTTGATGTAATAATCACTTATTATCTTCTCTCTGTTCATTTAATTAGTGAAATCCAATCCACTACCAATACCTAATTGTTAATTATTACAGCTGTATAAATAGTATGGTTAACTACTTTTAGTTTCACAGATGAATAGCATTGTTTTAGTTTCTGATAAAAATGATATTATTACTCCAAAGCTTTTCATCTAAATTGTATGTATTTATGCATGTGCCTTAGAGCAAGAATCTTGATTAAATCTACTGTTATTTTAGTCTCGTATTTGTAAACACTGATCATTGATTTAGGTAAACATTATTGATTAATTTACTGACAAAAACAGACAGCCTACAGGTGTCACAATACAACATATACTCTTGGTGAGATTTTGTGTAATTTTATTTTGAATGAGTACTACAGTGCAAATCCTTTTCAGACCGAATATTACATGGATATGCAAGCTGACACCCTGCTCCCCGATTCCATCTCTTTTACAAACAACTTTAAAGGGAGCGCTGCAATCTTAAAACACGGGGAGACCCCTTAGATTTTCCACATAACTTGCATATTTGCAATCAGTAATATTAATTATTAGAATAGGTAAAAGCAAACTGATTTTACATATTACTAACTGATGAATATATTACACGAATAATATATTTAAACATATGGTATAATAAGCATATGGTATAATAAGAATGAAAATTTACAACTCAACATTTTATTTAATTATGTTCAAGCAGGTTTAAAGTTAAAATGATGCTCGATTAATAAATCGAGCTGTAAATTATACGCAGCATTTGACGCCGAACATACGCTAAACAACAGAAGCGAACTAGCAGATAACGTCGTTGGCCATGATACGCCATTCTATTGTGAAGACCACATTGCTGTGATGTTTGGAGGGCTACATATTGAACTAGCAGCTATGAAAACACTGGGTGACTGGTTGGAGGGCAGTGGATGGACCTCTTCCATAACACAAGGCAATGTTGCCACATCTGGCAAAGCAGATTTGTTCCTTAAAGCCAGTCATACATCACGAACACGACATGCACACCAAGTCACTGCAAGCAGCTTGTACATTTTGATGACAAAGGCCTATGAAGCCTACACTAGTTATATGGGTGACCATTGTTTAACCTTTGAAGAATAGCAAGAGGAAAGAAAAAGAAAAAGTCCTCAGTTCCAGTATTGGTCTATTACTTTGCAATTTGAATTGCTAGTATTTGTGTTTGTTAGATCCTTAAGAGAAGGGAATTTCAAGCTATATATTAACTCACTAACTAGGCTTGCGGTATACCTTGTATTTTTTGCGTTAGGTCATATCAATTACGCTAGATGGTTACCAGTGCATCTACGGGACATGACTTGTTTGTCAGAAAAGCACCCATCTGTAGTCACATAGTTTAACAAAGGCAATTTTGTGATTCAGAAAACGCAGCAGGCCTTGTAATTGTTCATGTCCATGAGCAGAACAACAAATGTGTCAAAGATGATGGGGGAGCAGTGGGCCTAACAGAAAATACATCACAGTTGCTTCGGTGGATGGTTTCAGGACCAGAAGTGAATTTGAATTGTCACAGGATCCTATTAAGAATACTCAAAGTATGGAACGAAATAGCATCACCACGAACATCAACAAGTATTTCAATCTACCTTTGCAAATCAAGTTAAATGTCACTGTCTATGTGGAGTTGTGGAGGAAATGGAAAGTCATTTTAAGGAGTATAGCAGTGACCTGCTAGTATTAGACTCTAGAGACATATTAGATGAGCTTGCGATTCAAGCTAACCAGTATAGGCCTTATTGACTACTGACCGTTCCAAGTCGGTAACCCTGTCCTCACCACCCTTTCTGTTGTTTTTTGTCCCTTTCGTTGTATTATCAAGTCCTTGTACAGTGCTGACCTACGATGCCATTGCGTTCGGACGATTTGTTTTCTATCGGATCCTATACGTCTCACAACACAGTTAACTTTACATAGCTCTGCATATGTAGTAGGACCCCTCTGGACCACTGTAGAACTTAATGAATTTTCTTAAAATATTTTCTTTGTGAAACTTGATGTCTGTTGCACGAAATATCCAACAAAAACACGGGGTTGACCAATTTGCTTTTTTTTAATATCAATAGTTTGAAGAGACCCTCTTGAATTTGTCCATTTCACTGACATTTTCAAATGTATCACTACCCAGTATTAGATTCTCAGATCTGGGCTCAGAAACATTCAGGCATATCCTAACCTGTATGAAATCATGAACTTGTCCCATTCTTGTCACCTGCAACAAAAAAAAAATATATATATATTTGCACATTTTAAGAAATAAGCAAACACCGAATAACACAGATCTTTTTTTTAAGCTCCAGAAAGTTCCTACCGTGTCTGGCAAGGGAAATAACTGTTTAGTGAGACGTATATCTCATGTAGCTGCCACAGTTCGTAACATAGAAAGAATAGGAGAAGAGAAGTTCGCCATGTATGTGCAGGAAAGGCTCAAAGAGAGAACTATTTCGTTATGTGAGCCAATAAAGTAGAACACGTTTCCTTTGTTTAGTTGTCCAGTGAGTCAACGAAAAATGACAAATGAATTCGCTAAAGAAGAACTGTTCATTATTTTCTCAACTCTGTTTCATGTCAAGTTCGTGATGGTGACATTGATGACTTTTTTCGCCATGAAAACCAAAGCTACCAAAGCTACCCCCCATCTCTCTCTAGCTTTGGTAAGTTGTGATCTGGAACAAAATACCAGATTTGGTAACATGTCTGCAGAACCACTTTTATGGTGCAGCTATAGTTAACATGTTAAAACCTGGAGCAGCCAAGACATTTGCCGACTACTAAAAGCAGGTATTCACTCCCTTCATCAAAAGACAACTACAAAATACAAGCAGAGTAGATATTGTCTGGTATCAGTATATCAAGAAAATCCGGCAATGACACGCAGTAAACGTGGTAACGGTGTACGTAGAAGAGTGCAGTCGGATTCAAATGTCCTGCAAATTGAAAATTATTCCTTCGAATTGATGAAAACAAGGTCGAACTATTTAGCTAACTAGCTACTGAATCTGTGGCAACTGAAATTATTGATAAACAAATAGTGTCAACCAAGGTCAAAGATGTAATCTGCGATCCACCGAGAGAAGATGTAAGTGATCTTTCGCCATGTACACATGAAGAGGCAGATACTAGGTTACTGTTGCATGTGAAAGACTGTGGTAAACAAAACTACAAACGAGTGATGATCAGAACTGTTGATACTGATGTTCTTGAGTAATCAATTGCTCTCTTCAGTGAGCTTTGTGTTAATGAATTGCGGATTGCATTTGCGTTTCGTTTCATATCTGCACATGGAATATCCGAATCCCTTGGTCCAGAGAAGTCGGTATGGTATGCATGTTTTTACAGGCTGTGACCAAACTTCCATTTTCAGTGGTAAAGGAAATAAGTCTGCATTGGATGTAAGCAGTATTCATCCAGATGTCATTGAAGCTTTTCATGTATTGGGATGTACTCTTTCTTTGCAAGAGTTGGAAGAGAAGTTGCCGATTCTTGAACGCTTTGTAGTGTTTTTGTACGACAGTACAAGCACGCGTGAAACATAGGATGAGGTACGAAAAGATTTCTTCACAAAGAAAGGAAGATAATCGATTTACTGTCTTCAGTTGTCTATTTGGGCGCTGAAGACAGGATAATAGCGAGGATTGTGCGAATATAAAATCAATTCAAGCTAACCAGTGGGTCTTATTGCCTACTGACCGTTCCAAGTCGGTAATCCTGTCTTCACCACCCTTTCTGTTGTTTTTTGTCTCTTTCATTGTATTTTCAAGTCCTTGTTTGCAGTACAGTGCGGACCTACGATGCCTTTGCGCTCGGACGCTGTGGTTTCTATAGGACCCTACATCTCATTTTTACTACCACCAACATCTGCTGCTTTACTTCAACACACTAAGGAAGTAGCATACCAGCCTGGGCATTGTTGGAGGTCAGTCCTAGAAGTGCTATTTCACTATGCCCAAGTATTTGGGGCTGGCAGAGAACCCAAGACCATCTGGGAACCATTGTGGACAGTACTTCCTAAAGCTTCTAAAGCTTGCAGAGAACTGCTAAGATGTGGGTGTCAGACAAAAAAGGGATGCAGAGGCCGATGTAAATGTGTAAAAGCGGCAATAAGATGTACAGCACTATGTAGGTGTGGTGGTGATTGAGAGAGAGAGACAACGATTAGCGTACACAGACGAGATATCTTGGAACAATTTACACAATTTTTAAGTAAAGTATGTATGTATTATCGAACGTAGGATGATAATCATCCTAGCTACATGTTCTGCATAGTTGTAACAAAACCACTTGTGACTATTCAACTAAGTTATAATTGAAGATTAGTTCTCATAAGGTGTGTAAGTTTGAAAAGCAGAATATGTGCAGATTGTTTTGAAAACTTGTGTAATGAAGGAATACTTGTATTCTTTCTAGTCGTTGTTTTAACACTTTAAATCAATGCATTATGGACCCTTATACTATGTAAATGGCCAGACTTCGACCTTTCCCTTCTGATTGTAAAGGCCGAAAAAAGTTGCATTAAAATAAAGCAATTGTCAAATTTTAAAACTCTAACTTTTTAAAAAAACAGTTTTCACTGGTTTTCGCGCTTTAAAGCCGCCATTTTGAATTTTATCGTAATAGGTCACATACCACTATTGTTTTGGGGCTGCTGATTGGCTGAAAAAAGTATAGGGTGTATTTGGGTATATCTTTTTCGAAAGAGCTATTTTCTGATTGGGTAGAATTGCCTTAATCATAACTGGTGTACATAAAATGTCAAAATAATATGTGTAGGTGATAAAAAAAAAAAAAAATGTATTTGTTCTTGCATCTAGGCTATTTTATTGAGAAAATTGCAGGTATAGTAAATTGTCAGAAATTCACATTTATTTGCTGCGAGCCCGACGGTCAGCACCTTCATCAAACCGAAAGTAGGTGAAAGCATTACAAAATCCCCAATTATTTTCACTTTTTTAAGTGTGTCTAGGATAGTTCTTAAAAATAAAGTAGCCTAAAAGGTTCCCTTGGGTATGTAAAATGTGTTTTAGGGCCAAAAGGCTATAATGTAACCCTATGTAAAATGCAATAGTGGTATATGACCTAAAGCTAGATTCTGCATGGGGTAAAAGTGAAAGTAGACATACTTGTTTTCTAACACACTGATTTGAAAGTGTGAGAAATGTTGAATTATGTTGTATTTTGACTTTTCTTGTAACCTTTTTAATGATTTTTAAATATTTGAAAGTTTTATGATGCAATATAGGTAATTTAAATTATTTTATTAGTGTTGTGGACACAAAATTAGCCATACCTGACACCTGGTATACACAATTGGCCTGTAATGCACCTATTTGACACAATTAAAGGTATATCTAGTAAGTTTTATTAATTTCTGAGGGCTTTGCATACTTTTTTTGGCAAAAATGTCAGAAAGCGACAAGCTGCATCTGTCTGCTAAGAAGTCGAAAAGGCGCTTATGTCTGTTTTGAAAAAAATGTTGGGGTAAACTCTGACTCTGAGTTCATCGCGTCTTTACGGTTAGTGTTGATATGCAAATATTTTATGCGGTTTAATACATTTTACAAATTAAATAGTTTAGTTGGCAAAACATATGACATTTTCCTTTTTTTTTTTAAAGTTTTTTTCTGCCCCACCCCCTTAATTTTAATGAATTTTCATGGATCTGTACTGTCAACAGTGCTTTTTGGCTGCATGGTTGCATGAAAATGACCTGTTAAGGTGGCACAAACAATATCTATTAAAAAAATACATTAAATTGTACAGTTACACGCAATCTTGTGTAATGAGCATATTGTAAAACATGGCATGGCCTTAAAAATGGAGTTGGGGAGGATATTCTCAGAATTATATTTTGTCATTTTTAAAGTGAAAAGTTGCATTTTCTTGATGGTTTCACATATAGAAACTGCTGCATAATGTTAATTAATCCATTTGAAGGCAGATTTTGAATATATACAAAAACCGTGGCATTTTTATGGTAAAATCTGCTATTTTGAGCCCTGAAAATCACAAATATCATTTTTCAGTAGAAATGGTTTTCAAGAGAGCTTCAACTGGTTGAAAATCACATGTTATTGATGAAATCAATTCAAAACCAAGTTATTTGAAACAAAAGATTGGAATGGTTGTCGAGATATGGCATTTTGAAGATTCTGTATTTACGTGTAAAAATCGCATGAATTTGACATCAGCCAAAGCCCTTTAAAGCTCTCATATTTTGTAAAAAAGAAAACGAAAGACACCATTTTCCTCAGAATGAATGCATGAAACAATTTAGCCAGAAAAAACAAACTTCAGTTAGGTTTGAATGTCTATTTAGGTCACATACCACTATTGTTTTGGGGATGCTAATTGGCTGAAAAAAGTATAGGGTGTATTAGGGTATATCTTTTTCGAAAGAGCTATTTTCTGATTGGGTAGAATTGCCTTAATCATAACTGGTGTACATAAAATGTCAAAATAATATGTGTAGGTGATAAAAAAAAAACAACTGTATTTGTTCTTGCATCTGGGCTGTTTTATTGAGAAAATTGCAGGTATAGTAAATTGTGAGAAATTCACATTTATTTGCTGCGAGCCCGACGGTCAGCACCTTCATCAAACCGAAAGTAGGTGAAAGCATTACAAAACCCCCAATTATTTTCACTTTTTTAAATGTGTCTAGGATAGTTCTTGAAAATAAAGTAGCCTAAAAGGTTCCCTTGGGTATGTAAAATGTGTTTTAGGGCCAAAAGGCTATAATGTAACCCTATGTAAAATGCAATAGTGGTATATGACCAATATTAATAGTTTTGACACAATAATAATTTTATTTTAGGAAACCTTACATCTCACACCACTAAAATATGAACATTTGAGTTTAAATTGACAGCAATGAGAAGTCTGTCTGTCTGTCTGTCTGGTCTGTCTGTCTGTCTGTCTTGTCTGTCTGTCTGTCTGTCTGTCTGTCTGTCTGTCTGTGTCTGTCTGTCTGTCTGTCTGTCTGTCTGTCTGTCTGTCTGTCTGTCTGTCTGTCTGTCTGTCTGTCTGTCTGTCTGTCGCCCGCCCGCCCGCCCGCCCGCCCGCCCGCCCGCCCGCCCGCCCGCCCGCCCGCCCGCCCGCCCGCCCGCCCGCCCGCCCGCCAGCCCGCCAGCCTGCCCGCCCGCCCGCCCGCCCGCCCGCCCGCCCGCCCGCCCGCCCGCCCGCCCGCCCGCCCGCCCGCCCGCCCGCCCGCCCGCCCGCCCGACCGCCAGTTTAAAATACATGCATACAGGCGAGACACCATACAAGTGTAGTGAGTGCAGTAAACGATTGAGTCAGACAGGCTGAACATACACGCCATGCATACAAGCGAGACACCATACAAGTGTAGTGGGTGCAGTAAACGATTGAGTCAGACAGGCTGAACATACACGCCATGCATACAGGCGAGACACCTTACAAATGTAGTGGGTGCAGTAAACGATTGAGTCAGACAGGCTGAACATACACGCCATGCATACAGGCGAGACACCATACAAGTGTAGTGGGTGCAGTAAACAATTGAGTCAGACAGGCTGAACATACACGCCATGCATACAGGCGAGACACCATACAAGTGTAGTGAGTACAGTAAACGATTGAGTCAGACAGGCTGAACATACACGCCATGCATACAGGCGAGACACCATACAAGTGTAGTGAGTGCAGTAAACGATTGAGTCAGACAGGCTGAACATACAAGCCATGCATACAGGCGAGACACCATACAAGTGTAGTGAGTGCAGTAAACGATTGAGTCAGACAGGCTGAACATACACGCCATGCATACAGGCGAAACACCATACAAGTGTAGTGAGTGCAGTAAACGATTGAGTCAGACAGGCTGAACATACACGCCATGCATACAGGCGAGACACCATACAAGTGTAGTGAGTGCAGTAAACGATTGAGTCAGACAGGCTTAACATACACGCCATGCATACAGGCGAGACACCATACAAGTGTAGTGAGTGCAGTAAACGATTGAGTCAGACAGGCTGAACATACACAATTATGCGGAGTTTCGATGATAAAACTACTAGTGGGAATCAGCTACGTGAAAAGCTCTTGGCTTACTTACGCCACCATGCTTCGCGTAGACAAACTCGAAGTTCGCCGAGTCGAAACTGCACAGGTAAAAGGTGAAACTTTTTCTAATTGCAGTCATTTTTAATGCATAATTATTCAATAACTGTAGAAAAAAATCGAAGCAGAAGACAATTTTGCTTTTGTTTTGGAAAAGCAGACGTGGGAAAATTGGAATGCCCGGATTATGTATACTGGATCACGACAGTTATTTGGCAACTGAACATCAAATTCAATCAGTTATTATTATATTGGAAATTATAATTTAAATAATCGTCATTTGTAAGACATTTATACTATTCTGCTGTTTATTATTAATACACCGATGTGTTCTTTAGTCAGAAAAAAATTAGAAAAAAATTGTAAAGAATTCTGAGTCATGAACCCGTTGTTAGAGTCGCCTTCCTATTGGTGCTGCCTTGTTGGTTAGAGATTAGATCATGGCGGGGATTTCTTTATTTACACTGTCCTGTTTTAATGGGATGACAGTAGGGTAAGTGTGAGGTTTGGTGCACCCTAGAACCGGTTTAACCCCCCCCTCCCCCTCCCCCCCCCACAAGTGGCCTACTTTGCCACTGACCGTTCCAAGGCGGTAGCCCTATTGTCAACCCTTTTGTGTTTGTGATGTCGTTTGTATTTAATAATACTTTTGCCTTCTTGTTTGTCTGTTTGCGTGTTTGTTTCTGTATTTTGTGGTTGACTGTCCTCCTTGAATGCTACTTTCCCTGTCCGTTCTTTTTATATTTCTTATTAAAATGTACATACATGGCCAAGGATTATGGGTATTTATGATGGTTTAAAAATTGGAACTTTTGGACAACAGAAACGAACAAAACTTGTGACTAAATGCATTAAAAGTTTGAAATTCGTATTTGTTTCGAAATGTATTCATTGTCTTTATCAGTCTTTTAAACTTTGCACAGAAAAGATGCTCTTTGCGTCGAATTGTTTGTACCTTTTCTGGCTATTTATTGCTTTTTCAAGCGCGCTATCGGAAAGTTGAAAAGTTGCCGGAAAATTCAGATTTTTTTTATTCCCAATAAAAAATCACCACAGGTGTGCACTCATGGTTAATTGGATTCTAAGCGGAGTCACTCAGAGTGTTTGATCACTCCGAGTGACATCAACAATGGCGTACTTTTGCAAGTCCCATCACTGGCTTCACGTAGATCCGCGCGGCACTCAAAAGACTAAACTCGATGAATCGAGTAAAGTGTGGGTTTCGCTCGAGCTGTACTGTACAAACAGTGGAAACAACATTTAACTGTAACTAACTTCAACACATAGTCCATTCAGACCATAGTTACAGACACCTGTGCCTTTGTGTATCTGAGCCCCATTCAAGTGTAGCATGTAACATGCAAATCAAAGCATTCCCACAATGAGTATGTGTGAATGTACATACTATAACGCCATGTGCGTGTAGCAAGCATATATACATGTAACACATTACCCATGCATACACATGCATGCGAGATAACATGTAACACTAGCCTGTTAATCACAGTAAATGTCAAGTCACGTGATATAAAACAACACAAGTGTTCATTTTATCTGCTACATTCTATTTAAATGTAACATGTCCAACCTGGTTTACTCCATCCAAGTAATATACCGTAATATCAGCATGTTGTGTACTTCCGTTGTGGACCATATAATATACTCAAGTGTATACGACTGAAACATGAGCCGATTGCCATAACAATAACTAACATACAATGTGTGAGAACCAGCCAGATTGATAGTATAGTTAAGTGTGTTCGGGCGACAGACGTTGGTATATCACAAGAGTGCGTACCATTTAGGGAAACAGTTTTATGACACATAAAAATACGTCAGCTTCTTACATTGTCTTATCGCTGAAACTATTATATTTGAAATATATCCAGGTTGGTTTATGAGCTTTCGTTTAGTATAATTGATATACACAGAGTTAGTTTACACCAAGTTATAGATAACATACTTGACGAGGAAAACGATTGACATGTGAGTGGCTATTCCGATAAATGTTATCTAGCCAGTCTTGAGAACTTACACCTTGACTACTAGTAGATGAATGATGTTTTCAAATAAAGCATGCACCGTGTTCTATATATATCTGAATTCACACTATCTTAGTGATATGGCGCCTTTCATTGTCCCTGTTTAAAAATATAGCGTGTGTGTGGTTGAATCCTTAAATGTGATCCCACTCATAATAGCTATAATTGTATGTATGTATGCGTGTATATGTTAATTGTGCCTTTAGACGAGTGGGTTATGATGTAGAGATACCATTTATCAGCGTGTGTAGCAGTTATCCCTTTTAGGAAGTGAATGCATACGTTTGATTTCTGTGTCTTTCATCATAGCTAGGCGCCCTGTCGTAGTTCGTCCTTGGTTGTTCGCAAATTCTTCTCCCTATATATCTTTATATATATATACATGTTATGTTACACTAAATCAGTCGCATGTGCTTGCTGGTGCAGTCGAAATGAGTTCTGTATAACAGAGTGCCAATCTCTTTTTCTTGAAACTTTTTTTTTAGTGCAGTTTCCTTTTATTGTTTGGCTTTAATTGTATTGTTGACCTTTGACCCGGTGTTGGTATACAACTGAAAAAAAAAAATCTTCGGAGAGATTAAACCCCCTATTTCCTTGTTGATGCTTAATAGCAGACATGTTTATGTGCACGATGAAGTAAGTTTCCCAGAATTCTAACAAGGTTTGAGGTTTTAACAGGCTGTCAACATGTTCCATTTAATAGGGTTATGAAGATTCATTTAGGCTATCATAACCTATAAGAAAAAATCATATATTCGTCAAAATTTAATAAAAATGATTCATTCACCATGAATTTAGATCGAATAAGTAAACTGAACTCAGTAGTTTAGATAATAGCGATACCAAGACAGTTTCTCCTCGCGGCGTCTCCAAACAACAAGCATTTAAAATGTGCTAGCCACAGCTCTCAACCCAAGCACACCATTGTTGCAAGCTAGCGTTGCACTTACATTAAGTTTTATTGGTAAAACATCACTCAGGCGTAATACATAGAACGTAGGTACACGCTTTAGTACACACTCCACAGCTTTGGTTCATAATACGTTGTTTAAACACGTCCTTATATTATATATATATATTTTTTGTCCAGTACCGACCCGACTATTAAATATCACTGCTGCAGCTGCACCGCTGTAATTATTGTTTACTATTGTAAACATTGTATGTTTATTTTGATGTACAGAATGTGATAAATCATTCACACACCAAGGACAACTCAATATTCACATGTTAATACACACTGGCGAGAAGCCATGTGCATGTTCATTTACACGCAACAATCTAGAATGAACACATGTTAATACACACTGGAGTAAAGCCGAATACATGTACACATTGTACTAAATCATTCACACGACTAGGTAGTCTCAATACACACATATTAATGCACACAGGAGAAAAGTCGCATACATGTGCAGACTGTGATAAATTATTCACACAACTAGGACATCTCAAAAGTCACATGTTAATACACACTGGCGAGAAACCATTTACGTATAAGTTACGTAACAGAAAAATGAGGCCTAGAGTTAGTTTCAATAGGGTCAAGGTTAAACACACAGGAGGGAGGCCGTATATTTGTGCTGTATTTGACAAGGCATTCTCTCGTCGAGGAAATCTCAATAAGCACATGTTAACACATACTGCCTGAAAGCTGTTTACGCGTACACTATGTAAAAGTCATTCGCACAGGGAAGGGGACTGATTACACATAATTTTACATGCTCATCGCTTTCTAAAAGCTGGACGTGTCGAGTGTGTAAGCAAATAGATGCCAGCACATCAGCCACCTGTGTATTCACACAGCCAAGTTGAAAAATCTGAAAATAACCAGCCAGGACATACCTAAAAACTGGAGCGTCGAATTAAGAGCTATCAACTCATTATTGTACGCATATTCAAGCATGGATATTTTAAAACCCCGTGAATAAACATATACTTGTAATCGGCACACATACACCATTATCAGATATGAAGGCCTGGACTGAGTTTGATAAACTGTTTTATAGTGAAATTTTGCTGTTGGTTGACGGGTTAGTTTATTCATTCAGATATGAAATCAATCGGTGCATTATTCAACATTCCTACATCCTAAGCAACAAAATATGTTGTTGTCTGCTATAACCTAAATATTCACACACAGTAAAGTTTAGATGAAATGTGTTTCACCAACAGAAATAAAGTTTCTACTTAAAACTTAACTATGTAAAAGGACAAACAATTAAATATCGACTATGAATTTACTTATTCTGCAATCAGTGTAAATAAAGTGCATGCAGTTTTCATGGAACCAGTCGCAAAAACATGATTTGCCATAGGCTTGCAGAAGACCAGAGCAACCAATCACCACAAACGCATGGTAACAGTTTCTATTCTGATCATCAATTTTTTTAATTAGTTAAATCACACTTGAGAAGATATTGAACTATTGATCCTCTAGAAGCTGTATATGACTGTGGGTGAGATGTCGAGCCATTGCTGCATGTTATTTACATACTGAGATACGTCAATGCATATGGCAATGTTTATAACTGCGAATGAGATGTCGAACAATATGTTACATGCTAATTACATTTTGAGGAATATAAATGCATATGTAGCTGTATATAACTGCCATTTAGATGTCGAACCATATGTTGCATGTTTTTTACATATTGTAAGTTCCATGGGCCTTGCCCCAGACATACGTATCTGAAGCAAATATGTATCAAATGAACTGATTATTAAATGAATGCTGATGGTTATGAAGTAATCAAATATGACCTTGCTTTGAGTTGTTCGTTCTGGTTTTCGTGTTTATTGAGCACAACATGTGTATCCATCATTACGTGGTCTCGCCTTAATTCCATTAAGCGATGGGAAAGCTTATATTTGGAGGACGTTATAACGGATATTTCGACAACAAAACACGTTTAAAACATTTCTTTTACTGAAAAAGATGCGATAACTTGCTTAAAATTACCTATTTTAAAATGTTTAAATTTACAATAAATAAACTTTTTAAGCCGAAATTATGTTGTTTTTTTCAAACCCAAACCGACCCCGTTTTCGCTTCTTTGAGAAAGTGTTGGATGGGGTGTGAACGTTAATACTCGGACCACGTAATGATGATATTTGGAGGTAATTATCACAGTAAATGTATGTTATTTATTGTAGTCATCAGTTCAAATCAATTCTATCATCAGTCATTTATCGTCGAGTAATATCCATAATCACTGTTATTCTGTATTTACTTTTCAATTGTTAATTATTTTCACTGCACATTTCCGACAAAACTAACATGGATTCCAACTACTGAGTACTTGTCCGTCAGTGCAGTTTCAATTTAATTCAGTTCATTAAAACTTCTGCCTGTAGAAAGATACTCTAATGTAATGCTACATAATATTCTCCAAATAAAAGAATATGAGTTCAGTGTACACGTAATTGTTTTTGTCCGTTTGTATTTGTTAAATGAGAGCTCATGGACTATTTCTTGGGTAACAACATGGCACAGTTATATTTGATAATTAGTATACCGATAATAGAACACAGTCTTTAGTGTATTTCGTTAAGTTTCGATCCTATTTCAACTAAAGGCTGCGCTCAATGTCTTGTCGTATACTATTTATATTATTGAGCGTCGTAGACACAGCTTTCAATATTCGGAAAGGTGTTTCAGGCGATTTGTTCAATATCTACAAGTATGAGCACTAGTTAAGGTTTTGTTGTTGTTGTTTATTCAACTACTATTAAATTATTGTCTTTACATAACATGTAATCACTATTGTATTATTACATATATAATTTTACAACATTAGCCATTAACAGTTATATATAGGTAAATGTCTATATATAAATATCTAAGTACATAAAAGCAGACTTAATAAAACTGTTAAATCTATATAAATTATGATACCAAACAGATGACTTTCTGTAAAATAAGTATCTGAACTGTTAAAAATTGAATAAATGTAAAAATTAATATAGTTAAAAGTGAATGTAATTTTTTTGACTCATGTACTATTTTTCTCAACTATCATTAATAATATGTAAATAGTCGTTTCCTATTAGTTCCGTCATTGTGTTATGTATTTATACATGTATGTTATTGCTGTAATTTGCTTTATCTGTTCACTGATTTGTGAAATTAAGCAGTTTGAAATAAAGTAAAGTAAAGTTAAATCACTATCCTGACATCCTGCATAATATTTAATGATGTATAATTGCTGACACTTGCACATATTCCATGTTATGAACAACCTCAGACATAGTTTTAGTACTGTATTATTGTGTATTTGTTATTATTATTTTACTTTTATGTATTATAAAAGCGATTTTGATGTGTCAGGACCGCATTGCATCTTAACATTTCGTTTCAGATAAATGTATTTTCATTGGCTGATGGTAAACCTGAGGAGCATTGATTGTTTGAATATCCTGTAGTCAGGATCAGCGACTAAACAAAACTGAGCTGACAAGGTGAATGTCAGCAATTACACTTGCGGGAAATTCAAATGTCAAAAGAACCAAAAACAATCCAAAGGTTTTTCAAGTTATTAACTATTTAGATAATTAGGACGTTCATTAAGCAGATAACTAATTAGTTTCTCGAAATTACAGTTAATAAACAGTTTAAGAAGTTTATTAGATATGTTTACAATATATAGTGCAACCGTCTCATTGCCTGTCTATGCCATCCTGACATATATAATTTAAGTGATAAATCATACTTCTGTTTCTTTATATTGACTAGAATTGGCTTATGGTCGAATAAATCGACTCTGAGCTAATAAATCGGTATATAGAACACTATGTTATTGTTTCCTTCTAAAGTTCCAACTGAAATAAATCATTTAGGTAAGTAACCCAACTAACTCAGTGAGGCAGAGGGCTTACACTATTGAGGAATATCAGTGCATATGTAGCTGTATATAACTGAGAATGAGATGTCGAACCACATGTTGCATGTTATATTTACACTATATTTACACTATATTTACACTATACTAAGACGAAAAAAGCCTTATTTACCGTTCGAACTTTACTGATCAATGTCAATAATTGTTTTGTTTGAGACACCCCATAATTTGTCGCGGATATATTTATTTCATTAATTTTTCTTATCGATGAAAAATAATCGATATTAATGATTAATTTGTTTGAGATGCCCCTAAGTTTGTCGCAGACATGTTCACTCGTTGCAGCCATATTCGATACTAATGTGTGGTCCAGTATGCCCGGGGACACGTTGACACGCTGCGGACATATTGACACCTACACAATTTATTACCAAGAGACTTACAACAGAGAACAGCATGTATTTGGATGGCATCTAATGCGCTTTGTTAAAATCCGTCCATTGTTTAGAAAGATATAGAAACAGTCGAGGCTGTTGTTGACGTATCTCGTTCTCGATATCCGAATAGTCTGTATCTGTATCAATATGGTACACGTTTTCGTCACAATTGACGATTACAACACGAGTTGGTTGCACATAAATTAATTGGTTGCGCATTAATTAATAAAAATGAAGATATACTTAAGAATGAGTTAGAGTCAGGAGAAACAATTATTAAAACGGGACAGTAAAAGCGGAAGGAAGTCACGTAGGTTTGCCATCCTCATTAACATATAGTGGGTTGGGGTGTATGGAGTGGGTGGGGGAGTATAAAATCACGTCTAAATTCAAAATGAAAGAAAGGTTTCTCTTTATTTTTTTATTTAGAGTTCCACTTTTAGTTATACGACAGCACAATTTCTGGATTTATTGTCCTCTAAATTCCACCGATATTTACTTAATTTCATTATATCCCTAGAAGTGCAACACTTTAACAAGGTAATTTTTTTTATGAATACATTTTGACTTTTACCCCTACCATTTATTATTACAGCAAATATCTATATCTCAATTTAATTTGACAGACTGAGTATATATTTTTCGTTCCAAAACACACTTCATTGGGGGTAATAAAGAATCTTTTTTTTTTCTGATACGTATTACCCATGGTGATACATTTTGCAAGGAAAAATGCACCAAACTATTTCAGTGCTGCATAAATATATGCTTATATGATATATCTTCATGCCTGGAAATTTTTAAAATAATCTAAAATATATGTACATGAGCTGAGAAAAAATGAATTTAAACAGAAAATATTCTTTACTACCGATGATTATATATTCCCAATGCACTGTATATCCATTACCTTAACCAATGCACTGTATATCCATTACCTTAACCAATGCACTGTATATCCATTACCTTAACCAATGCACTGTATATCCATTACCTTAACCAATGCACTGTATATCCATTACCTTAACCAATGCACTGTATATCCATTACCTATTGACATAAAAACAGAGAAACTCAGATCACAGACATATTAATAAATTGTAATTAGGTCTGTGCTCAGATCAAGCTATTAACCTTATTCGACAGTTTGACATCGTGGTCAGGAAAGAGTTTAGCGTACGCCTCTAGTTAACATGCTATTTCAAATTATTTCGAATTACCTCCCTTAGTAGTAATTTCTCCATTTACCATAAAGAAAATCTATAAAACGGACTATAAACGAATTCTTATCAAAGCAAACTATTTACATTTACACCGAGGTATCAAGGCAACGGACAGCACCCACGAACAACAAGGTATGGACACATTATTTAGATGACTTACTGTTAACAATATAAAGTTTTTATTGTGTGTTATGTATTGCATGTATAAATGTTCAACAGGATGAGTCCATCAGGTGAAACTTATAATTCCTTTCAATTGATTTTATGAAATTAATGAGAATAATGCAGCACATAGAAACAACGACCTTCTTTAACGTACCATAAACTATTTACTTGTGTGTGCATCAGCCTAGAAGTATACACAACTTAAAACGTAAAAACGTATTGGTCGGTTATCTTAAAAAAAAACAGTTCCAAAAAATGGATGTGATATTGCAATCGAAATTTTCAACCAAATGCATATTTTAGGCATGTCCAATGTCAACGCTATTGATGTGAACATAATATCAGATAGAATACTTATATGGAGGAAAGTGTGCTCTTTACATTCACAAAGTTTGGTACAATTAAACTCAAATTAAGTTGTTTCGTTTTAAGGCCTGTGTCCCCTGTGTGGAATCCCATTGAAAGTGCATTAACAAAAGAAAAAAACTAGACCTCAAATAGTCCTGAATATGTTTACATGTAACTTGCAGTTTATTATGTTTACGCTTTTATCTAGAGAGTGCTATACTTCAATCACAAATACAAACTTGATAAAAGTGTGTATTGATCCTTACTCAGCTTATATCATGCTCAAGGTCATGTGTGTATTGACTTATTCACATATTAATCAAGTATGTATTTATAACTCAAGGGTTGCACTGTCTAGATACATGTGTCACGATATTAAACTGAAAGTTTCATGTAAAATATTCAAGAGTATTTGAGTTCTAATTGTTATCGCTTTCAAATGGATTCTCTATGGGACATTATTCTTAAATAAAAAAACGCAATTTTATCACATCGTCCACATTTTGAAGTACACCATTACAAAACAAGCATTAAATCAGTATGTCGATTTATTAATCCAGTATCATTTTGAAGCTCAACCTGATTGCATATAATTAAATATAATTTTGAGTTTTTATGTGTTCGTCCTACTCTACCATAAGTTTCGGTATATTACTGGTGCAATATAATTATTATCAACAATTATTAATATATAAAAACAAGTTGCTTTATTAATAGTAAGTGATGCTCAATATTCATGATTGAACAAATACAAGTTGTGTAGAACATTAAGGGGACATCAAGATTTTCGTGTGTCCCTTTAATCTAAAAGCCACTAGCATCTATAGAATCTTCAGTGTTTTATTAACTGCAGTTTTAAACACATACAGAGGTGCCACAGATAATTGTATGGACCCAATTAGGGATCACCCCTGAAATCAAACTTGAGAGGTAACATCTCAATTTTAAAACTGTCGAAAAAAAACATGTTGTATGTAATAAAGGTATTTTAGAGGATACAACATTGTTACGAGTAAAATGTAATAAGAAAGAACGCAAAACCAGCATCGCAAAAATACAATTAACAAATCTATTTTACATAAAATATTCACTTACAGAATACACAAATCTATTTTTTTTAAATTAATATCCAATGTTTTAATTACGTCCAAATAAACTTATCCAATGTTCCTTTAATTCACATTAGCAATAGTCTCTTTAATCCAAAACAGTAAGTGTCTCTTTAATCCACTAAGTGTCTAGTCTAAATTAATTTCCAGTTTAGTTCAAATATCTAATTTCACTGTTATTATGAAAGAGCACAATATGCATTAAATCCTCTCACAATTGTATTTTTCTAAAAGCATCCAAATCTAAATTAACTTTATTGAATACTGAAATCAACTGATTCAGAACTGCTCCCAGATCTGTTTATATAGTGCCCAAAGCCTGCTCCACCAAAACAGTCCAATGAAAATAGTCCAAATGACATCATAAATGAATTTGCATAAATATAATTTGCATACATGGCATACATGGTAAACATGTTAACATCTATTCTAATTTTAACTGTTCTTCGAGGGCAAATCAATACTAACATGCAACACTGCATGTACACCTCCAAATACATGCAACAATACATGTACACTTTAGATATACAGGTGGTAACAACATTGAAATACTCAATACCTGGGATAATCGTATGAAGTTGAAAAAATATCATGCCTTTCCATCTGTTAAAACCTACGGTTGTAAACAAAGTCCTGTCCCACAGCGACAGTTTTTTAATGTTTTGCCTTTTCTCGCGAAAACATTGCCAATTAAATAACCCAGTAGCTACTTACGATTTGTTCGTGGCTGGATATCGATACTTCCTATGTTGGTTAAAACAAAAATAGTTTAATCTAACCATTTCTTCTGTTTTGCGGATACTCATCTGATCTGGCACATTGAGTGTGAGTCGGTGCCATCCCGCGCATAAACAGACCAATATTGAATGTACATGTGCTAGTATGATGGTGTTAAAAATGAGGTGTCGAGTAGGTAAAAAAGATGTGTATTCAGTCAATACCATTCATTGCAATAATCCTAGCTAAGGCTAATTTACCTTTAATACATCTTTATGTAATGATAATTTTAACTTTCAGAAAGTTTATTTTGTTTGGTATTAAATTGTCACAGGTCTACATATTCTCATCAAAATGTGTTTTCGATATGTTACAAAGATGCAACGTTTTGAAAAGGTAATCATGTTTATTTAAAAAGGATGTGTAGTTAAACTATATAAGAAATTGACGATTAAATGATTTAAATAATATTTAATTAGCTTGTCAGAAAGTTTTTCGGCTGATGTACAAAACTTGTCATTTTTTAATTTAGGCTATTTAACAAACGATTGCATTTTGTTTCGATTGATTTCTTTCTTTTGATATTTTTTTATTAAACACGTTATGAAAGTACTTGAGATAATGCCCTCATTTGACCTACTTTTTCATATCGTGTCCTTATTTCATGTATGATGCACCTAAAAGTTATATACATATAGTCAACACCAAATGGCGTCAAATTTGGCGGATTTTCTAATATTTAAAAGAACGTCAAATTTTTACTGTCTTTACAAAACAACACTTCTTACCACAAAATAGAAAAACGTACACAATTATTGAGAATGAATCATTCAACGAATCGGCAGCGGAATCTCCGCCATGTTTTGTTTGTGTCCGGAGAAATCGTCAAATGTTCACGTAAACATGGCTTCCATTCGTAATATTTCGCTCACTTCTGGAATTGATCCGTAAGGAATTCATATTGGTTACGTTATACTGCTGTGCTATAGTCTCCCGATAAAAAGGAATTCATTCATCAACAAAGTTTGGCAATATCATTTAGCCGATTGCTCCATCTTTAGTTTATTTACACGGAAGCACCGATGAAACCTCCATCTCTATATTATGTAACAAGCATGCAACATGTGTAGCTAATGGCCATATTGTTTATATAACAACAGTGCACTATTTTCTGTCCGTTGCCATTGATTAACATTTATTCAGCAGATTTGTATAATCAGTTACGTTTTTTCATACTCGTTGGCGTAGGCAACTGGTCACGTGCATGTAACTGAAAAGCAACTAAATGGAATGTGATTTTTTTTCTCTTTTAGGTGGTGGTAATAACCGAAGTTAAAGACTCAAGAAAAACGTTTTAATTGTGAAAAGTGCGACATGTCGTGCCAAAAGCCATTAACATGCACAGAATGTGGCAAGATTTTCAAACGTCACGTCGATGCTGAAAATCACATACGTACGCACACGGGCGAGAGGCCGTTCATGTGTGGTGTATGTAACAAGTCATTTACACGTAAACATATACTCCATAAGCACATGTTAATACACACTGGAGAGAAGCCGCATACATGTGCAGTATGTTATACATCATTCAGAAAGCTAGGAAATCTCAATGAACACATGTTAATACACACAGGAGATAAGCCGCATACATGTAGAGAATGTGATGAATCATTCCGTGTAAAAGGAAATCTCAATAGACACATGTTAATACACACAGGAGAAAAGCCACATACATGTAGAGAATGTGATAAATCATTCCGAGAAAAAGGACATTTAAATAGACACATGTTAATGCACACTGGCGAGAAGCCGCATACATGTACAGTTTGTGATAAATCATTCACACAGCTAGAACATCTCAATGAACACATGTTAATACACACAGGAGAAAAGCCGCATACATGTAGAGAATGTGATGAATCATTCCGTGTAAAAAGAAATCTCAATAGACACATGTTAATGCACACTGGCGAGAAGCCGCATACATGGGCAGTATGTGATACATCATTCAGAAAGCTAGGAGATCTCAATAATCACATGTTAATACACATAGGAGAGAAGCCGCATACATGTACAGTATGTGATAAATCATTCCGAGAAAAAGGAAGTCTTAATAAACACATGTTAGTACACACAGGAGAGAAGCCACATACATGTAGAGAATGTGATAAATCTTTCCGAGAAAAAGGAAATTTCAATAAACACGTCATGTTAATGCACACTGGTGAGAAGCCGCATACATGTACAGTATGTGATAAATCATTCACACAGCTAGAACATCTCAACGAACACATGTTAATACACACAGGAGAGAAGCCGCATACATGTAGAGAATGTGATACATCATTCACACAGCTAGAAAATCTCAATAGACACATGTTAATGCACACTGGCGAGAAGCCGCATACATGTACAGTATGTGATACATCATTCACACAGCTAGGACATCGCAATGAACACATGTTAATACACACAGGAGAGAAGCCGCATACATGTACAGTATGTGATAAATCATATACACAACTAAGATATCTCAAGAGACACTTGTTAATACACACTGAAGAGAAGCCATCAATTTGTATATTGTAACAAGCCGTTCAGCCATCACGAAATTCGCAACAAGCACAACTTAATATAAACCTGTGAAAAGCCGTTCACATGCACGTCATTTACACGTAGAAAACACCTGTGACTACACAGTGGAGAGAAGCCGTATACATGTACTGTATCTAACACGTCATTTACACGTAGAAATCACCTCGATGCACATTCACTCACTGTTAATACACATGCTAATACACACAAGGCAACAGTCATTTACGTGCACGGTATGTAACAAGAAATCGAGTATATTTCAAATTTCACACGTTAAAACACACAGGACTGAAGGCGTATTTATGTAGAGTATGTGCCAAGGCATTCACTCATCGAAAAAGTGTCTCATTATGCACATGTCAATACATGCTGTCTGAAAACTGTTTGCGTGTACACTGAGAGGGAATCTCCACACACATGTGATTTTACATACTCGCTGCATACTAAACGCTACACGAGTCAGGCGTGTACACAAGTTGTTGCCAGCACATCAACCACATGCGTAGTCACACCAACGGGGAGAAGTTGTTCAAGTGTAGGAAGTGTGGCTTGCCATTGATACACTCTCTAAACAGATGGTAGTAAATACTGGTGAACTGCTGTTTACGTGTATCGAATGTGAACCATCCTTGGAATGACCGGATCAATATTATACTTTAAAGCAACACTACTTATTTGTAGTCGGGGCGACTTTCTACAGCCGCCACACAGCACTAAACAAACGCTAGTGTGAATGCCAATAACTACTCAAAAATGTGATCCTATGTTTGTCGTAGACAAATCACTATTGACGTACAGGTTGTTGTCGATAAATCACAGTAGAAATAGGGTGTGGTTATCGCAGATAATTCACAATCGAAACAAGCTTTTTCTACTTTAGTTAAATCACAATTACGAGGATATTGAACTGTTGAGAATCACTAATGCACTAGTAGCTGTACATAACGGCGAGTGAGATGTCAAACCACAGGTTCCATGTTAGACATAGATTGAGGAATATAACTACATATATAGCTGTACATAACGGCGAGTGAGATGTCGAACCACAGGTTCCATGTTAGACATAGATTGAGGAATATAACTACATATGTAGCTGTATATAACGGCGAGTGAGATGTCGAACCACAGGTTCCATGTTAGACATATGTTGAGGAATATAACTACATATGTAGCTGTATATAACGGCGAGTGAGATGTCGAACCACAGGTTCCATGTTAGACATAGATTGAGGAATATAACTACATATGTACTGTATATAACTGCGAGTTAGATGTCGAACCACAGGTTCCATGTTAGACATAGATTGCGGAATATAACTACATATGTAGCTGTATATAACTGCGAGTGAGATGTCGAACCACAGGTTCCATGTTAGACATAGATTGAGGAATATAACTACATATGTAGCTGTATATAATTGCGAGTGAGATGTTGATCCATAGTTTTCATGTTAGGTACATACTGAGGAATATAAATGCGAAGTTGTATATAACTGCGAGTGAGATGTCGAACCGACTGTTATTTACACATTAAAAACATTCAAAGCAGCAGTAGCTGTATATGTTTACACATTCAACATGACCTACTTTTTTCGTGAAACGTATTTATGTATTTTAATGAGTGACATGTCCGTCTATATGACATGTTATTTATAATATTAAGAGATTCTGTGGACTTATATAATTGCTTCAGTTACATAATATTTAAATAACGAGACTCATATGTGTTTGTATACGTTCCAGTCCTCGTAACTATGTATTGTACCAAAACATATATACTTATTACAAATATCCAAGTACACACATAAAAATATGCCAATACTGTTCTCATTGTTCAGTATATTTCACGATTCATACGATTGAACTGAAAGTAACGAGTTTCAATCGTCTGCTCTGATCGTGATTACATTTTTAGCTCGACTATTCGAAGAATAAGAGAGCTTATGTAATCACCCCGGCGTTGGCGTCGGCATCGGCGTCCCACATCAAGGTGTGCGTGTAAGCCGTGTTAACAAGTCTATATCTCTTACATTTCTAACCCTGGCATAACCAAATTTGGCCATGAGCTTCCTTATAGCATTATCATAAGGGCTGCTTAAGTAATTTTGGTGCCTATAATGTGTCTATTTCATATAAAATTTTGCGTGTAAGCTGTGTTTACAGATCTATATCACTTACATTTCTTGTCCTAGCTGAACTAAATTTGGGAATTGGTTTCCTTACAGTATGTTGTAAAGGGTTGCATAAGTAATTTGGTCTTCTGCAAATTCTGGGCTCCCATGGAACCCAAATTTTGATGGCCCATAAAATGTGCAATCAAGGCAGATCTAGGTTTGCATGTAAGCATGTATATATCTATAATTTTGGTTTGGGATTTATTATAGCATTATGCATCTTATTCATACTTCACCCATATTGGGGCATGGGCTCCTCCAACACCCCCCCCCCCCCCCACCACTCCATCCCCGCACATTATTTTTTTTCCATATTGCTGTGTTGCTTTAGTACATTTTTACACATAGCTTCTTACACGCATCTCCCCTCCCCCACCCCACCCCACTCGAAACTCGATTTTTTTAAGAACTGACCAAAATGTTGTTTAGGTCAGTTCTTACTCATATATATATGTTGTCCTCCCCCTCACCCCCACTCGAAACTCAATTTTTTTTCATTTTTTACATATACAGCTATGTTGCATTTTGACGCCCACCTCCGAACTTTTTTCTTCATATTTCTGTGTTGTTTTGGTAAATTCTTACTCATATAGCTCCGTTGCCCTCCCCCGCCAACCCCACACTCGAAACTCAATCTTTTGTATTGTTTTACATATATAGCTATATTGCCCACCCCGTCCGAACTTGTTTTTTTCATCATATTTCTGTGGTGTTGTTTTGGTCAATTCTTACATACATGTATAGCTATGTTGCCCTCACCCCCCCCCCCCCCCCCCCCCCCACCCCCCCACCCCCCCACTCGAAACTCAATATTTTGTATTTTTTTAAATATATATCTATGTTGCCCACCCCACTCCGAACTTTTTTTCGTCATATCTCTGTGGTGTTGTTTTGGTCAATTCTTACACCTACAGCTATGTTGCCCCACCTTCCGCCCCCTCCCCCACACCCCACTCGAAACTCAGTTGTTTTTTTACATATTTCTGTGTTATTTTGGTCAATTCTTACACACATTGCTTCACACGTTACATACATTGTTTCACATGTTACACACAATGTTACATGTTATACACATTGTTTCACAGATGCACGCATTGTTTCAATTGTTACACACATTGTTTTCAATGTTACACGGATTGTTTCAAATGTTACACATTTAATTTACCCGGTTAGGCACTCTTCAAACTCACATGCGGATACATACAGGCGAGACACCATATACGTGCAGCGTGTGCAGTAGAAGATTTACCGTGTCAGACAGTCTTAAAACACACATGCGCACTCATACAGGCGAGACACCATATAGGTGTAGCATTTGCAACAAAGGATTTATCCAGTCAGGCCATTTTCAAAATCATAGGCTCATACATACAGGCGAGACACCATATACGTGTAGCATTTGCAACAGAGGATTTACACAGTCAGGCGATCTTAAAAAGCACATGCACATACATACAGGCGAGACACCATATACGTGTAGCGTGTGCAGTAAAGGATTTACACATTCAGGCGGTCTTAAAAGATACATACAGGCGATACACCATATAAATGTTGCGTGTGCAGTAGAGGATGTACTGTAGCAGGCAATCTTAAAAGACACATGCGCACCCATACAGGCGAGAAACCATCTACGTGTTGCGTGTGAAGTAAAGAATTTACCGAGTCAGGCGATGTTAAAAAGCACATGCACATACATACAGTCGAGATATCGAATACGTGTAGTATGAAGTAAAGCATTTACCGAGTCTGACAATCTTAAAACTCACATGCGCATACATACAGGCGAGATATCGTATACGTGTAGTGTGAAGTAAAGCATTTACCGAGTCTGACAATCTTAAAACTCACATGCGCATACATACAGGCGAGATACCATAAAAAGCGTAGCATTGCTACAGGCACATACGTACAGACGAAAGTGTAAGTGTTACTATTACATGTGTCGGGACATCAAACATACGTGTTACTATAACATGTGTCGGGCCATTCAACAAGCGTGTTACTATTACATGTGTCACATACGTGTTACTACTACTTGTGTCTGGACATTAAACATACAAGTTACTAGTACATGTGTCGGGACATTCAACATGTCGGGACATTCAACATACATGTTACTATTACATGTGTCGGGACATTCCACATACGTGTCACTATTACATGTGTCGGGACATTACACACACGAGTTACTATTACATGTGTCGGGACATTCAATATACGTGTTACTAGTACATGTGTCGGAACATTCAACATACGTGCTACTATTACATGTGTCAGGACATTCAACATACGTGTTACTATAACATATATCGGGACATTCCACATACATGTTACAGTTATATGTGCGGGAAATTCCACATACGTGTTACTATTGCATGTGTCGGGACATTCCACATACGTGTTACTATTACATGTGTCGGAACATTCAACATACGTGTTACTATTACATGTGTCGAGACATTCAATAGACGTGTTACTATTACATGTGTCTGGATATTCCACATACGTGTTACTATTACATGTATCGGGACTTTTTTGTGGATACAATGCTCATTATATACAGTATGTGTGTACAGAAAACTACGCTTAGACGTAAGCAAAGGCACAAGACAGGGTACCTTGACAGCATATTTTACAGGCTAATAGTCAAAATGTCTCTATATATATCGACAGTATACCTATAATGATCAATATCTTCGTGAACATTGCGATCAATATCTTCGTAAACATTTGTATCTCTATCTTCGTGAACATTTGTATCACTATCTTCGTGAACATTTGGATCACTATCTTCGGGACATTTGGATCTCTATCTTCGTGAACATTTGGATGAACAGTTAATCTCTAACTTCGCGATCATACTGCAGAGAGAAGGCTCTGCTAATAACTAATAATAATAATATCGTGGAATGCATAACTTATGCCAATATGACGTCATAGTGACCTTAGTCATTAGGACTCAAAGGAAACCTCTTTCAAAAGAAAATTTGCATTTAAATGTCTGCCATATCAGAGGTAATAGTGCTTAGAAGTTGAGTTTTATAATGGTCCATATACAGAAACAGCCAAACAGTGACATGTTAAGAAATAAAGGGCTACCGTGTCACAAATCCAACCATCCATACTAGCTGCTACATGCTTGAATTTCAACGATAAATATACTTTCGCATATTATTTGGCGTTTTATAATATTTCCAGATTGTAACCATCATAATACATTAATTATCACATTCCTTACATTTGAATCATGTCTCTCCAGTATGTATACACATGTGTAGAGAGTGAAATGTAATGATTGCGTAACGCGTTATCACATATCTGGCCTTTGAATCCTTTATCTCTAGTGTGTATACACATGTGTAGAATGAGATGTAATGATTGCGTAAACGCGGTATCACATACCTGGCCTTTAAATCCTTTCTCTCTAGAGTGTATACACATGTGTGATGATTGCGTAAACGCGTTATCACATACATGGCATTTTAATAATTTCCCTCCAGTGTGTATACACATGTGTAGAGTGAGATGTGATGATTGCGTAACGCGTTATCACATACCTGGCATTTGATTCCTTCCTCTCCAGTGTGTATACACATATGTAGAGTGAGGCGTGACGATTGCCGGATACCTGGCATTTTAATAATTTCTCTCCAGTGTGTATACACATGTGTAGTGAGATGATTGCGTAAACGCTTTTTCACATACCTGGCATTTTAATAATTTCCCTCCATGGTGTATACACATGTGTAGACTGAGATGTTATGATTGCGTGACGCGTTATCACATACATTGCCTTTGAATCCTTTCTCTATAGTGTGTACACACATGTGTAGAGTGAGCAGTGATGATTGTGTAAACGCGTTATCACATACCTGGCATTTGAATCATTTCCCTCCAGTATGTTTAACGACGTTGCGTTGTAAACTCACTCGCCTCTCATAGCTGGTGATTCGAATCCCACTGGGAGCTCAACTTTTCAGTGAGAAATCGTCGATCTTACGGATTGCTGGAGCTATACAGTACTGGTTCTGCCTTCACACCATTCAAATTAACAAACCCTCCAGTATGTATACAGCGTGAGATGTGATGATTGCGTAAATATCTCGCATATCCGACATTTGAATGTTGTTGTTTTTACTCCAATCCCATTATATACACACATATGTCCAGTAAGGTTATCATTAAACTATAGTGTTATTTTCCCCGATACGTTTGCATCTCTGGCCACTTTTGTCCAGTCCAATGCAAACAAATTGTCAACGAGGCGCTTGGCTCAGTTATGTTTTTGCTTGATTACTTTCATAATATTTAACAAATTTTGTTTCAGCTGAAGTGCACATACTTTTGCAGAATGAGCTATTTAACTGGTATTTCGATTTATCGAGTACTTTCTGAGATTAGCCTTTTCAAATGTTCACGGCCATGTACGCTTTCGTTCATTTCCAGTACTTTGGGAGGGCTAATCTAAGAAGGTCTATATGAATCAAAATACCCGTTTGCGGTGAAGGAAAATGCCAACTGTATGGGGTATATGCCCACTGTATAGGGGTATGCGCCACTGTATAGGGGTATGCGCCACTGTATGGGGTATATGCCAACTGTATAGGGGTACGCGCCACTGAATAGGTGTATGTGCCACTGTATAGGGTAAACACCACTGTATAGGGGTATGAGCCACTGTATTTGCGCCACTGTATAGGGGTATGCGCCACTGTATAGGGGTATGCGTTACTGTATAGGGGTATTCGCCACTGTATAGGGGTATGCTCCACTGTATAGGGGTATGCGCCACTGTATGGGGTATATGCCCACTGTATAGGGGTATATGCCCACTGTATAGGGGTATGCGCCACTGTATAGGGGTATGCGCGCTTTAATCAAACAAAATGTTACATACAAAGAAAAGTATTAAGCAAATACATACCTATGTTAATAATAACCTTTGCAAAGTTGATAAAACAAACAACTTATACAAAATAGATGTTGCTCTTGTTTCAGTACTCGGTTATCAGTGATGAATATATTGCAACTCTTTACTTTCCATACCACTGCTGATAGGTCTACATAGTTCAGGTGTGTACATACTGGCGATACAATACAGATGTGTCAGGTGTGTACATACTGGTGATACAAACTAGATGTGTCACGTGTGTACATACTGGTGATACAATATAGATGTGTCAGGACTGACGCTAAACTATAGATGTGTCACGTATGTACATACTGGCGATACAATATAGATGTGTCACATGTGTACATTCTGGTGATACATATATTGTGTCAGGTGTGTACATAATGGCGATTCAATATATATGTGTCACGTGCGTTGATACTGGCGATTCAACATAGATGTGTCACGTGTGTACATAATGGCAATTAAATATAGTTGTGTCAGGTATGTTCATACTGGTGATACAATATAGATGTGTCAGGTGTATACATACTGGCGATTCAATATAGTTGTGTCAGGTGTGTTCATACTGGCGATTCAGTATAGTTGTGTCAGGTGTGTTCATACTGATGATACAGTGTATACATGGCATGTGTGTACATACTGGCGATTCAATATAGTTGTGTCAGGTGTGTTCATACTGGTGATACAATATAGATGTGTTAGGTGTATACATATTGGCGATTCAATATAGTTGTGTCAGGTGTGTTCATACTGGTGATACAGTGTAAACATGGCATGTGTGTACATACTGGCGATTCAATATAGTTGTGTCAGGTGTGTACATACTGGCGATACAATATAGATGTGTCAGGTGTATACATACTGGCGATTCAATATTGTTCTGTCAGGTGTGTTCATACTGGTGATACAATATAGATGTGTCAGGTGTTTACATACTGGCGATTCAATATAGTTGTGTCAGGTGTGTTCATACTGGTGATACAGTGTATACATGGCATGTGTGTACATACTGGCGATTCAATATAGTTGTGTCAGGTGTGTACATACTGGTGATACAATATAGATGTGTCAGGTGTTTACATACTGGCGATTCAATATAGTTGTGTCAGGTGTGTTCATACTGGTGATACAGTGTATACATGGCATGTGTGTACATACTGGCGATTCAATATAGATGTGTCAGGTGTGTTCATATTGGTGATACAGTGTATACATGGCATGTGTGTACATACTGGCGATTCAATATAGTTGTGTCAGGTGTGTACATACTGGTGATACAATATAGATGTGTCAGGTGTTTACATACTGGCGATTCAATATAGTTGTGTCAGGTGTGTTCATACTGGTGATACAGTGTATACATGGCATGTGTGTACATACTGGCGATTCAATATAGTTGTGTCAGGTGTGTTCATACTGGTGATACAGTGTATACATGGCATGTGTGTACATACTGGCGATTCAATATAGTTGTGTCAGGTATGTTCATACTGGTGATACAATATAGATGTGTCAGGTGTTTACATACTGGCGATTCAATATAGTTGTGTCAGGTGTGTTCATACTGGTGATTCAGTGTATACATGGCATGTGTGTACATACTGGCGATTCAATATAGTTGTGTCAGGTGTGTACATACTGGCGATTCAATATAGTTGTGTCAGGTGTGTTCATACTGGTGATACAGTGTATACATGGCATGTGTGTACATACTGGCGATTCAATATAGATGTGTCAGATGTGTACATACTGGCGATTCAATATAGATGTGTCAGGTATGTTCATACTGGTGATACAGTGTATACATGGCATGTGTGTTCATACTGGCGATTCAATATAGTTGTGTCAGGTGTGTTCATACTGGTGATACAGTGTAAACATGGGATGTGTGTACATACTGGCGATTCAATATAGATGTGTCAGGTGTGTACATACTGGTGATTCAATATAGTTGTGTCAGGTGTGTTCATACTGGTGATACAGTGTATTCATTGCATGTGTGTACATACTGGCGATTCAATATAGTTGTGTCAGGTGTGTTCATACTGGTGATACAGTGTAAACATGGCATGTATGTACATACTGGCGATTCAATATAGTTGTGTCAGGTGTGTTTATACTGGTGATACAGTGTATACATGGCATGTGTGTACATACTGGCGATTCAATATAGTTGTGTCAGGTGTGTACATACTGGCGATACAGTGTATACATGGAATGTGTGTACATACTGGCCTTTCAATATAGTTGTGTCAGGTGTGTACATACTGGCGATTCAATATAGTTGTGTCAGGTGTGTTCATACTGGTGATACAGTGTAAATATGGCAAGTGTGTACATACTGGTGATTAAATATAGTTGTGTCAGGTGTGTTCAAACTGGTGATACAGTGTATACATGGCATGTGTGTACATACTGGCGATACAATATAGTTGTGTCAGGTGTGTTCATACTTGTGATACAGTGTATACATGGCATGTGTGTACATACTGGCGATTCAATATAGTTGTGTCAGGTGTGTACATACTGGTGATACAATATAGATGTGTCAGGTGTTTACATACTGGCGATTCAATATAGTTGTGTGAGGTTTGTTCATACTGGTGATACAGTGTATACATGGCATGTGTGTACATACGGGCGATACAATATAGTTGTGTCAGGTGTGTTCATACTGGTGATACAGTGTATACATGGCATGTGTGTAAATACTGGCGATACAATATAGTTTTGTCAGGTGTGTTCATACTGGTGATACAGTGTATACATGGCATGTGTGTACATACTGGCGATTCAATATAGTTGTGTCAGGTGTGTTCATACTGGTGATACAGTGTATACATGGCATGTGTGTACATACTGGCGATTCAATATAGTTGTGTCAGGTATGTTCATACTGGTGATACAGTGTAAACAGGGCATGTGTGTACATACTAGCGATACAATATAGTTGTGTCAGGTATGTTCATACTGGTGATACAGTGTATACATGACATGTGTGTACATACTGGCGATTCAATATAGTTGTGTCAGGTATGTTCATACTGGTGATACATTGTATACATGGCATGTGTGTACATACTGGCGATGCAATATAGTTGTGTCAGGTGTGTTCATACTGGTGATACAGTGAATACATGACATGTTTGTACATACTGGCGATTCAATATAGTTGTGTCAGGTGTGTTCATACTGGTGAAACAGTGTATACATGGCATATGTGTACATACTGGCGATTCAATATAGTTGTGTCAGGTATGTTCATACTGGTGATTCAGTGTATACATGGCATGTATGTACATACTGGCGATACAATATAGTTGTGTCAGGTATGTTCATACTGGTGATACAGTGTATACATGGCATGTGTGTACATACTGGCGATTCAATATAGTTGTGTCAGGTGTGTTCATACTGGTGATACAGTGTATACATGGCATGTGTGTACATACTGGCGATTCAATATAGTTGTGTCAGGTATGTTCATACTGGTGATACAGTGTATACATGGCATGTGTGTACATACTGGCGATACAATATAGTTGTGTCAGGTATGTTCATACTGGTGATACAGTGTATACATGACATGTGTGTACATACTGGCGATTCAATATAGATGTGTCCGGTGTGTACATACTGGCGATACAATATAGTTGTGTCAGGTGTGTTCATACTGGTGATACAGTGTATACATGGCATGTGTGTACATACTGGCGATTCAATATAGTTGTGTCAGGTGTGTTCATACTGGTGATACAGTGTATACATGGCATGTGTGTACATACTGGCAATTCAATATAGTTGTGTCAGGTATGTTCATACTGGTGATACAGTGTATACATGGCATGTATGTACATACTGGCGATACAATATAGTTGTGTCAGGTGTGTTCATACTGGTGATACAGTGTATACATGGCATGTGTGTACATACTATCGATTCAATATAGTTGTGTCAGGTATGTTCATACTGGTGATACAGTGTATACATGGCATGTGTGTACATACTGGCGATTCAATATAGTTGTGTCAGGTATGTTCATACTGGTGATACAGTGTATACATGGCATGTGTGTACATATTGGCGATACAATACAGTTATGTCAGGTATGTTCATACTGGTGATACAGTGTATACATGGCATGTGTGTACATACTGGCGATTCAATATAGATGTGTCAGGTGTGTACATACTGGCGATTCAATATAGTTGTGTCAGGTGTGTACATACTGGCAATACAGTGTATACATGGCATGTGTGTACATACTGGCGATTCAATATAGTTGTGTCAGGTGTGTTCATACTGGTGATACAGTGTATACATGGCATGTGTGTACATACTGGCGATTCAATATAGTTGTGTCAGGTGTGTTCATACTAGTGATACAGTGTATACATGGCATGTGTGTACATACTGGCGATTCAATATAGTTGTGTCAGGTGTGTACATACTGGCGATACAATATAGATGTTTCAGGTTTGTACATACTGGCGATACCATATAGATATGTCAGATATGTACATATTGGCGATACAATATAGTTGTGTCAGGTGTGTACATACTGGCGATACAATATAGATGTGTCAGGTGTTTACATACTGGCGATTCCATATAGATGTTTCAGGTTTGTACATACTGGCGATACCATATAGATATGTCAGATATGTACATATTGGCGATACAATATAGATGTGTCAGTTGTGACATACTGGCGATTCAATATATATGTGTCACGTGTGTACATATTGCCGATACAGTATAGATGTGTCATGTGTTTACATACTGGCGATTCAATATAGATGTGTCAGGTGTGTACATACTGGCGATTTCATATATATGTGTCAGGCGTGTACATATTGGAAATACAATATATATGTGTCAGGTGTGTACTGACGATACACTATAGATGTGTCAGGTACATACATGCCACATGCTAGTACACTGGCCTGTGCTGCTTCAAAGGCCGGGGTAATACTATAAAAGCAGAAAAAAGTGAAAAATCACTACTTTGTAGATATACATTTTAATTTAATACCATGACAGATCTAGAACAAAATATATCTAGTACCTCACTGATTCAATTGCACATTCACACAGCAGAGATACGACAGTGTATGTTTCTGCAGTGTTACCACAGGTATCAGAGCGTACATTCTATAATTGCTGTCCAGGTCGAACTCCATACACGTAAACTTAGGCCTTCAAGATTAATGAACGTGATATGGCAGTCGCTGATCATCGCAGACTTTGTTAGCATATGGCTGAAGCATACCGGTGAGCACTGGACATATCACCACATGCGTATACATACTGTAGACGAGCTGTGTATACATTATAAACGTGACGTGTCACCACACGCGTATACATACTGCAGACGAGCTGTGTATACATTATAACCGTGACGTGTCACCACACGCGTATACATACTGCAGACGAGCTGTGTATACATTATAACCGTGACGTGTCACCACACGCGTAAACATACTGCAGACGAGCTGTGTATACATTATAACCGTGACGTGTCACCACACGCGTATACATACTGCAGACGAGCTGTGTATACATTATAACCGTGACGTGTCACCACACGCGTATACATACTGAAGACGAGCTGTGTATACATTATAACCGTGACGTGTCACCACATGCGTATACATACTGCAGATGAGCTGTGTATACATTATAACCGTGACGTGTCACCACAAGCGTATACATACTGCAGACGAGCTGTGTTCATTATAACCGTGACGTTTCACCACATGCGTATACATACTGTAGACGAGCTGTGTATACAATATAACCGTGACGTGTCACCACATGCGTATACATACTGCAGACGAGCTGTATATACATTATAACCGTGACGTGTCACCACACGCGTATACATACTGCAGACGAGCTGTGTATACATTATAACCGTGACGTGTCACCACACGCGTATACATACTGCAGACGAGCTGTGTATACATTATAACAGTGACGTGTCACCACATGCGTATACATACTGCAGACGAGCTGTGTATACATTATAACCGTGACGTGTCACCACACGCGTATACATTCTGCAGACGAGCTGTGTTCATTATAACCGTGACGTTTCACCACATGCGTATACATACTGCAGACGAGCTGTGTATACATTATAACCGTGACGTGTCACCACACGCGTATACATACTGCAGACGAGCTGTGTATACATTATAACCGTGACGTTTCACCACACGCGTATACATACTGTAGACGAGCTGTGTATACATTATAATCGTGACGTGTCACCACACGCGTATACATACTGCAGACGAGCTGTGTATACATTATAACCGTGACGTGTCACCACACGCGTATACATACTGTAGACGAGCTGTGTATACATTATAATATGACGTGTCACCACACGCGTATACATACTGCAGACGAGCTGTGTATACATTATAACCGTGACGTTTCACCACACGCGTATACATACTGCAGACGAGCTGTGTATACATTATAACCGTGACGTGTCACCACACGCGTATACATACTGCAGACAAGCTGTTTATACATTATAATCTTGACGTGTCTTTTTCATGTAAATCAGGGTTAGCAGGCACATAATTACGTATGCTAGGTAGAGGAGACTTGATCGTCAATATGCTTTTTATTGCAAATATCTTGTTTACTTGTATATGGTTGTACATATGTTGCTGAGAGACCATGTATGTGTAATTCCGTGACCTATCTCGCAAATGGTTGTACATATGTTGCCGCGAGACCGTTTATATGTAATTCGGTGACCTATCTCGCATATGGTTGTACATGTTGCCGCGAGACCGTTGATGCGTAATATTGCAATAAATTAATATTACTATTACATTATGTCACATGGTTGTTGTAAATATACTGAACACATTTGCTTATTACTCACTTTTTATCTTAACTAATTTTCTTATTTTAAATATATTTTAGAATAGTTGTGTGATAAGTATTTTGTTTTGACCCATATTCGTGTTTAGATTGTTTTATTACATGTGTACTACTTAACAAAAACGGCTTGTTTTTCGTGTAATACAGACATTGTCTATGCGGTCAAAAACCCATATGTCGGGCCGAAACTCTATATTAAATCTAGACTGCGTTACATACATTTAGCATTACATTATAGATATTTGTATACTGTATCGCCAGTATGTACACATCGGACACATATATACTGTATCGCCAGCATGTACACACGTGACACATCTGTCATACTGTATCGTCAGTATGTACACTCCTGACACATCTATATTGTATCACCAGTATGTACACATCTGACAAATCTATACTGTGTCTGCTCCATGCTCCCTTCAATTAATGAATGAACATCTTTATACATAAGGTCGATATACATAAGCAAAAAAAGATAAAATTTTCCAGTGATGTTTGTCGGACATTACTCTCTACTTATCAGATCAGAGTAAAAGTGTGATCATGAGAGCAAAGCGTCGTTAGGAGAGCGTCCTTCCACCAAAGTGACGGGGAGGCCGCACTGGGAGGGCATGGAGTAGAGGTATACATAGTCACGTGGAGGCCGCACTGGGAGGGTATGGAGTAGAGGTATACATAGCCACGTGGCGGCCGCACTGGGAGGGCATGTAGTAGAGGTATACATAGTCACGGGGAGGCCGCACTGGGAGGGCATGGAGTAGCGGTATACATAGTCACATGGAGGCCACACTGGGGGGGGGGGGGGGGAGCATAGAGTAGAGGTATACATAGTCACGGGGAGACCGCACTGGGAGGGCATGGAGTAGAGGTATACATAGTCACGGGGAGGCCGCACTGGGAGGGCATGGAGTAGAGGTATACATAGTCACGCACTAGGAAGGCATGGAGTATAGGTATACATAGTCACGGGGTGGCCGCACTGGGAGGGCATGGAGTAGAGGTATACATGGTCACTGGGAGGCCGCACTGGGAGGGCATGGAGTAGAGGTATACATAGTCACGGGGAGGCCGCACTGGGAGGGCATGGAGTAGAGGCTTACATAGTCACGGAGAGGCCGCACTTGGAGGGCATGGAGTAGAGGTATACATACTCACGGGGAGGCCGCACTGGGAGGGCACGGAGTAGAGGTATACATAGTCACGGAGAGACCGCACAGGGAGGGCATAGATTTCAGGTATACATACTCACGGGGAGGCCGCACTGGGAGGGCATGGAGTAGAGGTATACATACTCACGGAGAGGCCGCACTGGGAGGGGATGGAGTAGTGGTATACATAGTCACGGGGAGGCCGCACTGGGAGGGCATGGAGTAGAGGTATACATAGTCACGGAGAGGCCGCACTGGGAGGGCATGGAGTAGAGGTATACATAGTCACGGGGAGGCCGCACTCGGAGGGCATGGAGTAGAGGTAAACATAGTCACGGGGAGGCCGCACTGGGAGGGCATGGAGTAAAGGTATACATAGATATTATGAGTTAATGCGAATTGGCTATTGACCATGCTAGTATATGTAAACAGTAATACAGACACTGTACTTATATAGGTTTTGTTTCGGTGTGTTGAAGGATTCATTACTCTGGGGTCATGAAAAATAAAACATGTTTTGCTTAATATTGTACTTGACAGATAGATTTTGATCGATACTATACGGGTTTTACCAGACAACGAATAAGACCGCATTCTCAGTCGAATGTATCGATCCAACATGAGTGACACTAATTACAAATAATTTACACAGAAAGAAAGTCCTAATTACAATTGACTCCGGTGTCAACTACCTTAACTTACTCGTTAATGAGCTGGCATTTCCGAATATTGTCCCATATGTGTAAGGTTAGGCATCAGATCACTATATCATTTGTTTTGCAGTTCATTCCATGTTTGTACTGTTTACGTTCACTTTCATTGAATGTGTACGAAGAGTTACAAGAAAGTAAGTTGTCTTCGCTATTACATTAACTCTCATCCTATAGCCTATGGTATACAATCGATGACATGCTTGATGATTAAATTGTTTAATGTTTGTGATGGCACTGGTTTAATTGTGATTTAAATAAGCATTTGTTTTATTATTGAATAAGTAAATAAATCTTATACCACCGGTGTATGGATAGTAAGCAAGTTCCAGTTCAAACAATTATGATAAGCATGGTTTGACAATTTTCTGATGAGTATCAATATCTATGTAAACCATCCATGACAGCATGTGCTTATAATTCAAATATGCGTATATACACATATAAATATATAGAGGATCTTAAACGAGTTCCCATTTCATATAAGATTTATGAAACTAGTTATGAATTATTTTTATTTTAACGAGTCTTTTGGCGAGTTAAAATTAAAAATAATTCATAACGAGTTTCATAAATCTTATATGGAATGGGAACTCGTTTAAGATCCTTTTTATCACATAACATTGCAATCAAATTAGTAAAAATTTATTCAGATGGACATAGAACCTATAGAACAAAGTATTTGTGTACATGTTAAAGTGAGTTATATCTATTATTTTCTAGTACTATCAAACAATGCATCAACTTGTATTAATTGCATAAATAATAAAAAAAAGTGCGAAAATCATGTAACGCTCTCCTAATTTACATTTTAAAATTGAATGTTCTTCTCGTGCTTTAAATCTTAAAATTTAAAAATCTCAGGATTTTCTGCGAACAAGTTTTGGCAGGCTTGATGATCAGACTACACCAATTACCAACCAATCAGCGGGCAGGGAAAAAAATCCAGGGTAAATTCGGAGCTATTACACAGAATCCCTTAATTTTGATTGGTTGTCAAGGTAAACAAACCAAAACATATTGCTAACAAATTAAAATTCAACTTTTGAAGAGTACTTTTAAAGGTTAAATCATACATTTGTGCAATGTATTCATAATGTGTTGCATAATCAAAGAAAGAAGTATATTTTACATGTTCCTCATGTTTCTACATGCATGTAGGTGGGTCAGCACCATCCGACCCAAACAGCTTTTTCAAAACATACTCAATGTATGGCTTCTGTATGTTTTTTGATAAAACTAAGATAGGTCTTTCAAAACAAGTAATAAAAAATATAGCTTCCTATATTAGAGAACTCAGTACAGCGCTTATAGCTATAAGGTGGTAGGCATATGGAAAATGAATTGGTGTAGTATGACTTGATATTCGTAATAGAAATAAACACGTTAGTGCGGTTACCTACCTTTGTCATTAATTTAAATGTGAACCAGTTAATATAGCGTAGTTACCTCCCTTAGTAAACATTTCGCCATTTACAAAATGATCTTGTTTGTTTTTCAATCAGAGATAATTGATGATTGATGGAACTTTTGGAGAATTTGAATATTGTTCGTATCAAGCTATAAATGCATACACTCAGCGACAAGGTATGAACTTTTTTTTTTAGATTGTTCACTTTGAAAAAGTGGAGCTCTACTTTAATACAATATGTTACGATATACATGAACTGTGTAACATATAGGTTTCTTGCTATATGCATCAAATATCACACTATTACCAACAACAGATGCAAATGGATTAAATCCCAAGTTGTTACAAATTGACCATGACTGTTACTGTGTGTTACCTGTTTATTTGTATTAAAAGAGCATTTGTTGAATATAGATCGTATCATACTATAATCGCATACATGTACAAGTAAGTAAGTAAGTTCATAATTGACCTATAAGTCAACATGGTCAGTATCTATAAATAATATTATTAACACGATTTAGTAAATCACATGATATAACTATCAATTGTTATATAAATTGAATAAATCAATAATAAATAGTTCAGTGGCTATTAAATATGATAGCACATTTATAACAATGCCATTGCACTTGACAACATGCTTGATAACACATTTATAGCAATGACATTGTACTTGATAACACATTTATATAGCAATGACATTATACTTGATAACACATGTATAGCAATGACAGTGTATTTGATAACACATTTATAACATTGTGATTATACTTGATAACACATTTATAACAATGACATTGTACTTGATAACACAATAAGTTATGTAACAGTATAAGTTGAGATGAGTCTCTTAAGAACAGCTTTAAGTAAGTATTTTGCAACTTTCTTCTGATGATTAAGCATAATAAATTTAAGTTTCTAGTTCTTATCAACAGTTAAAAAGTCTCTGGTATGTAGAGTTGTATTAAATATAGTGTTTCTTATATCATTATAAAAGAACAGTCCAGTAAGAAATGTGTTCATTTTCAACAGCAGTCTACACGATACCGAACTTGCGTAGATATTTTTGATGGAGTTTCCATTAATTTTGTGTAAAAGTAACTTGTACAGCAGCATATTAGATCTATAAATTCAAATGCCTTAAGCAAATCGATGAACGCGGTACAAGCAGATTGGCTATTACGGAGAACACTGTTAAGAGTAAATATATGATCTTCACATTAAAAACGATATTTCCTGAATCCATTCTGCTCGTCCGCAAGTATATCATTGTCTTCCAAAAAAACAACAACATTGTAGGACGTCTATTTATGAATGAACTATAAAGTTTGCAAGAGAGAAGACTAACCCCTCTGTAGTTCAAAGGCATTCTTCGGTCAGAATTAACGTCTTTCAAAATAGGGCACATAGTAGTTTTTCTCCACTCGGGTGGATATTTAAGAACAGTACATGGTATTTTATCATAGCCACAGACGACTTTAGACTTGGCTTGCATGATAACAACCGTCATTTCGTGTAAAGTTATATTGTTGTTAAGCTGATCATTTGAATCATATAACGGGTCCGACATAGAATTTTCCAATACTAGTTTATCAGTTTTTGTCTGACTGTAATGAGCTTTGTCACAATTGTCAATGTGACCACTATTATAAAGACCCTCAAAATCAATCACGCTTCCATCTGTCTAAAACAATATCATGAGCTGTGAAAACGCCGACTATATCAGCTGGTATAGAGTTTATCTTTCCGCGACCCCAACGTTTTAAATTTCTCCCAAAACTCATTTGGGTTCTTAATCACCATTTCTTCGCATTCAAATGAAACAGTGCGCCTATAACGAAACATTGCGCATATAATTACGCTCGGATGTCCGAAGACGTTTATCAAAACTCAAAGCGTCTCGCTCTGAAATATAGTCACGATGTAAGGCACTTCTAGTAGCGTCACTAGTTTTACACGTGAGGAAATAACGTTCTCTGATACGCATAATATTACACAGTTCAATTAAGTTGTCGTTATGGTACTTAATACGTTTTGGGGATATTTTCGCT